>WBMY01003103.1:0-22470 GCA_013397315.1 Donacobius atricapilla | reverse complement strand
GTAGGACACTGCACAGATCCAGAGGGGCTGACAGAACCTCCACACCTTGGGATGCTGTCACTTGACACAGGGTCACGCAGGTGCTTCTAGGAATTCTTGGGAAAGTGACGATGGTACTGTTGCAGTTACAGTTAACGTGTTATATTCTTAACAGGATTTTATTGCCAGTGTGACATTTACAATCAGAGTAGCACAGGATTTCTGTAGGCAGAATTAGTGTAGTACAATTTTATAAGTAGCATAGAACAGAATTTTATAGTATCTCTTAGTTTGTGGTTTCTAATAATCTAGACTCTTTACAGATCTGGGCATATCTTAATATGTGGCTTGCTGTATCAGTATAACAATCATGATGTAGACTCAAAAATCACATAAAAGAATTTGAGTCATTCACTTAGTCCTCATAGGAAGCAGATGACAGTGGGCGTATCTCTGGCTGCTGAGGGGTCCTGGGTCTCACTGTCCACCAGCAGCTGAGATACAACTTCCTACTTAGGATTTGTAACTCCTTGATTTTATGGATAGTGCTCTGGGTGCTGTTAATACTTCTGTCTTCTGTGACGGGGTCATCACCTCTCTTGGGTTGGCCAGGTGCCTGGGACCTTCAAGGACAGTGCAGAAGAGAGTAATCAATCTGGTGCCAAGGAATCTTGAGGCCCATAGGGAGGCAAAGCAGAAACCCGATTGATTTACCTACTTGGTTCACAGGACCTTCAGCACCTGATAACTGTGGAAAAGGTGACCCAATAATAGGTGACCCCCCTGGTGACAGAGAAGGACTGATTGCTTTATAAAATGGTGTTAGTTATGCTGACCATATTGCTGGGGTCAGGAGCAGATGCCAGGTGCCACTAAATGCTTTTAGTCTGTCTCTGTCTTGTCCTGCCCTGCCCTGTCCACCATCGTTCAGCCTGAGTTTCTGCTCTGTGCTGAACAGGCCCCCACTATGGGTGTTGAGTGCAGGAAGAAAAGAGCATGAACAAAGCCAAGTCCTTTTACCCCGGCTGTGCTTTACTTGGGCAGAGTATGTTTTCCTGTAGTGGGGAACCAACTTGCTGATGAGTAGGGGTGGGAGAGATTTTCTCTTGATGGTGAAGGGAGAGTTGGCTGAGGAGCTGTGGAATACCAGTGGGTCAGAAGCCTCTTCATCCTTCATCAGAGAGGAATCTCTGTGCTGTTTTCCTTGACTGTAGCTTTCACGTCTATAACCTGCATCAGAAGAATGGCTTCACTTGCATGCTTATTGGAGAGATCTTTGAGCTCATGTAAGTGCAGGTTCCCCTCTACTGTGGCTGTGACAGCTGCTGGGGAACAGCCACAGGCAGTTGCAGCTGTGCAGGTGGAAGGGCTCCTTTCATAATTGTCCTGTCTCCCCTTCATCAGTGTTTTCCATGCCTCAGACCTGCATTTCACTTGGAGGAACCGTTGCCTGTGAGCATTCCTGCTACCATGGCTGTGGGATTGCATCTTCATGACATATGACCCTGGATGCCTCAAGTTTTGTGGTGGAGCAGAAGGGTGATTCCCTCACAACACTTTTCTTTTTTCACAGGCAGTTCATCTTTGTGGTGGCATTCACTACCTTTCTTATCAGCTGTGTTGATTATGACATCCTCTTTGCCAACAAAGCATTAAATCACAGCCAGCATCCCAGTGAGCCCATTAAGGTGACTCTGCCAGATGCCTTCCTGCCTCCAAATGTCTGCAGTGCACGGTAGGGGCAGTGGAGGGCATGTTAGCCACTGCTCTTGTTTCTTAAGTACTCAGGGCTCCTGTCTGGGCCTGTATCCCACTACTTGCTGCTTCTTGCTTGCAGAATCCAGGCAAACAGTTTCCTCATCTGCATCCTGGTGATAGCTGGGGTTTTCTGGATCCATAGACTCATCAAATTTATCTACAACATTTGCTGCTACTGGGAGATTCACTCTTTTTACATCAACGCCCTGAAGATCCCCATGGTAAGTCACTGAGCCAGGGGCTGCATTCGGGGCTGCTGAGGGTTGTGGGAGGCATTTGCTGGGTGGTTGCAACTTGCCTTCACACCTCTCCTCTTCTCAGTCAGACTGAGTGCTCTTCCCTGTTCTCCGTCTGAACCGCATGATCTCCTTTCAGCCTCTTCTCCAGCAGCCACTTTATTCCGTTATCTCCTCTCTGCTCAGTCTGCCTCTCCACCTACTGCCGCATGCCTCCGCCATATGCCACCCAATATGTGTATTCTTCAGTGGGGGCCTTTTCTGTGATGCCTTCCACAGAGAAGTCATAAGTGAGGATATCCTCATACCTCCCTGGGGTGTGGACAACCTCAGCTTCCTTGTTTACTTGGGAGACTTGGAGCTACTTAGTTGTGAAGGTCACACAGGAGATCAGTGTGTCACAGATGGGGTTCGAGGCTTGCATATACATTCTAGTCCAGTGTACTTGCTCTGATGAACAGCATGAAAATGCATGTGTGCCTCCTTTGGAGGAAGAAAGTGTTCTGAGAAAAGTGTCATGAGCGAAAGGCTTGGTTTGTCCCCAGTTTTTCCATGGGCTCCCACTGGGACACTGCTTAAGTCCCTTCCATGTTTGTTTCTCCCTGCTACCTTCAAATGGCAGCTCTGGGAGGACCCATGGGAGCCTGGACCTGTGTTTATGCCTCCAAGGAAGCTGGTGCATGAGTGGCTGGGAAGCAGTCATCTGTGCTAATCTAGGGGGTGAAGGGCACCAAGGCAAGGTGTGGGGTTTTCCCGCTGCAAGCTGAAGCGGTGCCAGAAGGTGCTGCATGTCCTGGTGTTGCATGCACTTTGTCAGCACCCTCAGGTATGTGCTGGGACCTGCTACTTCAGTGGGCTCAGCCTGCCTTCTGTCCCTGGATACTTCTTGCTCCTAATCTTGCTGCTTGTCCACGTTCCAGTCTACCCTGCCCTACTACACCTGGCAGGAGGTGCAGGCCCGCATTGTGCAGATCCAGAAGGAGCACCAGATCTGCATCCACAAGAAGGAGCTGACAGAGCTGGACATCTATCACCGCATCCTCCGCTTCAAGAACTACATGGTGGCCATGGTGAATAAGTCACTGCTGCCCATCCGGTTCCGCCTGCCCCTGCTGGGAGACACCGTCTTCTACACGCGTGGGCTCAAGTACAACTTTGAGCTCATCTTCTTCTGGGGTCCCGGCTCCCTCTTTGAGAATGAGTGGAGCCTGAAGGCTGAATACAAGCGGGCTGGGAACCGCCTGGAGCTGGCTGAGAAGCTCAGCACTCGCATCCTCTGGATTGGCATTGCTAACTTCCTCCTCTGCCCCCTCATCCTCATCTGGCAGATCCTCTATGCTTTCTTCAGCTACACGGAGATCCTGAAGCGGGAACCGGGCAGCCTAGGTGCCCGCTGCTGGTCTCTCTATGGCCGCTGTTACCTCCGTCACTTCAATGAGCTGGATCACGAACTGCACTCACGCCTCAGCAAGGGGTACAAGCCAGCTTCCAAGTACATGAACTGCTTTATCTCCCCGCTTCTCACCATCGTGGCCAAGAACGTGGCCTTCTTTGCTGGCTCCATCCTGGCTGTGCTCATCGCTCTCACCATCTATGATGAGGATGTGCTTGCGGTCGAGCATGTCCTGACCACGGTCACCCTGCTCGGGGTGGGCATCACGGTGTGCAGGTGAGGTGGGTCTGTGCTGCCCCCGTGCTCCTGGCAGTGCTGTAGGGAGCAGTGGGGCTGGCAGCAATCCATGTAAACATGCTCTTTGCTTGCAAATGGATGTGAATTTGCATGAATGAGGGGCATGGCTGGGGAGAGGCAGGACCAGGCTGGAGAAAGGGGATAGTAGTGATCCTGGCTGCAGTGGTTGTATGGTATGAGGGGCTGGTCTGGTTGGAAGGTTACAGGTAGAGATGTGATATGAGATGACATCTCCCAGGAACTGAGGTGTAATGCTGTGATGTTTCCCTGTCGTGTCCTGCAGGTCTTTCATCCCTGACCAGCACCTGGTCTTTTGCCCAGAGCAGCTGCTGCGAGTCATCCTGGCACACATCCACTACATGCCTGACCACTGGCAGGGCAATGCCCACCGTTATGAGACCAGGGACGAGTTTGCCCAGCTCTTCCAGTACAAAGCGGTGAGCTTGGCTTAACTGTGGGGCTGGGGACTTGCCCCCATCTCTGCAGGAGGGAGAAGGTGCCGGAGAGCTCAACAGCTCCTGGGCTCATAGAGGAACAAGGCAGCATCCTCAGAGATACCCTGCCCCAGAAGATGGAGGGCTACCTCTGGGGTCTGTTTTGGGATTGTGGGTTTTTTGACCCTCATATTTGTGCTGAACCCATCATCTCTGTGCTCAGGTCTTCATCCTGGAAGAGCTCCTGAGTCCCATCATTACCCCCTTGATCCTCATCATCTGCCTGCGGCCTAAGTCCTTGGACATTGTTGACTTCTTCCGTAACTTCACCGTGGAGGTTGTGGGTGTGGGTGACACCTGCTCCTTTGCCCAGATGGACGTGCGCCAGCATGGCCACCCTGCGGTAGGTCCTGGGCTTCCCACCAGTACGTCTGGTCCTTTAGACCCGTGAGAGGCCCAAACTCACCACTTGTGGCAGCCCACAGCGCAGCCACCCACCTCTCGTTAGGGTGCCTGGGTTTGGCAACACAGGTCACCAGTTCCAGAAGGCTCTTGTGGCCCAGCTGTGATTATTGACCAGATCCTTCAGGAATCAGGCTGTGTCATTTCTTTGATGTCATTGCTTGTTTTCACAGCCAAGGGATCTGTGTCCTCAGGAGAGCGGAATGGGGACATTTAGAAAGTGTGACCATTAAGCTGATCTGCTTGTGCTCAGGAGAGAAGCAGTCTAGAGGAAATGGGAAGCATTTTCCATTATGCAAAATCTATGATGGAGGGAAAAGGGGTCCATCTGTTTTGTGTGCCTGGGAATTTAGGTTACTTGTATAGGAAAAGACTTACTAGAGACAAAGTCATGAACTAGGAAGGAAGTGAACTCATTGTGGCTGGAAGCTTTTAAGAAGAGTCATTTGTTGACTGTAATTGTTCCTGTCTGTGTGATTGTTCCCAGCTCCCCAGTTCCCTTGCAGCAATTCATGTTCTGGGATGGAGGTGGAACACACTACCTGTTGCTTCTTCTCCAGGCTGAAATGGCTGAATGAGTATGGGGACTTTTGGTATAGCACCTGCTACACAGGGAGGCATGGCCTTGCATGGGCTGGGTGTTGCGTGCTTTGCCCAGACTGATTTCAGGATTCCCAGGGCTGGCAGGGTTGTAAAGCAGATCCTGTCTCTCATTACCTCTCTGTTGTCCACAGTGGATGTCAGCAGGAAAGACGGAGGCCTCCATTTACCAGCAGGCTGAGGATGGCAAGACGGAGTTATCCCTCATGCACTTTGCCATCACCAACCCCAAGTGGCAGCCACCCCGCGAGAGCACAGCCTTCATCGGCTTCCTGAAGGAGCGGGTGCACCGGGACAGCAGTGTGGCACTGGCTCAGCAGGCTGTGCTCCCTGAAAATGCCCTTTTCAGCTCCATCCAGTCCCTGCAGTCGGAGTCAGAGGTGCCCAGGCTCAGGGCATGTGTGTTGTTTTTGGGGTGCTTGCTGTATGCTGGCAAATTCATTGTCAGGCCCTCTGGGTAATTTTGCCCTTGCCTGGCATGTATCTGGGAATGAAAATGTGGTAGATCAGCACTATCTGGGACACTTCTGGATTTCTAGAGAAAGTAACAGGCTGTCCTAGAGCCCTGTGAGGTGGGAAAGAGTCCAAGATAGCCCAGATCTCTGTGTCTGGTGGGATCAGTCCTCCAACTCTGCACAGGACAGTGACTTTTCTCTTCCAATTCTGCAGCCTCACAGCCTGATTGCCAATGTGATAGCGGGCTCCTCAGTACTGGGCTTCCACATGAGCCGGGACGGACAGGCTTCCCGCCATCTCTCAGAAGTGGCTTCGGCTCTGCGTTCCTTCTCCCCACTCCAGTCTGCCCAGCAGCCTTCCAGTGGCTTCCAGGCATCGGGAAGGGATGGAGAGGGAGCCCAGCCTCGTAGCACCAGTGCCATGACAGCCTCTGGGTAAGCTGCTGTCATGAGAAGGGCAGCCAGACACCTTGGACATTCCTTTACCCTTTGCCCAAATGCCATCCTGTTGTCCTAGATGAATGGTGGCATTTATCTCTGCAGCTGGGGCAGCAAGGCGCATTCACAAGCAGAGTTAGACTCAGGTCTAGGTGCTGGGTGCCGGGTGCTAAGGCTGGCCCCAAAGGATAGCATGAGGGTCCTATTGTTCTCCCGTAGGTACCATAGTTGTGAGAGACCCCTGTGTAGGGAAGAGGCAGTGCCATAGTGGGGCTTGTGTATTTTGGGAGCTGTTGCAGAGGGCCTTTTCATACCCGGTTCAGGAGCAGATCTCTGTGAGCCTGACATTAGAGTGGAGAGGGGCTGGGCAGTGTGGAGACACCTGGGCAGCAGACATGACTGGCGTGTTCCATGGCAGTGCTGATGCAAGGACCGTGAGCTCGGGCAGCAGCGCCTGGGAGGGTCAGCTGCAGAGCATGATCCTGTCGGAGTACGCCTCAACTGAGATGAGTCTTCATGCACTCTACATGCACGAGGTGAGCAACCCAGAGCTGGGCTGGCCAGAGGGGCATGGAGCAAGGCAGGCAGGACTGGGCTGCCCTCTCCATTGTGATGAGAAAACCAGTATGTATGCAGGGCTGCGGAGAGGGTGTGTTTGGGCATCTGGTTTCTCCCATGCAGCTGAGTCACTCATGTTTTGGCCTGCAGTTGCACAAGCAGAATGCCCAGCTGGAGCCCGAGCGGCACACTTGGCACCGAAGAGAGAGTGACGAGAGTGGGGAGAGTGCCCACGAAGAGCTCGATACTCAGCGGGGTGGCCCCGTCCCCATTCCCCGCTCTGCCAGCTACCCCTTCTCCTCACCGCGGCAGCCTGCTGAGGAGACAGCCACACTGCAGACTGGTTTCCAGCGGCGATACGGTGGCATCACAGGTATGAGAGCCAGGGCAGAGGTCTGAGTTCAGGTCAGAGCTCTGTAACCGATGTCCTTTATGGACTTGCGTGAGCAGTCTGCCTGCTGCTAGGCACTGGCAGTCCCCCAAGAAGCAAATCTAACTTCTTGCCTCTCTTGCAGACCCAGGCACAGTGCACAGAGCCCCATCGCATTTCTCCCGTCTTCCTCTGGGAGGCTGGGCCGAGGACGGGCAGTCAGCAAGGCACCCAGAGCCCGTGCCAGAGGAAAGCTCGGAGGACGAGCTTCCGCCACAGATCCACAAGGTTAGGGTGATGGCTGTGGCTGAGAGGGGCAAGGTGTACTTTGATGCCAGGTTGGAGTGCTGGCAGCTGGTCCCGGTAGGTGCCATATTCTCTCTCTGTTTTGCAGGTATAGCCTGGTAGACTGGGGATCTCATGGGGCTTGCAGATTAGGAGCCACCTGGACAGCAGGATGTGGCATCGGCTTGATTCTTCTCCTGTCCCGAGCGGACATTTTATTGCCATCAATTGCCGAAGAGACAAAACTGCCAGGCCAGCGTCTTTGCTGTGGCACAGCACCTTTTTGCTGTGGCTCTGTCCAGCCATGTGTCAAGTCAAAGCCACTCTGACTTGTGGGGTGAATGCGTGTGTGAGTACATACCTGTGTCTGTGTTCACATCTGTGTCGTCCGTGTCAGAGGATCTCTGCAGAGCCTGTGGAAGCTGACATGACAGGACTAGCAGTGAGGAGCTGCTGGTGGACTGGTTTGGAGGTGGCAGCAGCAGCTGCTCCTCAAAGGGATGTGAGATGGCATCAGCTCCATCCGTATGTGCGCCCAAAGCTGTGACCTGCCACCAAAATGAGGGCAGGAATTGTTGTGGGTGGTCTAGCTCAGCCTGTGACACCACACTGCCCTGCCTGCAGCCCTGAGAAGGTGCCTAGGACCATGTTAGTCCTCCCAGAGAGGACCAGTGTTGTGCCTCAGCCCAGAGCAGGACAACAGTGGGGCAGTCACCCACCCCTCTGTCCCAGCACCCTGCAGAGGGATGGGCCCTGGTTGCTGCTGCTGGTATGAGTACAGGTGGGGTATAGAGCTGGTGGGAACAGCTCTGGTTCGATCCAAGGATGCTGCAGCTCTTCCCTGACTCATGACAGCTGGCCCATTCCCTGCATGCAAGAAAGGGTCATCAGAGTGACGCCTCTGTGCTGGGGCAGCAGCATCGTCTCCATGTATGGCACCCATGGGATGTGGTCCACTAGTGAGCCCTCCTGCAGTGCCAAAAAGACCCCAGTATGGAGTAGCCCAGCATTTTCCAGGAGTGCTCACAGCCCCCTCAGAGCCCAACCTGAAGGTCTTGTGCTCTGTGTGTTGGTTCCTTTTCTCCAGGCACAAAAAAGGCCTTTTTCCCCATACCCAGGTGCTGTTGTATTGAGTCTGTCCTTCTGATGCAGCTGTTCCTGTGGAACTGGGCCTTTCCTCTTCCCCAGGAAAGGCTTTGTGTCATCTCAAATCTTCCCCAGAGGTTCCCAGCTCCTCCTTTCCTCCTGAAACCTTCCTTTTGCTTACAAGATGGTTTCAGCTGTTGTAAAGACCATATACCATGCAGCTGTCTTATGCCTGGCAGAGCAAGGAGGGGCATTCTGAACCCAGAAGGGAGAGGCACACCTCAGCCCAGGCTTGGGCTGGTGGTGGGGAATCAGGATCCCAGCTGTGCAATGTGGCCTCAGACCTTCCCACTATCCTTCTGTTTTCCCTCTTTTCTCCTTGCAGCTTCTGGGGAATTGCATCCTAGTTAACTCCTGCCCATGATTTACTTTCCATTCCTCTTGCCTCTGGCAGGGGCTGCTTGCTTTTGCCATTCCCTCTATGAGCACTGCACATCCTCCTCTGCTGTCTCTGGAGTCCGGGGCCATCTCTCGTCTCCTGCCAGGGTTATTGCCCTCTGCCCTTTGAGCCTGGGACAGCTCTAAGCCACCTGCTGCCAGCACTTCTGCAGCCGGGTAGCCTGGGCATGAGCAGAGTCAGGGGACTTGCACAGGGGCAGACTCTTTGGGGTAACAGGCTCCTTGTTGCCAGGGGTGGGCTGGGCAGGGCTGGAGCTATGACTGCTGTGTGAGATCAGTGTTCTAAAGCAGAGCTCAGGGTGGGGATCAGCTCTTTGGTGCTGGGGTCAGGACTCTGTGAACCTGGCCAGGTCCTTCCACGGGGAAGTGGCTGCAACCGCTCCACAGCAGCTTCAGATTTGGGCTGTCATAGCTTTGTGAAAGAAAGCAGAAAACAAATCTCCCAGGAACCCAGAATTTCCAGTGGCTTCTACTGGTGCCCAGGCTGCTGCCTCCGCTCTCTGGGCCTATGGGACACTGCATCTGAGCTTCCTTAATGGAGTTGCTTGCTAGTCTGTACAGCTGAGTGGCTGGAGGCAGTCCCCTGGGACAGGGGGAAACTCTGGATCTTGCCCTGGGCTGACAGGAGCGAGAGGCCAGGCATAGCAGGCCCAAGTCTTTGCCGCATGTTTTGCTTGTGTCAGTGTCCCATGTGCATGGCGAGCCACCTTCCTCATCTCCTCCTGAGATGTGCGGGCACAGGGGTCCCTGGGGAGTGCGGTATCATACCCCGTGCCCTCGCTGTACAGCTGTATAGCCGTCTAATAAAGATGGGGTGTATCATCCCTGCCTGTGTCCGTCTCCCTTTGGTCTGTGGTACCGTGCAGCCCACCTGTGCCTGTCCTGTGATGGCAGCAGAAGGCTGGGAGGAGCCTGCCGGCTGCTCCGGCGGCACTGGCAGCTCCCAGGAGCGTAGTCGCAGCCGCGGGAGGAGGCAGGGGCTATATTTATCCCCGTGAGGGCAGTGCCCCGTCCTGCTTGACCTCTGTGGCGGGAGGCCCCGCAGGGGTTCCGGGGGGATATCGCGGCACCGCAGCGCCGGCCTGGCGGCGCCGATAAGCCAGAGCGGGGCGTCTCACGTCGGAGGCGGACACCCTCCGCGGCCCCCGGCCTGGGAGTGTGTCCCACGGCACCGACCCCTCCCCATCCCCGGCGCTGCGGGGGGGTCCGTGCCGCCCGGGGCTGGGCACCGGGGCCCGGGGAAGGGACACACGCCGNGCGGCGCCGGCAGCGCCCGGGCATTCACCCGGCGCGGCCTCTGCCTCGCTCTCCGCGAGTGTTTCCCCGACGTGTCGCCGTCTTTGCCCTTGCCTCTCCCCTGCACGGTCCTGTGGTTCTCCGAGCATCCTCCGCATCCCCACCCGCTCCCCCACCCGCGCTATTGCCGCTGCATCACCCCCGTTGCTCCCTCCCACTTGAGAGCGGTCCCAGCTTCACTCTGCCTTCCTATCCTTGCTGCTCCCCTCCCGCTGTTCTCATGTCCGAGGGCATCCTCAGGGACCCGAGTGTCTACTGTTGTGCCCCCGTCCAGGGCACACAGCAGGTGTGGTGCTCATGGCCATCACCATGCAAAGCTGCTGGCCCTGCTTCCATGCAGTGCTCTGTGTGTGCTTCATGTGGCATGTCCTGTGTGTCCATGTCCAGCGGTACTTTCCCCTGCCCTGTGAGGGCCCTTGCTGCTTGGCCATGCCATCCCACTGTGAGTCCCTCTGTGCCGCTGGTACCACAGCCCATCCTGAAACCTTGCCTCTGGCTCTCTTCTCTCCACAGCTGGTGACCTGCCAGGATGGTCGTGCTGGGGGGCTACTGTGAGGGCAACAACTCCATCACCCAGGCCTGGGTCCAGCAGGGCTTCCAGCCCTGCTTCTTCTTCACACTGGTGCCATCTGTGCTGCTGAGTGTCTGCCTGTTGCTGGGTGCCCTGCAGTATGCCTGCTACGCCCGCTTCAGCCGTGCTATGGAGCCCAAGTACATTCCCCGCTCTCGCCTCTACCGTGGCCAGATCCTGCTGTCCCTCTTCCTGGCCCTGCAGCCCTTTGGTGGGCTGCTGTGGCAAGGAGTGGGGCTGAGACAGCTCTATGGGTATATGTTGCTACATGCCTGCCTCTGGGCCCTCAGCTGGGGCTGTGCCATTGCCCTCCTGCAGCTGGAGCATACCCGGGTGCTGGCCCATGACCGAACACGGGGCCATGGCACTGTCCTCCTCCTCTTTTGGGCACTAGCCTTTGCTGCTGAGAACCTGACCCTGGTGTGCTGGAAGAGCCCTCTGTGGTGGTGGGCACTGGAGGACACCAACCAGAAGGTGGGTTGGGGGGCTGTGGCCCAGGAAAGGGGACGAGACACTTTTGGGCGTGGGAGGGACTGCAACATCATGGTGTGGGGGTGGAGTATGCATGTCATGACCTGCCATACCCAGGGTGTATACAGTCCTGGGTTGCATCTGTGCCAAATATTTCAGTCCCAAGCCCCGCTATCATACATCTCTCCGTGCCTCTATCCAGCTCAGCTCCTGCTTCTACCTGGCCTAGACCCAGGTGCAGAAGTAGGGTTGTTTCCCTGCTTCTCACAGCCCTGTGCCGCTGTGCACCCCTTAGGGTAGGTGCACCTTGAGCCAGGGGGCATGGAGCCAGATGAGGTGGGGAGGAAGGAGGAGGTCTGGGTGCTGCCTGAGGTGCTGTACTCAACCAGGGTCTCCCACTGAGCTGCATGGGGTGCTCTCTGGACCCCATCCCCATGCTCTGCTCATTGTCTCTCTCAGATCATACACATTCCATGCTCAGGGTTTTGCTGAGGGCCAGCTGAGATGCTGAACTCTCCATTCAGGTGCAGTTTGGCTTCTGGCTGCTGCGTTACATCTGCACGTTCATGCTCTTCATCCTGGGCATGAAGGCCCCGGGGCTGCCCCACAAACCCTACATGCTGCTAATCAATGAGGAGGAGCGGGATGTGGAAAACAGCCAGGTGAGTCCTGGGACTGAAGCCATTTTAGGATATGGCCAGGAAGAAGCTGGGAATAAAATAGAAATACAGCTGCCCTGGGATCAGCATCTTCAAGAGATGTAGGAAGAACAAGGTTTAGGGCTGCCCAAGCTCCCTGCCTGTCACTAGGATGGAGTGCAGTTTGGAGGATGGAGTGGGCACTCTGGAGTGGGGCTGGTTTTCTTGGGATGCTGCCCACGGCCACTGCCAGCTGGATTGGGGTGCCAGGGCAATGATTCCTTGGTGTGCTTTCCCCCAGCCACTCCTGACTGATGCCAGCAGGACCACCTCCACCTGGAAGGATTTCCGGCAGAAGCTGAGGCTGCTGGTGCCATACATGTGGCCAAGGGGCAACCACCTGCTGCAGGGGCTGGTGCTGTTCTGCATGGCACTCATGGGGCTGGAGCGGGCCATCAATGTCTTCGTCCCCATCTACTACAAGAACATTGGTGAGGCACCTGGAGCTTGCTATGAGAGGCTGACACAGCCTCACCAACTGCTGGGAGATGTTGAAGTGACCTGGAGGGCTGCAGGGGTTTGGCAGGAGCAGAGTCCAGGGGGTCAGGGTCCAGCACTGGCTCCTGGGGCTGGTTCCCACAGGCACCCTGGGATGCTCCCTGTCCTTCCATCCTAACCCTTGGTACACTTCCTGCAGTGAATGAGCTGACAGTGGGAGCCTCCTGGCACACCCTGGCTTGGACTGTCTGCAGCTATGTGGGGCTGAAGTTCCTGCAAGGTGGAGGTGCTGGTAAGGACCATTGGGAAGGATGGGGCACTGATGAGAGATGGTATTGGGTACATCATACCAGTGCTGGGGTGGCCAGGGAAGCCCACGTGCCCCATCACTGCTGCTATCTTGGAATTGGCAGCCAGGGCTGGTACCAGGTTAGGGTGAGTGAATGGGCTTCATCTCAAATCCCCCTTTCCCAGCTGGACTTTTGGAAGTCCTGCATGCCCCAGTGGGGCTGATCTTGGTTGACCTTTCCATGTTGCCATGCAGGGTCCACTGGCTTCGTGAGCAACCTGCGCACCTTCCTGTGGGTGTGGGTGCAGCAGTTCACCAACCGGCAGGTGCAGGTGCAGCTCTTTGCCCACCTGCATGGGCTGTCCCTGCGTTGGCACCTGGGGCGTCGCACTGGTGAAGTCCTGCGTAGCGTGGATCGTGGCACCAGCAGCATCAACAGCCTGCTCAGGTCAGAGTGTGCCCGTGGTGGGTGGGGTTGGCCAGGCAGCCCCACCAAGCTAGGCTGATGCCCCATCTCTCCTCCCACACCCCAGCTACATCGTCTTCAGCATTGTTCCCACCATTGCGGATATCGTCATCAGCATAGTTTACTTCACCTCGGTCTTCAGCGCTTGGTTTGGCCTCATCATCTTCGTGTGTATGAGCCTGTACCTGAGTGAGTGGGGGGGGTCAGAGTGCAGGGCTGCCAGGGTGTGGAGTGGCAGGAGCCTTCCAGTGCATCTTCCTCCTGTCCACAGCTCTGACCATCTTCATCACTGAGTGGAGAACCAAGTACCGTCGGGACATGAACACGCGGGACAATGAGGCCAAGTCTCGGGCCGTGGACTCACTCCTTAATTTTGAGACGGTACTGTAGGAGTTGGGGGGGGGTCACTGAGGACTGCCTGGGTGCTGATACCAGCTCTGCTCCTGTAGGTGAAGTACTACAATGCAGAGAGCTATGAGGTGAACCGCTTTAATGATGCCATTGTCAAGTACCAGGTACGGGGCGCTCAGCACCTTTGGGGGCACCAAGGGGGAAGAAGCCAAATCTCACAGGCACCTGTGGGGATGATGAAGATCACCATGGGTTTGGTTTGGAGGCAGCAGCATCCCACAGGACTTTATCTCTTCCAGGTCTCAGAGTGGAAGGTCAGTGCCTCGCTGGGCCTCCTCAACCAGACCCAGAACCTGGTCATTGGCCTAGGGCTGCTGGCAGGGTCCCTGCTGTGTGCTTACTTCGTCACTGAAAACAAGCTGCAGGTAAGGCTGGTGCCAGCCTGTGCAAACCCCTGCTGAGAAGGGGCCCTGGGACTGGTGGTCACAGACCCCTATACCCTGTCCCTTCCAGGTGGGGGATTTTGTCCTCTTTGGCACCTACATAATCCAGCTCTACACACCACTCAACTGGTTCGGGACTTACTATAGGTAATATTGGGAGGTGTGGAGGTGCCTGGTGTCGCCCTCTCCGTGGGTGACTGGGTTGGTATGTGCTCCCCCAAACCTTTTTCTCTGGTCTTTGCCCTCTTCAGGATGATCCAGAACTCCTTTGTGGACATGGAAAACATGTTTGAGCTGTTCCGTGAGGAGCAGGAGGTGGGTGCCACCTTTCCTGGACCTTGCTCCCTTGCTTGGCCTGTGGTCCTGCCCTGGGGATAGACTGGCTCTGAGCCTGCACCTCTGCTTTGACAGGTGAAGGATGTGGTGAACGCCAGTGACCTGCGCTTGGAGTCTGGGCAGATTGAGTTTGAGAACGTGCACTTCAGCTACGTGGATGGGTATGGGGTACTGGGCACAGGGTGGGACCTGCTATGGGACCTGGCACAGGGATGTGGGGCCATGGAGTGGCTGTGAGCCCCTCTCCATGTTCCTCTTCCAGGAAGGAAATCTTGCAGGATGTCTCTTTCTCTGTGATGCCTGGGCAGACCCTGGCTCTGGTGAGAGCGTGACTTTGAGTGTGAGTTCGCTGTGGGAGGGAAGGATGGAGGTAGAGAGGCTGGAAAATATGAAGGTGGGAAGGACAGCCCCCCAGCAGGACCAGCCCTTTCCTGTCCAGCCTCTGCCCTCCAGCAGCCAGGAATTTGCCATCTCCAAGTCCCTTTTCCTTTGTATGCAGGTGGGACCTTCAGGCTCTGGAAAGAGCACCATCATCCGTCTGCTCTTCCGCTTTTACGACGTACGGGGTGGCTGCATCCGCATTGATGGGCAGGACATCTCCCAGGTGAGGGGCGAGGACCTCCAAGGATCGGGGAGGACACACCAGCTCACATCTGGGCCTCACAGCACTGCTCAGTGCTCACCAGCACCATCCCAGGGCAGGGGTGAGCATGCAGCCCCCACAGGCTGATGGCTGTGCCAAAAGTGGCAGAATGGTGCGACTCTGGGACCCCAGGCAGAAATGCTGGTTACTGACCAGGGCTCCCTGGGAAGGACTAGGGCACTGTCAGGGCCCCCCGCTGCAGCGTGGAGATGCAGCTGAGCTTGTGGTGCAGGGTGACCCTACGGCACATAGCTTGCAAGGAATGGGGCTCATGGCTGAGGGTAGGATTAGGTTTTAGAGGGATCTTTGCACTGGGTGTGGGTCTGCCTGAGCCCTCTCCCCTGCCTCCCAGGTGAAGCAGGCTTCGCTGCGTGCTCACATTGGGGTGGTGCCCCAGGACACGGTGCTCTTCAACGACACCATTGCCAACAATATCCGCTATGGACGCATCCTGGCCACTGACCAGGAGGTACAGGAGGCAGCCCGGGCTGCTGACATCCATGACCGCATCCTTTCTTTTCCTGATGGTGAGACCCCTGCAGTTCCTCCCATCTCATGGTCCCCTAAGACCTTCTAGCTGCCTGCACAGGTGTCACCCTTGGGTGACATCTCCCATGGGGACACCTGCATGACTCTTTGTCTTGCTTTGCCTTTCCCTGCCTTCTCTCCAGGGCTAGATCAGCCCCTGGACAGGGATGAGCTAAGGCTCCACCATGTGGCTGTGTGGTCGTAGCAGGACCTCCCAGGGCAGCAGGTCTCCATCTCCATTTCAGAGGGCACCAGCACATCATGTTTCTGCTCTTGTGCCTGCAGGATACAACACCCAGGTGGGAGAGCGGGGGCTGAAGCTGAGCGGGGGTGAGAAGCAGCGTGTCGCCATTGCACGCACCATCCTGAAGGGTCCCCACATTATCCTGCTGGATGAGGTAACAGCAGTGGCCCCAGCCCAGCCTTACCCAGCTCTGCAGCAGCCCCATGCCTAGCAGCTGCCCCCACTACCTCTATCCCTTCCCCATGTTGTGTCTCCCCTTGCAGGCCACATCTGCACTTGACACAGAGACTGAGAGGAACATCCAGGCTTCTCTGGCCAAAGTCTGCGCCCACCGTACCACCATTGTTGTTGCACACAGGTAGGGACAAGGGGAAAGGGCTGATCTGGGAGGTGCTGGCCAGACCCCACAAGAGGGGCACACAGACCTGCCCCATCCTTAGGAGGTGAAAGCCCCTGGGATTGCATCTCCTTTCACTGTGCAAACCCTCAGGAACCCTCTCTCCCCAGGTCAGCCTAACACCTGCTTTTCTCTCCAGGCTCTCCACTGTGGTTGGTGCAGACCAGATCCTAGTGCTTAAGGATGGGCACATCGTGGAGCGAGGGAGGTGAGCACAAGGGAAGGGCTGGGGGAGGGGATCCCCTCCCTGGCTCTGGGGCCAGCTCAGGACCCTGCATCCTTCTGCTGTCCTCACAGGCATGAGGAGCTGCTGCAGAAGGGTGGCGTGTATGCTGGCATGTGGCTGCAGCAGCAGACCGGGGACGAGGGTGAGAGCAAAGAGCACCGCACTGAGAAGCCCCAGGGTAGCAAGAAAGTGTCATGAACATGACCAGGAGTTCTGCTGTGACACTGACTTGAGTCCAAGCCCTCATACTGCCTGAGAGTCTTTTGCTGGCTGCAGGCCAGGGCTCTGCCTGCCCTTGATGTGCAGGGATTTGGTTGGACACTCCACTACATTTGTACATGTTTGTTTTGCTGTTGTGTAGTTTCTTAAACCAGGTCCTTCCCAGGTCTATGCTTGTGTGCTCTGGGCAGGGTACGTGCCTCTTGGCAGGGGCAGGCAGGGTTAGTGCCTGTGCCCTTGGGTCAACTAGTAGCTCTGCCGTGAGGCTGAGCTCCTTGGGCTTATGTGGGCAAGGGGTTGAGCAGGTGGTCAGCACGCCTCCATCCCCACACAAAGGGCTGAGCTTGACAAGGGGCCCAACAGCAATGGAAGAGCAGGGCAACCGGTGTCCCCTCACCCCCATGTGCCCCCACTTCAACTACCATCCAGAGATGTGCCACTCTGGGCTGGACACCAAGTTGACTGCTCCCTCAGGTACCTCTGTATCTGGTGCTGTGCTTTATTTTTTCCCACGCAGCACTTTGATAAGTTTCAGCATTACCTAGACCAGCCTGAACCCGCCTCCCTCAGCTGCTCAGAGCAGGACAGCCCAGTCCTGTGCAGAACCAGGCACAGCCCTCAGGCAGGAACAGTTACAGCAGCAGGTGGGAAAGAGCACAGGTCTGCATGGCTGCAGACCCCCTGCAGGACAAATCCCCTCCACCCAACCAAGCTCTAGGCTCAGGGCTTTGTTTGTAAGGAGGGGTTCTGTGCTATTGCTATCCAGAAGGGGATCCTCAGCAACACAACTGGAAGAAGGGAGACATTCCTACCCCAGCAGCATTTAAACAGGGCCCTGTTTAAGTTTAGGGCAGCAGAGAGCAGCCAGCAGCAGGAAGGCAGCTGCAACCATCTCATGTGTGTGACGCTGGCATTCAAGTCACTGCCAAGGTTACTTAATATATTAAACCCAAAAGGAAATACTGCTCCATTCAGTCTCAGAGAGGTCTTGTGCCCTAACCAAGCAGGGTAAGGCCCAACATACTCTTGTGCATGCAAACAGTGTCGGGAGTGGGGAAGGGGCTGCCTTCATGCTGCTGGGAGACAGCCCATTCACCATGCCCAAGCAAGAGACATCCCAGCCACATTTGCTCTTTGCTAAGGGGCTGGCATGGCCCTCCCCAGGGCATGAAATCCAACCCCCCAGTACAGAAGGCAGCCACATCCCAGCTTATGTCTGAGCATGCAGAGATGTCCCCACACAGCTCTGCCCTCCCCCAATCCCAGCAGTGCTGGGCCAGGGCTGTGGCAGCTGTGGGTAAGTGCAGACCCTGGGCTGCTGCTTGCTTTGGTCAGTGTGTACCCAGCCCTGTCCTGTACAGTCTTCACCTCCCCAGGAGCATCAGCAATTTGCTGCACTAATTTTATATAGGTACTAGGGCTGAAGTGTCAGTATATATTTGGTGGCTTACAGCTCCCAGGGAGATGAGCTGTCCTTGGCAAGGGGCTCTTGGTACCAGTGTCCAGACCAGAACCTCACGGCATCCATGTGGGAGGCCAGAGCCGCTCCTCAGGTCACAAGCGGGATCCTGTGTCCACTGGCACACCCTGCCTCACCTGCCTAGGACATGCTGCAGTTGGATGGCTTTGAACCGTGCACCTGGAAGAGAAAGAAGCACACAGTGAGCAAGGGCAAGCAGGCTTCTTCCTCCCTCCAAGAGGGCACATCCAGTGCTGAAGTTCCCAGAGCTGTATGCTCTGCAGTGATGCTGCCACTCCCCCAGGCTGGGCTGCCCTGCCTGGTGAGGAAACCCAGGCTAGACAGAGGCCAGAGTAAGCAGAACCCAGGGAAGCCTCCCCCCTCACACAGCTAGACCAGGATCAACCCCACCACAGCACAGAGCTCATACCCAGCCTCACTCACCTGCCGCTGCGACTGCTGGTACTCAGCTTCGCTTGCTGACAGTGCCTGGGCCAGGGCCAGATCCTCCTCCTCCTGTGTGCTGCTGGAACAGTGGTGCATTATGTGCCTCAGCCTCCCTCAGGCTCACAGGCTGAGTGCTCAGAGCCCTTCTGGGTTTCAGCATCTCACTGCAAACCCCCAGTGTATCTTAAAACAGTGAGCAACTGAGGATAACTTTCAACAGGCATGGGGTCGGGGAGGGAGCAGAGGATCCAGCTGGGGCTGGCAGCCAGAAATCTGGGCCAAGCAGAGCCATGTTAAGTCCAGTCTAAGACAGTGCTTTTAACAGCACTGGGCACTGTGCCTGGGGACATGAGCTCCTGGGTCTCCTCCATGAACAACCCTATTCCACCTATCATGCTCCACCCAAATGCATTAGCTCCTAAGTGGTCAGACAATGGTTTGCCCTTCTCTGTGTGTCAGTTCACTATTCCCTACCAGCACCCCTAGGACTGAAGGCTTGCTTGCTAAACAGAGTTCCCTGTTGGCTCTGGATTCTTCCTTTTTTCCCCTGTCAGCCACGAGAGGCATCATATGGAAACATGTACTGAGATGAATGTTATCCCAGAGCCACATGATGCTTCCCCAGGCACCTTTCACACACAGGGTGAGTGCACACCACACCACGTGTTTTGGGGCTGTACCTGGGTGGCTGTGCTGAGCTGCGTGCTGACTCTGCCAGGGACATCTCCAGAGCTCGCTGCAGCGCCTCTTCCTCGCTCTGAAACAAAACACCTTGTCACCAGCTTGGCCAGATGGGTGGTGGGAAAAGGCAGCCCTGAAGCACATGGGGCAGGTAGAGTCTTTCCTGGCCAAGGGAGGGCAAATCTCTCTCCAGGAGACCAGATACAGGCAAGGTGAAAAACTGGGCCTCTGGACAGACTGGCAATGCTCTCCCCCTGCCCAAGGGGACACATCCCTGCTTGCTAATGCAGCAGTATGCCAAGAATACCAGTGGAAAGCAACTTCCAGTCTCCTCCAGACTTTGCTTGTACTACAGAAAGACAATACCCAAGGAAAACAACTGGTGCACTTTGTCCCTTAGGGGAAGCTAAGCACTAAGCTCAGCTGAGAACTGTCATTTTCAGGCACCAGAGCAAGCTCTGATTTCCCACAGAGCATTCAGGATCACAGTCTGCCAGGGAAGGCCCAGCTAAGGGCAGAGTCACCTACAGAGTGTGGGCTAAAAAGCAGTTGTTGCAGTCACTTCCTAGAGGGCACAGAAACCACCCCAAATGCCCAGGCCAAGCCACTCACCAGCCCATTCTGCAGCATGACAGCTGGAGGGGAGGTGCTGCGAGTCTGCAACGCAGCTGCTCTGCCTCCCCTGCAAGTAGAAGAAAAGCTGCATTATTGTCAAGGCAGGAAGCCCTGGTAGGACTATCAGTCTTGCTGAAGCACAAGAACAAGGGAGCTGTCGCTCTAGTGTTCCACAGAGAACCATGCTGAGCCTGGTCATGCCCACCTCAGAATTACAGGTCAGGCCATCACCTTACCTGGCACAGGCTGGAGAAGAGGAGCTGTTTGCTGGCCGGGCAGCTCCACTGCTTGATGCAGTGACTATTCTGGAGGAGGATGCCTGGGCTCTGGTAACTGCAGCATGCCTAGGACAGATAGGACACCTCTGAGAAACTTTTACCATCATGAGCAATTCCAAGGCATTGAACACCTTGGGATGTCAAGCTGTATAAGCAAGACACCTCCCTGGCTCCTATTCCTCCTATGTTGTGGCTGTTACTCCCGAGAGTTTCAAGTGCTGTTTCTCTCCCTGAAACCCTGTACCAGGACAGGCAGAAACCATTAGCTACAGAATAAAGGGTTGGGGAAAGAAGCAAGAGCAAAACAGTCAGCAGGCAGTACTGACAGCTTTTGCTGCAGGAGAGACTGTGCATACTGGTGTGCTTGGTGCTGCTTACAAGGAGGACACCCCAGCACACAGGGCAGGGAGTGTGAGAATGCAGCAGTCCCAGACGATAGGTTAGGAGGAGCTGGTCTTCTTCCCTGTCACCCATCTGGCAAACACAGCCCCACCCCTCCCAGCCTGTGTGTTCTCAGGCCCTCACCCTGCTTTGGAAAGGGGATGCGCTGCCCCACTGCAGTCATGGTCCAGAGGGTGCCGGTGCTTGAGGCAGTAGTTCTTGTGGCACTGGTCACAGATCACCTTCATCATCTCCTTCTGCTTGCAGCCAGGCTTCAAACACTTGTTTGTGAAGATCTGAAAGATGACAGGGCAGTGCTGAAAAGAGCACATGCTGAGGGGCTGGGGCTGTCCCTTCTCTACATGTCAGGCCCTGGGCACTGACCAGCCTTCCCCACCAGTGTATCTTCTGCAAGGCTCTGAAGTTTGTCTCTGAATACTTTGAGTGTCTCTGAATATTTTCTCTAGACAGATCATCAGTAATTCACTGGTGCTTCAGTCTCCATAGACAAGAGTCTCCACAACCACAGAATGCACGGCAGGAGAAAGAGTGCCTTGCCCAGGGACTACTGCCTTCCGTGCCAGTGCAGTGGGGATAGCCCAGGGCATTCCAGCTGCTGCTGGGCTGGATTCCTACAGGGCCAGCTCCCTGCAGCAATTTTATCTCCTGGCAAGATGGGGTACAGGTACCTAATTGCTGACTGCATTTTCCTAATAGCAGCATGCAGTTTGCCATCCTTATATCCCAGGTGGCTGCCCAGCCCCATTCCATCACCACCTTGTTCCTAGACTGCCTCCACAAAGCTCTGCAGATATGCACACTTCCAGCTCACCAACCCTCTCTGCCATTAGCCTGTGCCAGAGATAGCACCAGGCAGGGCTGAATTTGTGTTGTTTTCATCCCATTCCCAGACTCCTGGCAGAGTTCACCTGGCAGAGCCACATGGTACATACCTTGCGCTTGCGTTGCGCAGGGTCAGACTTGCAGTCACGGTCAATGTGCTCACCCACCACAATATCAGGCATCTCCTCCCGCCTCACAGGGACTGGAGTGTTGCAGAGAGGACAGACTGGGACCTGCACATCCTGCAGAGACAACAAAAGGGAGCTGGGAGCAGGTAGCTGGGCAACCTTGAGTGCTGCACAGTCATCTCTCTCCCTTTCAGGACCTGCCTACCATGGCTTCCACAGCTTCAGCTGCAGCTCATGACCTTCCAACCAGCTTGCACAGCAGGTGCAGAGGCACAGACATAGACTGTGGGAAGGGAAGATGCTATGGCTGGGAGATGCCCAAACCACTTCACCCAATAGGAGAGGGAGGGCTGAGTCTGGGCACTGAGATGTAGATCTTGGCTTTCAAGTACATCTTCAGACCCAGTACACATCCCAAGGGTGACTGCTCAAGTGACCAAAGTCACCAGAGATCATTATGACCAATGGCTAGAAAAGCTCAGCAGCTGCATGCAGGAGGGTGGATGAGATCTGCTCTCTGCACTTACCTTCTTGTAGGCAGAGGTGCAGTCGTGCTGGACATAAGTGATGTGGTCGGTACAGAAGATCTGCTCGCAGGCATCGCACTTCAGGGGAAGGAAGTCTAGGAGCAGAATACGGCATGGGCAGCGAGCATGGAGATCAGTATTGCCCACCTGCAGCCCGGGGGCCTCCCTGACTCTTCCCGAAGGCACAACAGTGACCCGCAGCAAAGCCAGGGCCGCACCTCTCATCCCCAGCACGAAAACAAAAGGGTTACAGGTCCATATCCACGTCTTCAGCGCTCCTCCTCAAAACGTGCGCCCTCGAGATCAGGAGTAGCATCCTGAATCACACTGAGCTCCCCCGTGAGCTGCCGGCCTCAAACCGATGGGAAGTGATGCTGCCACAGCCGCCAGGGGCTTCGCCCACCGGGATAACCGGGGTAAGGACGGGCCTCAGCGGCCCCGCCGCGTGCGGCCTCCCCAGCCTGCAGCACCGAGGCCCGGCTGCGGGGGTGCCTGCCCGGGCCCTGCCCCGCTATCCCCGGGCAAGAGCCGCCGCCCACCCGGGCAGAGCCACCGGCGGATACCCGGTCTACAGCCACGGACAGCCAGCCCCGCCCTAGCGGGGTGTCCACGGGCCGCAGGAAGGCCCAGGGACCCCTCCGCCAAGGGCAGCACGGGCGACACGGCCCGCCCTTCAAGCCCCGCT
>WBMY01003098.1:53361-76590 GCA_013397315.1 Donacobius atricapilla | reverse complement strand
ATTTTGTAATTTATTATTTTTCTTTCAGCTTTATCTTCAGGCCAGAATGAAAGGAGACTGGGCAAGACTTGTACGTCCTACGATACAATTTGGTCTCATTGCTGCATCTATCTATGTGGGTCTGTCACGTGTTTCGGACTACAAGCATCACTGGAGTGATGTTTTAACAGGACTTATCCAGGGTGCAGTGGTAGCTGTGCTCATTGTAAGTAATTCCTGAGGGGGTGGGTGTGTGTGAATGCTGCTTTTATGAACAGCACCTTAGAATTGCAGGCTGTGTTCAGAGGAAAGCAAACCTGTATTTCTAACGCTTCAAAAACTGCTGAAGTAGGGAAACCACTCCTTGAACTGGATGTAGCAATGTAGCAACACACTTTGGGGAGTAAGGCAGGCTCTGACCCAATGAGATAAGTGGTAGTTTTAGCCATTGGACAACATAACTGTCTGTGCTCAAGAGCTTTTCAAATAACTAAGATGGAAATGGTAACTGCAAACCATGTAGGCCTCTATATAAATCACACTTTTTGCTTCTAGCCGAATTTGAAATCTCATGTACAAATGCAGAGAACTCTCCCTGAAGTAAATGGGAAAAGGCCTTGAAGCGTAAGGAGAGCCAAGTGTCTGTGTTTGCCACCATACACTGTGTTTTTTCAGTCTGATGGGAAAATAAAACCCTTTACCATTTCTTGTGTGCATTCCTAGTACTAAAAATGTGTTCACAAGGACCCTGTGAAGCTTAACTGTACTGATGAGTATAAAGCCATCCCAGGAAACAGACACTTGTCTAAACTTGTCACAGCAGGCTCAGTTGACTTAGTGACAACAGTTGTGCTGGGTGTCACCAGAGTCCTATGGCTAATCCATCCATGGGAAGGAATAGATCAGGACTTCTGGATCAATGGGAGTGAACTGAGGTCATACTGAAGGATTCAGTTACCAACAACTGAGGCTCAGCTAGGAAGAACCCCCTCCAAAAGAAATAGTTTGTCAGCTTTCTCAGGTTAGAAGATTATGGTTCAAGACAAAGCTGTCTACTAGTTGCAATCAATAATCAAAACAAATCTTGGAGCAGCTCTGGGAAATCATACAGGCTGCATTAGCTTGTTACTAAATGGCTACATGTTGGCATAATCCTACCCGTCATTTTTGTCCAATCTCTTTTACTCTCTGAACACCTTTTCTTAGAAAGAAACATCAGAGATCGAAGAGGTGAGGACACTTTTATTAGGAAAACAAGTTTAATCAAGGATGTTGGATGATTCAGAAGGTGCCTGGTAATACAAGAAAGAGTAGAAAGTAGCATTACAGCAAGAAGAGTTAAAAGGTCAGGAAATTATTTTTTAAAAATATACACTAGCACCAACCACTACCCTCAGACTTTTATTTGAAAGAACTGATGAGTTCCTCTCCAAAAACAGCAAGCTGAGGTTAGAGCATAGTGGCGCAACAACTGCAAATCGATCAGTAGAGTGAACTGAGGCAATCTGGGATTAAGTGGAAGCTGAAACTGCCCTGGTCGGCGGCTAAAGCAGAGTGCTGGATCATCAGCCAGCTGCCAGTGCGGTGGGAGATTGTTTCTTCTGCCGTGGACAGCATTCTGCAGTTCTCAAGGTTGCATTGGGAGGGGAAGACGCAATACAGGAAGGGAAGGATCATGTGAGGCTTCTCCTTTATTGCACTCCATGCAGCACTGTGCCCAGCACACCTGCTATGGGACTTGGTGAAATGAGCACTGGAAGACAGCAAGCTGCAGAATTGGATCAAGCACCTGTCTTGTAGTAAGGGAGATGTCTCCTAGCTGTTAAGAAGTTAGGTGGCATGTTTAAAGGACTGCAGGAAAGGACTACATAGGTAGAGCTGGCCTTACAGCTGCTGGGTCCAGCTAAAGCACCACCTCTCCTGTTCTGGTCTACCTAAATTAGAGAAAAAAAATTAACTAAATTTGCATTGTGGGTCCTTAAAAAGCAAATTTTGCTCCTTCATTTAGAGCTGTTCAAACTATGGCTTGTAATGAAGCAGTGCCTGGTAAGGCAGTCAGCAGTCAGTTAGCACTAGCCTTGAATTCGGCTTAAACCATCAGTGGCTAAATGGTCAATGGCAAGGTGAAAAAGCTATTGAAAGAACTGATGTCTGCATTCTGTACAGACTTCCCTGCCATTTTCTAATGTTTTAAACTGATTACGCTTTTTATTAATTTTCATCATAGAATTTGCCTGCTAGAGCCCTTGTTGCAAAAACTTGTGAGTGCAGGACTAATTTAACACTTATCAACATGTAACACTAATTTGTTCACTTAGGTTGTGTATGTGTCAGACTTCTTCAAAGTGAGAGCATGTACATTTCAACCAAAAGAAGATTCCCATACAACCCTACATGAGACTCCAACAAATGGAAATCACTTTGGCAGCAATCACCAACCATGAAGAATGACCCACATCACCTACACTGCTCTGAAAGAAAACAATTTCACAGGTCTAACTATGTAATATAAGTAATTGCCTTTAAGGGACTGCTGCTGCTCTTGGATGCTCACTTTACACAGTTATTGTACATCTAAACTTTAAATTTCAGTTGGTTCAAGCTCTTGCTTAAAAGAAAGCTATTACAATTGTAAATTTTTATTGAAAACTGTAACAAGTTATATTACATATACTGCTGTTTGTACATGCCTTGTTGAATCAACTGTGGTTTAAGTAAACACTATTAAAAGGAATTACTTGATATGGAAGCCACGCGTGTGTGACACTGATGAATTTGTTCCATCATGTCATATAGTTTCTGGAAGACATCTGCTGTTACAGGTAAAGGCTTGCAGCAAACACAATATCTCTCTTGATTTTTGTAATCCCTATTAAGAAGGAAAAAAATTTATGTCCAGGAGTCTTAACTGACACAACCACTATTTGAAGTACAGTTATAAGCATGTTACAAGTATTAAATGGAAGTCATTGTGCATCCATTTTTAGCCACCCTTTACGTCAAACTTTGTAATAAAGATGTTATCTGGAAAGATAACAGCAATGGTGCTGTTTACTATGAAGTCAACAAGCGAAGTTCACATTACAAAACTGTTCACCTTCAGCCCTCATTACCTGTGCAGCCCCTTTCCCCATCACTTTTTCTTCTAAAACCGCTTCATGTACTCTGAAAATGAAATACATACCCTCTGCAAACTTATTTTCCAGTTCTGTGTTCCCAATGGCTTTTGCAGCCTGGCACATCTGCCGAAGCAGTTCTTCTAGACGCCTCATGCAACGAATTATGCTACCTGTACAAAAGATCAAGGGAAAACTTTGTGCCACATCATATGGATAGTCCTGAACTAGTCAAAGTAATAGTTTCTTCTACAACCCTGTTCAATTAATCTAGAAGCCAGATAAATCTTAAACTTAGTTTCTGTTTGCACAGTAAATTTCTCTGTGAGGCATTTCCTTGAAGCTGTTTCCAAATGCTTGTCCTTTCTACTGTCTTTACAGTCTCTAACTAATAACTAATGACACAACTTTCTGGGCTGTTACTCAAGAACTTGTTAAGACTTCCTCAAAAACCATAGAGCATTAGGAGATTCACGACTTTGCTGCTTCAAGAACTACCACAGGTTTGTTTTGGGATTGTTTTTATAAGCCTTACTTCTTTAATTGGCAAAGGCAGTAAAACAAAAGTGATCTATCTTACTACTCCTGTGCTGCTCAAAGAGTCCGTGGACCACTTTACCTCTTCACTGCATGGTTACAATAATGTACACAAGCATCTTGCCACAGCTCCTACACTGCAACCCAACACCCACTTGTGATTTATTATGCATTTATCTCCTCTTTGAACTTTCCTCACAGCTCAGCCCAAGTCACTGCTACAAATTTCAGAAAACAACCCTAAATGCTTCTGCTCTTCTGGCCACAAGCAAACAGTATCCTGTTAGGTCATTTCCTCCAGCAGCATCTCCGACAGTCAAAATTACTGTAGGCAAAATAACTTATTGGGTAAATATGGGATGAAGGGCTTTGAGAGCAGCCCTGCTGAGGGGGACATGGGGGTGCTGCTGGATGACAGGCTCCGTATGACCCATCAATGTGCACCTGCAGCCCAGAAAGCCAGTTATATCCAAAGCAGTGTGGCCAGCAGGGCAAGAGAGGTGATTCTGCCCCTCTGCTCTCATGAGACCCCACCTGCAGTGCTGCGTCCAGCTCTGGGGTCCCCAGCACAGGAAGGACATGGACCTGTTGGAGCGAGTCCAGAGGAGGGCCACCAAGATGATCAGAGATGGAACAGGTCTCCTTTGAGGACAGGCTGAGAGAGTTGGGGTTGTTCAGCCTAGAGAAGAGAAGGCTCCAGGGAGACCTTATTGTGACCTTTCAATACATGGAAACATTCAAGGTCAGGTTGGATGGGGCTCTGAGAAACCAAATTTAGGGGAAGATGTCCCTGCTCACTGAAGGGGGTTTGGTCTATACAACCTTTTTATTACCCCCTTAAGGCATAATATCTGGGGAAAAAAATCAATATGAAAATAACATTGTTCAAAGCTCTTGGGAAAGTGAGACATGATAAAGAAATGCTTCTCTTCTAAAAAGCATTCATAGGGCCTCACTAGGCCATGTCAGTTTCTACAGTGAGAACAGTCTGTGTAAGAGCAGCAGTGTGTAAAACCTGCTGCAATGGTATGAGATGGAAAAACCCACACATGGCCTATTGAGCACAAAGCACACACCAACAAAAGTGATCTGTGGGCAGCTGCCCCGAGCACGGCTGTGCTGCACTGTGGCAGGCCCTGGCTCAGCTGTCAAAGATCCTGCTCATCTCCATTTACAAGGCCGACCCCGACAGCCATTCCAGGGAGTGACTCATTTACAGGCAGCGTAGCTGGGCTTGTAGCAGACATAGTTTGTTGTGCAAGAAAAAGAAAACTGCAATTTTTAAATGAATTACTATTGTTTATACTTCCACAAAGCAGGAGTTGGTCTGCAGTTAACAGATAGGATACTTGATTCAGTTTAGTGTTCCTTCCTTAGTTTTTAAAAGCTGCTCTTATTTCTTCCCAACACACACATTTCAGCTTAAAGACAAGGTACTTTCATTAACAAATCAATGCTACTCCACTTTGTGGCAAACACACTTTTTCTTGGACCACTCGGGCTTCTTTTGTATTCTGATTTTCTTTGAAATCACTACAGTTACTTGGATAACCAAGGTAAACTACTCTGGGGATTTAGGAGTACCACAATCCATTTAAGGCACACATAACCAACAACAGATGCCTGAAGTGCTTCCCTTCCTTTTGGATAAAGCACAGAAAACCAGCCTAGTGAAAGTTCAAGGAAAAATCATGCATTGACTCCTGTTACAAAAGCTGACCTTCTCAGAACAGGCCACTAAGATCTGATTTTGAGGAGCTGGCACTACTGAGTAGAACAAAACTGACATAGTACAAATATGGTAAATGGAAAATGTTACTTCCTGGAGTATTCTGAACATCCAAGTGTCAATATAAAACATAAGCCAGCTGCTTTAGTGTTACACATACTCATGGAGCCTCCATACCAAATGGAAGGCTCAGATACTCATTGAAGTAGGAGCAATCTGCTAGCTGCAGAAGCAAAGACTGCCAGGATTTGTATTACTCAAAAGCAACTTTCTTCAGAAAGTTCCTGGGTCTATGCATTGGATTACATGCACTAATTATGTACATGAATTCCCTTGTTGTAAGGGAATCTGCAAACCTTTGCAAAGAAGAAATAGCATTTGAGAAGTAGCAGTGACAGTAACAATTCCAAAAAGGAAGACTTCTGAGACTGGTGCATCCATCCTACTCTTCTGAACTTCCAACAGGCTGGTTTTTCATTCTGGTTTGACCTTTTCATTCTTGTTTGACAACCCTTTGGATGGTTTGTTTTTACAAAATACCAGGGCTACAAATCATCACACTTTTACAAAGTGAAAATGAAGTATTCTCCCCCAAGGGGCAGTTTCTAGTACTCCAGTTTTAGGAATCAAATTAATCCATCTGACACATTATATCTAGGCTTTGCAACTATCTCCATTGCACTGCTGTGCAAAACTATTCAGAAGAGAAACTTGGTTACCACTTCTCACCTGTCATCATTAAGTCAGCAAGAGGAATTGGTTATACCAACTGGTTATACCAAATAAATAAAAAACTTAACTATAATGAGGACAAGTGCAAGAGCTGTACTTCCTGATGACAAGCATTTGGAACATTTTTTTGTTTTCCCTTCAACTAGGAAAAGTAAGCATTACCTCTTGTTGTAATGCTTAGAATTTCTGAGTTTTATAGAAAGTTTTTAGAATACAGACATATCCCTTAAAAAAATCTTAGATTCTAAATCATCAACAGTGTGTAAGTGTAAATTAACATATATAGTAAACATTTTTTTTCCCCTCTTGATTTTAGCCATACAGATGCTTGAATACATCTGAGTTTACTGTAAGGAGGTTATTCAGTATTACCATTCCCTGTTGTAGAATTACCAACCCATACCTTCTAAAGAACAACTGATCAGCCTACCTTCAAAGACATCAGTCATTTTGCAGATATGAGCAAAGTTAGCTCCATTTGCCCATGTATACACAACATCCATTAGGTTGGGTCTGAAAGAATTCAAGTAATTTTCTTCATCAGTTTCCAGTTTTGCTTCTGCTGACACCTTGGCAATTCTTTTTGCACACTCCTTTAAAATAAAATATATTTATAATATACTTAACCAGAGTAAGTATTTAACTGACAAAAAGACATGCACATTATTAGGTACTGCATTACAGGATGAGGTTTCCTTTTTAGTGTGAAATTACTCAGAAGCAATAAATAAACTACTGTTTACAAGAAGTCTGCCTGCATTACCAATCTACAGTGTAGCAAGCAAGCTTATAAAACTAATTTTAGAGGCAGGTCCTAAATTAGCATAAAGACTTCTTGCAAACCATATAACGTATTATTACACATTGCAAAATCACCTGCAGTGCCAGCTGAGTTAATTGATGATCCAAAATTAGGTCTTTACTGTGCACTTATGAAACGTTACTCATGATCTTTGCTCGTGTTAACCTTACCCCTGAACTCAGACAGATTTATAATTACCTGCATTTGCCGAAGTGGTCCTGCCAACTGCTCAGTCAATTTTGGCATTTCACTGGACTGAAAAAGAAGACATCAAACAATCTCAAGTGCTCCTATACATTTGTTCTCTACCAAATTAAATACAAAAAACAGAAGTTCAATGTGTGATACTGCCACCCTGTATTATTCCAGTAACTTCTCAAACCTGTTAACAAATACTAAAATTACTGAACTCCCCAAATGTTTGTTCCTCAAACTAAATCAGAAAATAAAATCTTCCTGTACAGTATACCAACATTATGAAAAGCAGCACCTGCTTTCTGGATACTTCCAAAATTCCCTCTACTTAGCTGTAAAATAGTTTTGAACTGACAGATGAGCTGCCATTAACTACTTTGACAGTTACAAGCTTTTTTTTAAGATAAAATGTTTTTAATAACTTAAGCATCAGTAGCAATATACGAAAACATGGCTTCTCAAAATACAAATTCTCAAATCTTTATGCCCTAGCTGTTTAGACTCAAGTAACTACTGTTGAGTGAATCCCAATATTCTAATTAACAATGGTTTACCTCGGTTTCCGTTCCACTAACAAATGGGATGCATTATCATCTGCAGCTCATGGGTTTTTTTCCACATTTATAATCAACCTGAGTGACACATCTTGCTAGCTACTAGCTGAAGTATTTCATATGGAAGTTTAGTTTTACTAATTTTCTGGGGTTATACTAACCTTGTATACAGCTTGCAGGTAGGAAAACAATAACATCTATTATTAAATGCCCACATTTTTGCTTTTAAAAAGGTATGGTCTGATTTTAACAGCCTTTTTGGTATCAATTCCATGTGGTACTGCCATTTCAATCAATGGTTAAAGGTAACTGACCATGTAACATAACACAGACACACCTAAGAATTAAATACACACTCACCCCAGAGTGCAGTTATTGTTAAGTATCTTCTTGAGATAATAATTTTACATTTTACATTATATGGAGGTGTGTGTGTGTATTAATAGCAGCACAGATGCTGAGAATCTATTGATACTGCTTCATTGCAAGAGTAAGACTGCAATTTAACATAACCTTAGACATGTCACTCATGAGGAAAGAGCACTGAAGCTGAAATGCTTTCACTGAATTCAATATGAAACACCTTAGGAAGTGACAAAAAATGTGCAATGGCTCATACTGTTACGATGAATTTCTGCAACTGAATTAAAAACAGTATTGTTAGAAAACAGGAGTGAATGAAGACAGGAATTGAGTAGAATTCTTGAACTGAAGAAATAACTCACATTCTCTTGAAACACAAAACAGCTGAGTAGTGCAGTTGCCTGTTCTGCAGTCAAATCATTGAAGAGACCATTGAACATCATTTCTGTCAGGAGAAGTTCATCAGCACTAAAATAAAAAGAAGGAAGCTTAGGGGAAAGACTTACAGATATGTAATTTTTAAATGAAGAACTATTAATCTGTTTTGTGAAGCAACTGGATATGGAAAAAAACACCGGCATCTTAATTTTACTGTCAGGAACACCAAATACACACTCACACACACAAAAAATATATTAGCCTTTTAATGAGAATAGTAATTAATAAGAGACAGCAACAGTATTTAAAGAAATCATTTTAATAGAGTATCATATAAATATTGAAATAATTTTAAATAAAAAATATTATAAAGAAACTAAAAGCACTTACTGGACTACAATAAAACTCTCGTGACAGATCATATGAGTTTGTATGAATAGTTGATTTAGTCAGTTTCTGTCAGACAGAATATCAATAGATCAGAAAGAACCAGGGAGTTGAGCAACTTAAGAAAAGGACTAAAACTAGTAGTGCTGCTGCTTAGTAAAGATTCAACTGGGTATTTCCAAAATACTGAAGAAAGGAACAAACTTGCTTCAATTTACTTGAAGAATAAAGACTTAATAATGAATTATAAATGTAAGTGCATGATGCAGATACAAAATCCAAACATACTTATTCAGATGAAACACCAAATTTTTGGTAAGGCCAAACCTCTATTTTTAGAGTTTATCAAAAAAATGCATAGGATGGGGGAAGAAACAAAGCATGATTTTTTTAAAAAAGAGATGTGTAACTCAAATAATTCCAGACAGTCAGGAACTAGATAAAATTCTGATTCATTTTGCAGAGCAATTAGCCATCAAATAAGTATCGGTAGCAGCGTTCAAACCTACCTGTAAGACAAGGATTACAGCAGTCACTGTGACTTTTAAAAAATACAAAAACCTATCAAAACTGTAAGATATTAAAGTCTGATTCACTATGTTTTCACCTTTTTAAATATGTATGTACCTGATAAATGTATTGCAGTAAAATGCATAGGAATCTTCACAGATTCCTATGGAAGCAATTAACCTGTCAGTGACTTGGTAACTGTTGACAATCATTGCTACACTCACTTGTGAGTGACTGTACCAACCGTCCTGGTTCAACATCAACTATAAAAATCAAGACCTTCCCCTCATGAAGTATACAACATTAAATGAAAACACATGCTATTACCTAAGTCAGGCACAAAACCAGCCATTGTTTTGGCACTTTCATGTCTACATTTTAATTTTAAAATGGACTATATTTTGTCCTTAACTTGTTATCTTTACTTATACTACTTGAATCAGCATGTTACCTTTATTACACGGAACACAGTCTCTGAAAGAACCCTTTTTCTACTGGTCTCAAAACTTTAAAATATAAGCATAATGTACTAATTTCAGCAAGGACAATAAAGTGTATATTCACAACAATGAACAGTTTGCGCAGAAGCCAATTACCTGCTGATTTCACAAGCAACCCGTCCTTTCATCTCAATAACATCTGAGGATGTGGCAAACCCCAGTCTTCTCAAAACACGCTTGCGGCATTTGAGTTCATCCATCTGCAGTACAGTTCTGGCTTTCTTCAATTCTCGCTTTGCTACTTTAATGTCCATAGCAATCTGGGGGCCAGAAGGAGAGGAATTACACCTTGCTGGTTTAACAGATGCAACTGTTTCAAATACATTGTTTAATTTACATAAAGGCTTCAGAACAACAGTATATGAACATACGACTTGACTAGTTGAATTGTCTAAGCCTTCTAAGAGGAAGGTTTCAAACATATTTAATAATAATAATAGTAAAAAAAATCAGCTCCATTTACCCACGGAAACCTCTGGTAAGCTTGGGAAGTTAAGCTATTTACCCACACTGGCAAACAAACCAAACCAGCCCACACTAAAAAGACAAAGTGATCCTCTGTTGAGAAATGAGCACTCATCTTCTAAGACCTACATTAAGTCTCAGCTAACCAATTATTCAATGAAATGTAAGCCAAAGGCATTACTTTCTGCTATCAGAATTTCTCCAGTGGCTTGCAGTTCATCACAGTCTGCCCAGACCAGAACTACCTCACTTCTATGAGGTGGCTTCTGGAGAACCTGTTTTCTCAAGCAGCAGAGGAACATGAGAGCTTCACGCACAACTGATTTCAGTCTAAGAGGGTCTAACTCCATGCAAAATAAGTACGTGCATTGCTTCCAGGCTGAGACTCTGTTTAGGAAGCAGCAGCACAATGATTTCTCTGGGACACTCCTCAAGCTAATAAGCCCCATCAATTCAACTTAGGTTTGCACAAGTATATTAAAAATTATGAATTAAAATTATCTATGAATTCTTTTCCCATGCTGCACTGTGCTATGTCTATTCAGTAAAAAGACCCCTGTAACCTTCTAATTCCTGAAAACTTCCTCTGAAGTTTTCTTTTCAGACATACTTTGCATCTGTACCAATGAAGGGCATACCACCAATTCAGGCATTTTGTTAGTGAGATTCAATGATTTTAAAAGGGTTGATTTGGGCTTTCCAAATAAAAAGAAAAGCAAGTATGAAGACAAACTCCCTCCTCCCTCTGCAGCTGAACGTGAAGTAATTTGGTTAGTATCTTTACCTGTGCTTTTTTTTCACAAAGTTTGTATATAGCTTCCAAGTTTGGATCATTGTGTAGAGGATGTGAATACATCCTATGCTCAAATGCCTCAATTTTTTGGATTACTTTTTTCAACCCTTGGTCTTTGATGCCCATGTCATCAATAGGGTCTAGTAAGGGCACTCCATCAGGAAACCGTTTCTGTACTTCCTAAAACAATGAAAAAAGATTTTTTTAAGATTAGTAACAGTAAAATAAACTACATTTTACAAATAAGCTGGCATAACTACAGGGACACAGGAGGCTGTAATGTAAGTTATGTGATGTTTCAGCAGTTTTCAAAATCAGTTTAAATTATTTGACAAGGAGAAATAATTCACATACATTGTGGCTTCCAACCCCTTTAAAGAATAAGACTGAAGATGTGACAGAAACTTTACACAAATTTCTTTAGAACAAGTTGCCCTGGGTTCAAGACTACCTCACTAATCAGTGCAGAGTGCTTACACAGCCAAGTGGAACTTACCAGAACAGATTTTAACACACTTTGCCTGTTATCAGTAGGCCTCAGGTCTTTCGGTATGTAGAGTCGGACACTGCTGATAGCTGAGACAAGATGCACCAAAACAGGAACAACCTATCAAAGAGAGTGTAGAAACTCACAAATCAGTAAAAAACATACTCTTGTTTCTGGTCCATCTAAAAACCTTTTCAAGGGAAAAGGAAAACTTAGTGTTCAAGGATGCAGTAGTGGGTAAAAAAGTATCAGAAAGCAGGAAAATGCGGCTAATGACCTGAATTATTCATAAAGAAGAAAAGTAATTGTCCAAATGAGAAAATTCTGAATGCAGTTATATCTGGAGAAACACTACAACTGAAAACAAAACAACAGCTTTTCTAATGCCTGGGGCCTCACCTGCTGGAATACCTCTTCCGATCCAAACCAGACAAAGTATTGTCATATACTTAACTAAGAATGCTACTAGCAGGGAACATCAAACCAGAAAAATACTTCTTCCTAAGTATGAAAACCATCACAACACCAGGAAGAATCAATACTACATTAAAGTCCAAGGTTTAAATGAAGTTTCTGAGAAAAAACCTACAGACAAACTGCCTCTGATCTGAAAATTTTAACTGTTTGTCTTGATATAGGGTTTCAAACTGAAAATTTTAAACAACACAAATACTTTCACTAAAAAAAATTTCAATTTAATTTTAGAATGAGTGAGTTTTGCAAAGCCATCCAGAGGTGGTGGAGTCACCACCCCTGAATGAGTTCAAGAAACAGCTGGATTTGGCACTTTGTGCTATCATTTACGTGACACAGGTTAAACTCAATGATCTTGAAAATCTTCTCCAGCCTTAATAATTTTAAGAAATAAAAAAGGAATTCTCTTCCCAGAGACAAGATACTGCTAAAAATGTATTACTTTCATTTATTAGAACACAGAGTTAGGTGTACTGATTCTTTCTCTTCCTTAAAAGCATCAGTCCCTCTTTTATCACTGTTTGCAAATGGCTCGGAAATGAAGATTTGTGAAAGTTTATAAGGAACTACTGAGAATAAACACGTAACAAACCTGCATCTCTCCTCTCTCATCAGGTCTGGCTGGCTTTGCAGACTCGGTAGCAGAGTTTTTCAAACTGTCTTTGCTGCAGTGCAGGAGCACTTCAACTACATACAATGGGTCCAATTCACCAGAATTTGGCTGTTGAGGGCACAGAAAAAGAGAAGCAGTTATTTTAAAATACAAGCAGGAATGAAAGAAAAACACACAATTTCTCCAAGGTATGAGATGAGCTATGTCTCTTGCAGAGTATCAGCTCAGTGTTGCAGTACATTCTGAAAACCCACACTCTGGTGAACTGATTGGAAGATCCCTCCCACAAAAAAGCACTTGAAAAAATTACCCTCCCCATCCTCCCTTGACCGAGTAGCCTAAAGTCTGCTTGAAGCTTTAGATGCAACTGCATTTTCTCCTATATGTAGCTCATTCAAAGTAAGCCAATATGTTTTAAAACTGTAATCCATATTTGCATTATGCTAGCATTACTGAATTTTGTGTTTGAAATAAAAAAAACGAACCCAAATTAGTGGATCTTCCATTTGCAGGTTTGCAAGTTCAAGTTTTCAACAACAAAGACCACAGAAAAATCTTTCAAGCATAACAGCCTGTATCTGTGGCAAGTGGAAAACTGTGTCTTGCAAGCTTTACACACCCCAAACTGCACTCGTAACATCTGACATTGATTTTAAGAACAGAAACATGTAGATGTGGTGATTAAAGACTATTGATCACAAGGCCATAACCTTCTTTACACATTGCTTAAAAAAAGGCTGGAAATAGTTATTTGACTGGATCAATATGCACTAGGGTTGCTTAAATACACTCCTACTACAAACAAATATTTTTAGGACTTTGAACAGAGCTAAGTTATAGGCCTAACACAAAAATCTTTTAAAATACCATGTGTAAGCTTTCTGCTTCCTAATACAAGAGACAAAGAAAACATTCTTTTCAAAATTTCATCTTAACTCAGTTCATTTTTACTGGGCAATATTTTTCATTACAAATCTACAACATGCTATTTTATTTCCCTGCATGTCAACTAGCATTTTTAAGATTCTCAGAAGTGCTATAAAAAACTGCATTCATAAACTAAAGAGAAAAACAGGGTGATCCTGTTGTACAAGCTAAATTATTTCTTAAAGAAATGCCAATTACTTGCTGAGGAAGAAACTCTTCCTCTGAATTGTATCCTACACTTGCAGAAAGCACTCACAGCAATGTAGGAGAGCCAAACCACTGCCACTCTCTGAATTAGCATTTTAAAACACCCACATGTACCAGATCAGTATCCAGCCGAAGCCAGACAAGGCATAATGCTGACTTGAACGAAGTAGGGACTAAACTCATAGCTGCACACGTGTGTTACAGAAAATACTAGAATTGGAGATATCTAGAAAATTATGAGAGGAAAAATATTTTTACTTGTGATTGTATTGTAAACTTATTAATAAAGCAGGAGTATAAAAATCATTAACATATGCTGCTAATATTACTGTCTTGAAATTTACATACACCAATAGCTTTTAGACAATGCTGACTAGACGTGACTCAATCTACAACAGCTTTTTGAATGTGTACTGTCTCCTTCCATGGGTTTTCTACAACAGTATATGTACTAAACCCTTGAACAGCAACAGATATATAAGAATAAAAGAAGACTAGAACCCTTAAAACACTTGTTAGCCACAGACTTCTCTGTCATATCAAGTTCAAATGATTCTTTAGCTCAGGCTGCATCAATTCACATGTTTCAAGGACAAAATTAATCCCTTTTTGGCCAAGTACTGCAGGATTAGTTGAATTCTTAGGATTTTAGATTTGCCCTGAAACATGTCTTACTTCAAGGGCTGGGAAACAAAACAAAATAAGAGAGATGATCACAACCAGGAACCAAGAAGGATAGCACAACAAATTCAGAGTCCCAGCGCAGTAACATAAAACTTACTGAAAATCAACGACCATGACACAGCACTAAAGGAGATGTTTATGTAGTACACATTATAAATATACAAGGATTATGATAATCTAAACAGGGAAGATAGAATTGCAGCATCTCAGATTTTGGTATCAATAATTTCTAAGAGGCAAAAATTTCCTGTCTAGAATCAGGAATCAGATAATATTAACTATCAACAGCACAACAGTATCACCAGCTTACTGCTGGCACAATCCAGTGAAAATAAAATTTCCCACTCAAAAATATTTGGGTTTTTTATGAATTCTAAAGGACAGATATTTTGCTGCCTACTATAATACAGAATGTAGAGCAAGCACCCCTGCTTGAGATAAATTCTATTCTGAACAACAGTAGACAGGAAAGTGCTATTTGCATTGACCGTTCGTGAAACATTGATTTGTGAAATTATGATGGAAAAGCAGCTACACATAATTAATAACAAACATAAGTGACATGAGTAAGGAGCATTATGTGAAATACAAATCTACTGTAATCCTAAATTCATTATTAATTACATAGATTCCTTATTAGAAAAAGGATTTAATTAGAAACTATGATATAGCAAAGAAGAGTTTGCAACTAAACTAGTAATATAGACTGAATTCAACATAATTCCTAAAAGCAAATCCAAAGAACTGTTCAGCTTAGAAGTGGATGAAAGTTTAAAGATACAGCATAAGTAATATTTTTCCAGTACTAAGTAAGTATACTTGTATACTTTAAGTAATAATGGAGAATGACATCTGTGTCTCAGGACAAAAATGCATTGAATAGACACTAATATGGGTAAACAACAACTTCCTCAAGTAATTTGTTTTGCCTTTGTTAATAGAAACTATTCTTTTCATACTAACATTGAAAGTTATAAGCTTTAAGTTTGTTCCTTAATTTCCAGCACCTATTGTCATTCTTTCCACACACCCATCTGCTAGAATGACTTAATGACAAGAGTGCTGCTCCATCCATCCATCTCTTGTAAAATAGACCATAATTTCAAAGCTAATATTCAAACCCAAAGTGAGACAGTGAGACAGGCCAGACAGGGAAGGCAAATATATATGTGAATAAAATATGACACAGATAGAAGAACTGCCTCCAAATGACACAGAAGTTGGCAATTTTACAGAGAAAGCCAGGACTAGGGCACAATCTGGTTTATTACTTGTGTGTCTCTATGAGAAAAGCAATCTACAAGCAAAGCTTAGCAACAACATTAATGGCCCAGGTTTTCAACTTGAAAAAAGAAAAAAATATGACTTTCAAAAGGAAGATGGAAAACAAAACAAAATCTCTTTTAGTAAGTTTTGTATGAACACATTTTTCTCCTTTCCTCCTTAATGAGTATTTATTAGAAAAGCACCAAAAGGTGCCACAATGAACAGGTGCCACCAGAACTTAACAAAGACAACTTCGCATTTAGACCTTGCAAATAAAGCCAGGGCTCTCCTGATAAAATTATAGCAAAAATGCTACCACAGAAAAATATGGTTTTAACTTAGGTTTTCATTTACAGAGCAGAGGAGCTTCTATTGCATCATTGCCCTCTGTCTTTTCTTCCAAATATCCTCAGATCCATTTCTATTGTTTTGCTCTCTTTGTATTTTAATTTTCCAACTCTATGGCAACGTCTCACAGGACAAGCAATTCCATATCTCACACACTAATTTAGGGCTCAAGGCACAATTTGCCAGTTTAAGATAACCTTCTTCATAGAGCTAAGTGTCAGTCTCCCACTGTTCTGAGCCTTCACTTAGGGCTTCTTTAGATCTTCTGACAGAAAACAACACAGTATCTTTCTCATGAACAGCTTAAATTAGCACAGACAATGTCTCAGAAACAACTTAGTTTGAAACGTTTTCAGTGCTCTGTACAAGCAAGCATTTCCTCCACAAATATATTAAAAGTTAAAAACGGAACACAAGACTTGAAGTTTTCTCCATCTTCTCCACCTTTTTCTTTACACTTTCACTTCAGGAAGTTCAGAGATTGTTGTAAATTTGGGGTAAAAGGAAACTTTTTTGCCTTTGAGAACAATAAAGAAATAAGAGTTTTGTCTTATTTTCAGAAAAATCAGTCAGGTATATGTTTTGGTAATGGAGAAAACATGTATTTTACCTTAACATTTGATTTCTTAGAGAAATTAACAACCACACCCCATCCGTAGTCATCACCTTCATTCTTCACCTGGAAATATTACAGGATATTATAATGTTACATATATAACATATATAATAACATCCTAGCAAGCACAACTCTTTGTATTTTTGATATTTACAACAGCAGTCATGAACTACTGTTCATCATGCAAACAATATTTCTTTTCATGCATTATTGAATACTTAGCAAAGAAACTCTAGTCAAAACTGGTGCTTAGTGTGAGGCATGTGAATTTTCACGATGGTAAACTGGCAGACACAAACAAACATTGCAACTTTCACAAACAAGCAGAAATGAAAAACAAAACAAAACAAAAGTCAAACTACCTTTACCAGTCTTCCTGGCTGTAGAAAGGGCAAGCAGTACTTTGGTTTGTGAATATACTCTTCAATATCTTTACCCAGTTTTGCAAGCTGCTGGCGGATTCTGTAGTATATCACCACATTTTCTTCATTGGGAATTACAATTTTGTTGTATTGTGCTTCCAAATTATTGACTTCTATAATGAAAAGTAAAATCTCATGAAAATAATTAGCTTCACACAGATTGAGGAATCAGTGTTTTGCTTTCAGATCTCCATGACTAATATTTTGTGACCACCTGTAGTACTAATTTTTTACTTACAATAACCTGTTCTCTGGAAAGCTAAGAAAAAAATCTGTAAATCTATCCACTGAATTATATTTATAGAGAATTAAATAGCAGTATTATTTTCTTAAAATAAACAAGCTTGAGAAACTGGAAAAGGCTTGATACCCAATTATCCAGGAATAACTGATCTAGGTTTGCACAGAAGTCACATTAAAACTTGCAATGATTTGGTAGAAAGGTATTCAATGCTTACCACTGCTTTTTATCTCCTCCTACAAAAATAAGATTGCTCAAAAACGTTCTCTAGAAAGATGTGTTCCAACAAGAGGAGAGTTGTTAGAGTATGTTCTTCCTAACTTCTATGTTCTGAGTTATCAGTTGAAAATCAGTATTTTCTTCCTCCAATATTTTTATACCTTATTTAGGCAAATCAGTTTTTATTCTAAGCAGTATGATTCATTCTTGTATTCTGGTATTACCACCAGCAAACAAAAATAAAGAACAGTTCATGAAAAATCTCTTTTTCCTCTCTACCAACTCATCCTCTTGCATGCTTTTTGAATGGTCATAAGTGGCCCAGAAATCCCACTTCACTAGGACTTGAGAGACAACTCAGGGAAGTGCTCCTTATTTTTACCTGCCAATTTTTAAAAGAAATAAGCCATCCATTCATACTCACAGCACACTTTCATTCCTTAGTCTAAGTAGCCAACTGTCTCCTTTGTGCTTTTAATTGCAGCTGAAGTGATTACAAAATTCTAATGCCCAGTATGGTGCCTAAACTGAAACTGGCCAAGAACTATGAAAAATGGTCTTCAGCTCTGTTTTTCTATTTAAACAGTAATGCTGGAATGCCAGAATAAAGATCTAAGCATGCCAATTGGAACAGGGAAATAAAGGACAGAAATAAATACTATATGTAACTACTACTACACCTGCAAACTAACAGAAAGATAACTGAAACCCTCCCTCTGCATGACTATTAAAGCTACATGCACATACATACACACTTTCTCCCTTAACATTCAATTAACAAACTAACAGATGAACTGCTCAATAATCGTTATTATGTCTCACGTTCTTATGATTCACCTGGATTAAGTTTTAAAAGAGGCCTCACTCTCAAATACCGGCTGAAATCTCCAGACACTGACTTTGGTTCAGGAAAACTCACTATTCAAGGATCATGGCTCAAAATGCAGTCAATTGGTGGAGTGTAAGTAACATCCCAGATCTCTCTGAATTTTTCTTTGTATTAAAAATTAGATGTTTCTTACATACACTACTCTGAATGCACTGTGCTTAAGTTCTTTTTACAGCTTGTACTGAGATATTAAAAGGTGAAAGACTTTAGGTGGAATCTTCCCTAAGATTTTTCTTTCCCGCATCTCAAATGAGCCACCAGAATTTTTAAATTGTTTTTCCTTCTTCTCACCTATAGTTTAGCAATGTGACAATCATCCTTGTCTGACTCACAGAGGAAAGCTCTCTTCGTAAACTGACAGCTCATATCAGTATAGGTCCTAAGAACAAGAGGAAACTACTGAAATTGTGACACGACAACGAGCAGCGCAGTGGCAACTGTTGGCAGGGAAGACAAAAACTGCACAGGTAAAGACTCCTGTGACCGTAATGAAGTCTAACTAACTACTCACTATGTATTATACCTACTAATTTGAGAATACATAGCAATACTTACTTTCCACTATTTCTGGAATAGTTCTGTAATGTTGGAACTGATAAAATGATTTTTCTAACATGTATTCAGGGTTAATTTCCTCTACTCGAAGTAAGTTCAGTACCATGTTATATGTCAAGTGGAACGCACTGTTTAAGGGATCAGCTGAACCCTAAAAAAGATAGAAGAACATATTCCACTTGAAAAAAATATTAATTGCAGAATATAAAAACACATTGGATAAATCATAATGCAGTATTTCATATGAGGAGCAGCTTTGATGAATTGCACAACTTGTCTTGAATTAATTACACATTGCATAAAATCCTAAACAATTTTATTATGTTGAACATGTAAAAGTATTTGTACTGTATAGATACTTATCACAGCTAGGATATTACAAATGATATTTGAATAAAAATTGCAAGTAAAAAATTTAGATATTTCCTGTAGTTTACACTTTGGATTCCATTATTCTAACTTCAAATAGTTATTTAACTATTTAAAGCAATCCATTATTTTAACAACGAAAAAAAATATTTTCAAGTCTTAAGATCTACCGATTACATTAGTATCGAGGGAATTTTGTTCAAAAACAGGCAATCTGCAAATTCTTTAACTTGATATGTCTCATTACAAGATTAACGTAATTTGCAGGTCACTTGAGAGAAGTTGTGAACTGTCCTCTGGACGTGGTCCTGGGCACCCCGCTCTAGATGACCCTGAGAGCCATGGTTTTGGAAAAGATGACCTCCACAGGTCCCTTACAATCCCCACCATTCTGGGAAGTTTTTTTTTTTTTGCAATGTGGTATGTACAGGTATTTTGACTAACCTGAGAAGAAAAGACACTGAGAAAGCATTGAAGGGAACCATTACCTTTTTTACCCATTCTTATTTTTTAAGAATGTCTACTATTGTCTTCTGTCAAAAAGGGGTACTGGACTAAGTAAATGCATCCTTGATGTGATTCATCATTGACTGTTACTGTGTTCCACCCACAAGGACAACCTTGTTATCATAAAGGAGCAAACATTTAATTGATATGGACTAAAACAACCAGTTATTCAAAGAACAAATTAAACAATTTAACAGTGTCCAAAGAAGCTCAACACACAGCCTCTCCAAGCAAGGGCAAGCCTGAGAAACTGTCTCTCATTTAAATCTCAGCACAGAAGGCCACCCTGATACACCCAATTGCTGAAATCAGATGAGAGAGATCCAACACTTCTGAAGTACGAAATTGCTCAACTGTGGTGCATAACCTTTCATCCAAGTAGCACTAGTATCAAAGGAACAGGTATCTGACAGTCCTTCAGAAAGGATACAAGGGAAATTCAGGAGTTCTGAAGCAGAAAATTCCTATTTGTGTGCAAATAAAGGAGCGGAAAACAGATGCAACAGACAGCTGGACAGAATACAGCAGAACAGCAACAAAAAGCTTTTTATAAAACCAAGACCAATCTCACAAATATTTCGGAGCTCTTCGAAGTACATGGATTATCATACCTCCTTGATTCCTGAAATGCTTATGACAATATACTCCCCTCCAACAATATAACACAATTGTTTAAGGGATTTTTAAAAATTCAACTCTTTTGAATTACTAAACAGAAAACAAGTGCAATTTTGGTGTTTTGCAAAACAAAATTCAGAGACTCAAAGAGGGCTGGACTTACAAGCAAAGTAAAAAAGGCAAAGATAGAAAAATAGCAAAATAGCAAAATTACTGCTAAAAATTGTACCAGATGTCTGAAGCCAAACAACACGTGACAAGGAAAAAAAGTGGCAAGTGAAATCTAATCTGAAAGTATAACAAAAGACAATGGGCAACAGCTTGCAATGGTCTTGTACCTCTCATTCTTTTAAAACAATGTATATATGAAATATAAGAGATACTAAACAAAAATTATCATTCAACAAGGCCTATGAGTAAATTTAGTCATGATTAAACATTTTAAATAACTAAAATGTAACAAGAAAATAAGGAGGTTTAAAGATATATTTTTCATGCAACAATATGATTGTTGAAGTTCCACATATTTCTATCAGATATTTTAGAAGCTCAGAAAGGCTGACACTAGAAAAACACGCAACTCTGCACCTTTTTTAAGCTCAAAAATTCCTTTACCTAAACTTAATTATATCTTCTTGCAACTAATTTATTTGCTTTTCTCTATTAGCGGAGGTATTTCCTTGTCATACCTAATTAAAAAAATCATTGGCTATTTAAAAAATTAACTGATGATTTGTTTATATATGCAAATGCTGAAATTCAAATCCAGTAGTTTTCCAGATCAAGCTAAGTGTATTACACTTTAGATTACAATATTACAATATGTACATTTTTCTTTCAATTTTAAAGGTACTGTCAGGAATTCAGATCCTACATCCCTTGATGCACTGTTATCAGACTTAGTAAGAGGCAGTTTGAATCTAAAACTCCTTCACATGCGCAAGATTTAAGAATACTGTAACTCCATTTTCTTTAAGTGAGGCAGAGCTTTATGAGATTACCTTACAAATGCTAGAATCCTATTCACTGCCTGATTATTTTGTCTCAGAAAAGAACACAGCTGTTACAGAAGAGTCTTTAGCATATTTTTAGCATACTATGAAAGTACCATCATGATTACATGTAAAACAAATTCTGGATAAAGCATGTTCTAATGTTTTGCATCCCATGGCTACTCATTCAGTCATTCTAGATTACATCTCTGAGTGGATCATAAATACACATCTAGGTTTTCACCACAAGTGATGCATCTCAGAGCAGGAGTACCTCTTAAATTAGACCATGAAATGTGTATTTAAAATAATAATGTCAGTTCTGAAGTCACCACAGATGGGTTTCTACTAACAGAAATGTGTCACTAATTACAATACCAGCAGTTGAGCTTTGGTGTTCGAGTTTCTACAGATGCCTCTGACGTGATCTATCAAATAAAGATGACAGAACTTCTGTTGCTGATGCTAACCAACATGTAGCATAGCTTTTTTTTCAGACCTGATAAAAGGATTATATATGTACCAACCTCCTGTCCATTTTTCTAAATATATTATTTATTTTAGAAAAGAGAAAGTATCATTCCCTAAAAAGCTTGCCTCTCTATAGCAAAAAATGCCATTTAAAGAAGGGCATTTACTAAAGAATGGCACAGCAATTATGCCAGTGTCAGCTAGCAGTGGTCAGATTCCTTCCTACTGCAACGTCCACTACTCTGGTCAGGCATCAGCTAAAGAAGCTGGAATACACTCACCAGCTGGCTACAGGCACTAAAGATCTGGCAAAAAGCTGCTGCATGACTGCTCTGATCACACTATATAGCAAATACTCTTTCTACTCTTGACATCTTGGAGGGAAAACCTTCACCATGTGCTTGCAAGATTATAAACTGTTTCAAAGAATAGAAATGTGTCACAATCCCACTAAAATATGATCATTAAGTGAGAAAACAAAGAACTTCATACAACTATAATATATACACAGGACATGCCAAGAAAGACCAAACAATTCCTGCAGATTCAGTTTAAGGACCTTTTCTTAAAATCAGCAGAGTTCAACTATGGAGTGATTTAAAAAAAAAAGAAAAAACCCAGCTATTTCAGAGATTATATAAGCAGGCTTACTTGAAAAACGATGTTTGAGCCAGTTGCTGATGTGGCAATTTTTATTTTAAACACATGATCAGCATTATACAATTTGAAAATATGATCATTCTATTAAGATGTAGCAGTTAAAATACAAATCCTGTTTTGGCAAAAATGGTGAATTTTTCCTGTTCCATCATCTCATAAACACATTTTTCTGCAAGTTGCAGAAACTCCTGTCTTCTCAGTGTTCTCTAAGCAATACATTTGAATTCAAGAGCTCTGAGAAGCTTATTTTGTCTGAAAACTCAAACTGCTACTTCTTCAAATGAAATATGACTACACTAGCTCTACTGTATTACAGCACAGCCTTCAGCACAGCCAGCAAGTTCTGCAGCACACAGTAGTCTTTACCTAATACCCCAGGCTATTAGTAGACCCACACCTAACAGGGAGCAACCACCTGTATGCCCTTGCTTCATTTACTTAGCAGCAACATCCGGAATTTGCAGCTGCATTAGAAAACCTTATACCAAAATACAGTTATTCTTTTATACTAAGTACACTCAAGGCATGAGTAGCCAATCAGCCTTTTATGGCAAAAATACCGAAGATGGCCATTTTTACTGAAGAGACAATTAGTGCTTACCTAAAGTCACCTGTCTGATCCAT
>WBMY01003098.1:20648-53335 GCA_013397315.1 Donacobius atricapilla | reverse complement strand
TTACTGACAGGAAAATAGAAAAGGTAGCTTTTCCTTCCTAACTTACTTTCAAAGAGTTTTCACAGTACGTACGGTTCAACTATGCTGGATTTTGCTTATTGCCAAGCTATAAGACAAAAATCAGTTCTAAGTTACATTTTCTCCATGATGGTTTGCTCTTCTTGAAACCCCTTTGTCTGCTCAACTCTTTTGCCACTGGCTCCCTGATTGATTACTTTACTTACTTAAAAATGCTGTGAAGCACTTAGTTCATCCTTTAACAGAAGCCCTCCTGTAAAAATACATCAATCTTCTCTTCAACAAGCTAGGCTACACCATCATCTGCCTCAATATTTCTCAGTCTATGGGGAAGCCTCACCCTGTCTCTGTAGAAAAAGCTCCATAGTAGAGCAAGGAAGAACCACCTACCACTCAATGCAAAAGATTAAGCAAAAGCCTGACTTTATCTGAGCTGCAAAGAGTTGATGAGAAAGACTTCTTTGAATAGGCAACAAGAAGTCACTTTCAAACATGTACTGCATCCATGACCTACTGCTATTGAAGAATTATCATTCCAGTTCTCCAGCCTCATTTCTGCAAGCAATCCTGCTTCTCATTCCTTCAGAGAGGACAATCTCCCTCACCTCAATTATTTAACAAGACTGCAGCAAGAGATTTTTTCCGAATAGCTTTTAGAAAGCAGAATATCTTTGCAAGCTTTTCCATCCCTCTGGAAGACAACTGCCTGGATACATGAGAATAGTCTGCATATATCAACTAAAATTCTCAGAAATCAATGATCCCATTTGCACTTGCAACCACTTCTCAAGAAATTTTAAGTTAACTTAACAGAAGCACTCTTTCAAGTTTTCCAAGATTTGGGTTATTAAATGTATGCAAAGAATGACTGGATTAAGATGATAATGTTAAAAATCAGGAATGTAACCACAAACAATTCACTACAGAAATAACATAGTCAAAAGTTAAAAAAAGGTACGAGAATCTGAAAATTGTAGCTGCTATACAGTGTTCCCTGTTTAACTGCCAATAATTTCAGAGCAGATCCTCTTCTTAACACAACCAAATAATCCAACAGGGGATTCTGTATTTACTGGTATGACAATTTCTTGTCCACATAAACTAGAAAGATACAAAGATTGGGATGAGGAAGATTAGGGCATGGAATTGATACAAACGGTATTTTTTCCTTTTTTTAAAATCAATGTTAAGACTTGGAAGCTTTGTATAACTAGAGATGTGAGACCTGTCACTGCTGCATAATGGCATGTAGTGTTGAGCAAGACATGTATTTGGTAAGGGTTACTCCCTCTGTTCTCTCCTACAGCAGAAGAAAAGTATTTACATTTTTAAATCTGTTCCCGTGAAGAAAGAGTAACAAATTCTGCACATAACTTTCTTGCTCCCCAGCCTGTCCTGGGAACATCAAATGGCAAATACTGTCTGAAACTAATTAATTTGCAAAGCAACAACAGAGTATCTTTCATAATGATGAAATTAGATAAATATAAGACATAATAATTTACACCATTTCGGTCCAATGACAGTTTTATTTACTTATCAGTGTTTCCAGAAATAAACTGAATCAATGAGTTTCCAGAAAGGAAATAAAACACTTTACAAAAAGAACAAAGAACAGAACAAACTGATAATAATTGATTGATATTTCCCTTTTTTTTGTCATAAGGGGAAAATAAGTAGACTTAGCTGTCTGTAATAGTCATTGTTACAAATTTCTATTAAAACCCTCGTTAAATAAAAATGTAAGTGACTGCTTGGTATGTCTGTAAGACACAGAAACACCTCTTGTGAAATAACAACACGCTTTTTTCCAGATATCAGTAATAAAATAACCACATGAATATTCAGTGCTCTCAGAAATATAAAAAACCCCCATGCAGTTACACTGGTAGTGGAATGACCCTGAGCTACATCAGCACAACTGCAAAACCAATAAAAAAAACCCTCTTCTGTGAGGTTGTTTTTCACGGACAACACCAAAATTGCTAAATGTTAAAACTGCTATTTTAAGCACAAATTTGTTAACAATCTGGCTCACTACTTTGCCTCAAAATCAGTTACACCAGGACAAACAGAAGACACTGTGGGCGGCAAAATAGGTTTCAGCAGGCTTTGCTGGTGAAAATACCTCAGGCTGGGATTCAGTTGGAACAACAGACTTGAGAACAATGTAACTGTTACTCTCCCCGGCAAATACTACATCCTCAAGTTAGTTCTGAATGATGGAAATTTTCAACTATTTACCCTCTAACACAGTAGGCTACCATTAGCCATCATTAGTTTAACTTCAGGCTGGTAACTCAAAACTCTGGTCTTCTCCTGGTTTTCACAAAAAGCAACTGGTACCTCTATCTTCAAGAAGATGCTAGCTGACATCCTCAACAGATTTGCTGCTAAAGTTATCGGAACAGTGATGTATTTATTTTATGACACTTTACAATTTCAGTAAATATGCAGTATGTTTTAACTTAAAGGAAAAGTGTGCTCTAGCAAAGACCACCTACTTCTACAAAGCATTAATATAAAAATAAATTTTTAAAAGTACCTTTGTCATCTGTTCATCTCAAACCTGCCCTTTTTAAGAATAAGAAGGCAAAGAAAAAAATCTAGCCCACCCAAAATGCATTTACATTTGTAGTGATGAGTTTACCAAAGTAAAATTTCCAAAACTCTGGAGGAAAACTGCTTTCCACAGACTGAAATAATACTTGAAATATTCTGTGGTATTAAAGCAGGAACCACAAATAATAAATAAAACCCATTAGCTTAGTCCTACAGGCTCTTCAAAATCCTGAGATGAAGTTCAAGAATGACAAACCATTTTACACACCATTCAATGTACTCAATTTTCCTACATTTTGGTTGCAAAAATCAGCAACTGCTGTTCTCTTCCATCTGCTAGCTTGCATAATTATATACAAAACTGTGATCCTGTTCACGAAGGTGTTTGATTATCCATTTCCCTGATCTCTGTGATTTCATGCAAGAATCCTGTTGACTTTAAGGCGATTTTAAAAAAAGGTTTTAAGTTAAGTACTTTCCTGAATCAAAGCCTGGAAAATTCCTGCAATGACTGCGTCATAAGGATAAGAAAAGGTTGGCAGTTTACAGTAAAAACAATTATTTCACATTAAAATTATTTTTATCTAAATACGTTTTATCAAGTATCCAAAAGACACGTTTCATTGTGATCCTCATCTATGTCACAACTTGTGAGGAATATTTTACGGTCCTCAAACCACTAGTGACAATCTATTATTTTAGATTTTGCAATGTCTTTTCTGACAAATATTAGGGCCAACCTCCAGCTGAAGTATTTCTCTTCTGATGGAGGATTTGGTAAATTCCTCAATTCCTGAGGCTTTTTTATTCCCCCCCTCTGAGTCAAACCAAAGTACCATAGTGTAATTACGATGGCATGCTAAGCTGACGTTTGCAGAGGAAACTATTGAACTGTCAGAATTACTGTCATGCTCATTTGCCTGGTACAGTAAAACAATTTAAGAATTAAAATAAAATGCAAAGAGACTTCTCATAGCAGCATACAGGCCAAGTAGGGCCAGTACAGCCAGCTCTGTAAAATGAAGGCACTGACAAGGAATGAGATGTAGCTAGTGGAGCACCTCCTACAGCTTGGCATTGGGACATTTTATGTTCCATAGGCAAAAGACAAGGAAGCTTACTAATGTATTTTTTACTTTGGCAGACAAATGCATTCCTCAGAGTCCTGTGACTCTCCATAGTCCCCTTTGAAGGGGCACCTTCTGAGCCCCTCACCTCAAAAAGGACTTTGAAGTGCTGGACAATGTCCAGAGAAAGACAACAAGGCTCAAGAAGGCTCTAGAGATCATGTCTTCTGAGGACCACCTGAGGGAGCTGGGGGCGTTTATCCCGGAGAAGTGGAGGCTCAGGGGAATCCTCATTGCCCTCTACAACTGCCTGAAAGGAGCTTGTTAGTAAGGTGGGGTCCAGTCTCTTCTACTGTGCCTACAGGGAAGATGCAAGGAAAACGCCTTAAACTGAGAGAGGGGATGTTCAGATTAGATATTAGAAACAATTGTTTCATTGTTAAAGTGTTCGGGCACTGGAACAGGTTGCCTGGGGAGGGGGTGGAGTCACCATCCCTGGAAGTGTTTTAGAGGTGTCTGGATCTGGCACTGAGTAATATGGTTTAGTTGTTTAGGGCTTGCTCTGGTAAATGCTGCGTTGACAGTTGGACTAGGTGATCTTAAGGGTCTCTTCCAACCTTGATGATTCTATGTTTTCTTTGAATTTTTCAGTCCATCTGTCTTCTCCTGTGATGGAGTAAGTAGATGCAAAGCACTGATAGGCTCAAATGAGAAGTTCAAAATCCTACTTACATAGCACATTCTCTTTCAGAATACAATCATCCATTCTGGTGACATAATTAGCTCAAGTTTTTGTCTTTTAGAGACATAACAAATTACCACTGTTGAGTAACTCAGCTCTCTCTGTAGGAATACATCCTTGTAACATGGCCAAGTTCCAACTGGAGAGATGCTGCACTGGTTTCAAAAGCTATCTAGCATCAAGAACAAGTTTTACATTCCCTACCTAAACTAACACAGTATAGCTAAAGATTTTAAGTAAGGAAACACAAAAAAGATGTCCAATCAAATACTCTTTAGTATCATGCAAACATACAACAACAGTTCGCCACCTTCAGAAAGCTGCCCCAACAGTCTTGTAAGTATTTAAATTTACAGATTCATGTAAGTCACCAGTTTACTAAATATTCAGTGGTCAAGTAAATGCTAAGGATAAACAAAGAAACCTGGTTACACTGCAGAAGACAAATGCGCATCACTGAGCTTACGAAAAATTTACAAAACTCTCTCGTAAGAACGCCATCTAAGAATGGAAGGCTGAATGTAAGTCTGGAGTACTGTACACAATGTTGCAATGAGCACGCCACAGCCAAGCAGCACAGCTGCAGCAATGCTGCTGGCACCAGTATGCTCAAAGCTCTCACTTCACCAACCGCGGCGGGAGGCAGCTGACAACACGACTCCTAGATGTTTTGCTCTGGTGTTCAGGAAACGGTTTGGATCACACACCCCTTGGGGCTGAAAGAGCTATGACAAAAATGTTCTATGTAAATGTTCTGTCACTCTCAGTAAGGCTAATTTATTTCTTCTGGAGTTTTTCCTATAAATCTTTAGCTTACCCTGAAAGCAAAATGCTACCACTAGGCATAACCATAATCTTACTACTGAAAAATACCATAAGTAAGGAAAATCTAACTGAAATACACTTAATGATGACTATGAATTGTAAATATAGTAAAAATTTTAGTCTGTATTGATTTCCTGGGCCTGTTTGACATGGAATTTCCTCTAGATGCTTTGTATTTTAAGAAGGAAAATAAGAAGGGATTTTTTTGTGCTGTACTGCTAATTTCATAAAAGGTTACTATTACTACCTTTATAGCAATTGGCTAAATAGTTACAGAACCTACAGAAACATCAATACCTTCATTTTAACCACTTCTGATCTTCTTCAGAAAAATCTAAAAGTCAATCTTTGCTCACAAGGGAAATAGTGTCAAAAATTAATGAAATACTTTAATTCACTTAGATCAGTGAAGAAGTAAGAGATAACACAGAAAGAAAAAGCCATTATTTTTCCCATTTATTTCCTTGTAATTCAAAAGGGGAAAAAACAAAAAGTCTTGTAGTTTCAGTGAAGGAAATAATCTTTACTATTTCCTTAAAATCTTAACAAAAACCCCAGAGGTAGTATCAAAGTAAGTAGTGATCAGAAAGTAAGTGATCTACTACTTCTTTTCTGTCTTAATTCATTCAGATCGAGTTCCATAGTTCTCAAACTATTGACTTTTTAAACTTAAAAAACCCTACCTTCTGAATGGGTGAGCTTATAATCTCTTAAACTAGGAAGATAAATACCTGAAATACCATTTTTTCTTAAGCTGTTAACAATTATTTCATATAAATTAACCTTTTTGGGGATTTTTCTATAAATTCTATTTATAAAGATTCCCTTTTGCTTCTCTCATTTTGTATATCTTGCTCTTTATTTGTCAGCTGAGGAAGTACAAATGTGTAAAACCTTTTTAGAAATAAGTATGACACAAAATTACATCTGTTTTCCTAAACAGTCTTAAAAACTCACAAAAACCCAGTCAAAAAATTTTGTCTTCATACATCTCAGAGACATACACATACATTAAGAGTGTACGTCAAGAAATAAATACATGTACACTCCACTAAGAAAACACAAATCACATCAAGACTAACAAATTAAAACAAAACGTAATGCTACCATACCATGACTATTTCTGAAATTTATTTTTCTGATTTCTGGTTAGTTAACCATAATGCAGCATTCATGAAAATTCTGACTTTAGAAGGTAAATTCTACCTAGTTGAAGTATAAAAGGAACATGTATTATTACAGATGTATTATGGATTAAGAGGTAGCACTGACAGATCAAGACACACAATGAAGAATCCACATCTACATAATTAGCAGCAGCCATGTAGGTACTTTTCTCCTTGTTCCTAACTTGCCTGAAAAAAAACAGTGGCATCTCCCTTTTTTTTGGGCAACAGCCATGTCTTTTGTTAACAAAACTTGATGCTGATTTAAGATGATCCCCACAGTTTATACTGACTCTAGTAATACCGTAAATGCTGTTTTAACACAAATGACTTGCTGTTTGCACCAAGGCTAAAAGATCCTAAATAGAGTGCAGTGTAACTCCCCAAGTTCCCAATTCTAGTGTGTGTGCACAATTAGTTAAGTAGCCTAAGACAGGCAACTCATACAATAGATTTTTATATTCCTTTGTGGTTATTTTTGCCATGGAACTTAAATAGAAGCGTAATGAGTATGGTATTTCATATCCGAATTATAAAGCAAGAGGACAGTAGTGTGATCATCTGTAACAACTCCCATTACAGCTTGGGGAAGTCCTGTAATTTAATTGTTGATCTCAACCATAAATGATTTTTTTAACCTCTTAATTTCCAAACTTCAATATTTTCTGCAAGAACAGTCTTTCCTCCATAGTTGATTTTAGCACACTGACAGCTACTTCACTCTTCCTCTTTATTGTATGTCCCTCATGTTTGCATCATCCTGTCCATTTCGTCTATCACATTGACAGTCCATTAACAAAGTTTAATTTCATCACCAAGGACCAAGAACACCTATACAAAAAAGGATGACACTTCTTTTGTACAAATAAGGATGATATTAATCTTCTGACTTTGTTTCACAATAGAAACTCCTATGAGAATTCACTGAAAGCTACTTTTAGGAGTTCTCATCTTCTACCTGCATGATCTTCTTGTCTAAGGTGACTAATTTTCCATATAATGCTACTCATGCAAGCATAATCTTGTTGGGAGAATAGAAACCAAATAATGTCTCTCCTACCTTCAAAAGCTGCTTGCCAATTGTTGGACTCATTTTTTCATCCACCATAAGAATTACTATTCCTCTGTCATCCATACCTCGGCGTCCTGCGCGACCTGACATTTGAATGTATTCACCTGAGGATATCTACAATAAAATGAGAAAAAAGAAACTAACAAACATCAAGAAAATAGCAGGGACACATAATGTGCTAATTGCAATTGCACAGTAAGTGACATGATGTATAAAAGTTAGCGAAGAAGAGTTATCTAATTCATCAAAGATTTATCCAGGTTGACTTCATTAGTCACAATTACCATGAAACGACAATATAAATCCATGACTATGAATAATGTAAGTCAGCAGTAAAAGTTAACTAATTCTCTTACAGCTCTGAATCATGGTGCATCATTTGAATAATAAAAACCATTTTACTAATGGTAAAATCTTTTATAATGGAAGGTTGCTGAGCATGGTGGAGAAATAATAGATCTTTAACATACTGATAATGCCTCTCCACCATCTTGAAGTAATGTATCATTTCATTCAAATTATTCAAGAGTAACATTAATATACTGATACTTGCAAAAGGAGTATTTTTATGCCTCCCAACTGTGAAATGAAAGCGCTTATAAAGAATTAGGACATGGGCAAAAGGCAGCTACAACTGGTTACCTATGGCTCAGCAAATAATATAACAGGGTTTTTGCCATCTGTGGAACTGCATTCTAAACAACTCCCCAAGTTTCACTTTAGGTCAGATTTCAAAATCTACTTAGGCAAACTGTGCCAAATAATTTCAGAAGTTCCACATTTCTGCTATCTCAAAGGTAACCCATTCTTACAGACGTGCAATCAGAATGAATCGTGAAACTGAACAGCCCAAACTAAGACTGAAGAAATGTTAACTTCATAACACATAGGTCAACTCACTTGTCCCATCCACCACAATTTTCCCATCTTTGAAGGATAAGCCATGGCTCTTATAAAGCTTTACTGTGATGATATGCAAGACCTCATTTCTGTTTTAAGTAAAACCACATACCTGATTTTAATGTCTAAAATTTTATAATTGCGCAAAAAATTCTGCAGTAAGAAAACAATACTCATCCAAGGTAAATGACCTCTTTCCTTGGGTCTGTCAAAATTAATGATCATTATGATAGGATATGAAGCCCATTATTCTTCAGGGTTCTCTGACACAGAATAAAATATCTAGGTCTCACAGTTTTGGAAAAGGTGTGCAGAAGTCTTAGTCTAATCCAATGTCTGCTGCTAACCTGTATTTGATTCCTTTTTGATATATCTATTAAGCAATTTCATGGATAAACTGAGGAACCCTGTCTTCAGAAAATTGTGTATTAAGTAGAAATGGATCAGACATGAAGATTTTTGAAAGAAGAAGAACTTCTACTACATTGGGGTGAACACATCAAGAGTAAATTTAATCCTAACAAGTTTTAAATAACTCAGTTATTCGACAGAACCTCTATTACTTACCCATCGGAAATCTTTCCCATCAAATTTACTGGCACTTGTAAACAGCACAGTTCTGGCTGGCATATTAATGCCCATAGCAAAAGTCTCTGTTGCAAACAAGGCCTAAATAAACAGACAGAAGTTAAGCAGACAAAAAAAAAAAGGCATCTCAAGCAAACATGAAGGTAGTTAGAGATTGCTACATAAAACCTCTCTGGATTTTAATGTATCTGTGCAGTCAATACAGGGAACACAGGCATATTCAATACTTAAAAACTGGACCAAAACCATCTTTCTGTCTTCCCTTATTTTTTCTGGGAAAGCATGAAAACTAAATAGATGGGACCACGTGAAAGAAACATAATGGAGTGCAAATTACATTAATCAGTAATAGTAATTAATCAGTAATAGTAATTAATATCCAAGTTTTGAAGAAGAACATAGGACTTAGCTACTCAAGAAAACCACCACAACTTCCACCCAAGGTTACATTTTTCTGAGTATTTGTCCTCAGAACAACTAACAGTCAGCTTGGTAAATGTCCACAGTCACTTATGGGAGCAAGATGTAACATAAAATAGTTGAAGAAAATATTTAAGTTAGACACTGTAAGTTCAAATACTTGAGAATAAAATCTGGAATAATTAAAACTACAGCTGCAATTGTGTAGGTCTCCACTGTAATGCTAGCATACCTCCTGAGCAAAGGCATACTTCTTGGATTTTCAGGATTACCAGCCATGTATGGATGGACATGAAAAATACCTTTATTAGGCCCTCCGAGAAAAGGATTTCTATGGTTTCTTTTAAGATAGGAAGCAAACCACCATGATGAATACCAATTCCTCGCTTCAGAAGGGGAAGCACGTGTTCAACCTGGGAAGAAATATACAAAAGATCAGCAAACAAATTTTAGCATTTGTTACAAAAAGTTGTATGGAAAGCCTCAACACTGCCCTTACTGTTCATGCAATTCACTATTTCCCAATTTAAAATAACTACTTCTTCAATCTTGTAATATTCTGCTTAGAAGCTTGTATTTTTCCACTGTAAAGATGAGAAAACCTCACTATGCTTGGTCATTATACAATAAATTAGATAGCAGGTGCATCAATGCAACTTTTTGAAAGCCTCAGCAATCAATAACTCCCACCTGAACTATTTCCAGACTGTTTTAACCCAGGTCTACCTCTACATAAACTCTTATGTTTACATAAAAACATAATTGGAAAAAAAAAAAACAAGAGGTAGGAACTCCAGTTTGTTCTCATACAGAACCCTTTATTCTGAACAAGAACCCTTTTCAATTTTCACTCACCTGAGGAAGCTTTTTGTCTTCATCTGACAGACAATCAATTGCATTATTGAAGACTTCTTCAACCATTTTTTTTTCTTCATCTAAAACAGCAATTTGTAAGTTATTACAAAATGCAGAAGGCTAATATCAGATGTAAATGAAGTGATTCTATTATTTACAAAATCATACAACAAAAACTGAGTGGAATACTGTGAAGTCTACACAAAACCACCCACACTGGGTCAGGCAATCAAGACTTCAATAAGCCTAGACGAGCCAGACTGGTAACCAGAAGCAGATGATCAGGACAAAGAAAACGACAATAAACCTTTCAGAGTAGTCCAAACTTTAGCTACTTCCAAGCTTGGGATTTATCAGTCTTATGTGCTCCCTGCCTATTTCATAAGCCTCCCCTGTTCCTCTTTCACCTACTAGTCCCTCTTTACACCCTTTTCACTAAATAGTATGAATATCAAGAATATACATTCAAAGGTGTGATTCTGAAGAAAACCTGAAAATGCACCTCTGCATTTACATGTATCTTCTAATTTTCTGACAGAAACACCTGCATTGTTCTGCCACACTGATCCAAAATGTGTGATAACTGGAGCAAGTAAGCAGGCAAGAATCTGAACAGCTCACAAACATGAAACAGTACATTGGTTTACAACGAATTCCTTGTTTTTATTAAAACTCTTTAGATTTCCAAGAAGCAATGAGCTTCAACTTATTTGCAAAGCTTGGCCTTAGTCCAAGATGAAAAAATCTTATTTGTTTACCTTTTGGTTTTTACTTTGAGCAGCACGGGGAAGAAGGAAATAAAGAAAAATTGATTGCATTGTTGAAAAAGGATTGTCTAGTGGTTTGTTATACAGTTGTTTGGACTTGAGAATATACTATTTTTCTAATGAACCTAACATGAAAATTTTGGGAAATACTTCTTTATGATCACTCTTCTCCTGTTATAGACAGAATTTTCTAGGAACCCTTGTGTTATTACTACAATAAACAGCATACTGGAGCAAGAAATAGAGTTTAAAATTGATGAAGAGTTTCACATTGTGATGACCAAGTACTCTGAGCACCAATACCTTCATACTGAATACAGCTTAAGCTACCATCATAGTAAATGAAAAAATATACATAGCAGTATGTATTATCCTTTTGGTTTTACACAAAATGTTCAACAGGAAAAGTAATATTTCACAACAAACTACATCTGTGAATAGAATTCGACTGGATTTTTGTACCTGTATTGAAATCTAACTTTGTCATCTGAAGTGCATAGGCTTCACAGTCTTTCTTACTGAAGCTGAAAATAATCACAGGTTGGAAATTCCTTTCCATGATCATCTTCACAATCTTAAAAACATTTGAAGGACCTGTAGAAAGATTACATTAATTTAAATTAAATTTTACAACAACAAGTATCTCAGGGAGTAATTGGCATAGAACTCTGAAAAACATTTATACCAAAAATTACCTCAGATTGGGTTCAAACTCACCTTTTGTTCCTCCTTTCCTGCCTTTCTGATCCCCTTTTGCTAAGTCTCCTGCATCTCTAAGCACTTGCATTGCTGTATTAAAATTATCTTCTCTGAAATCCCCCTAAATGTAAAACACAACCTTTGTAAATAGTTTCTTACAAAGCCCACTGAAAATACTTAGAACTTTGCACAAGCAGTACCATTACCCCATATATACACAGGTAAAACAAAAACAATGCATAAGCTATCAAAAGAATTTACGAGGTCAGTGTCACAGCTCAAAATTACACTGGTGTGTCTCTGAAGTTACTGCTCATTGCTCTACCCACCACACTGCTCACCATGCCAAACCTGCTGAATGACACAGTACCAAAACTAACTTTTAGGAATGTCCACATAGAACTACACTGCCCAGTGAAGACCTATCTTCAAGTGAAGCACCACTGTTAATGGCATTAGCTACTGCTGAGTAAGATAAATTTTAAACGAGTTTTTAATTCAAAAACACCTAAAGGAATGAAAATATTTTCCTCCCTTGACTAAACTCAAATTTACATGCCACTACGCATTCTTTTGAGCGAGAAACGGTACAAGAAACATCAATTACTTTGCAGATTTACAGAAAGCAGCATGCATTTTAGAAAAGCAAGGATGTGGGCACTTACGACATCTCAGGGAAGTATTACTCAGCTGATTGCATGACATTAGATAGTAAAACCAATTTCTTGTGTAAGACTCAAAAAATCTAAAAGCAATTCAGGGATAACCATTACTCACTTGGGCTTAATTTTAACAAAAACATCCTTTATACAGCCTATCCAAATTTTGCAAGAGCTCAAGCTTTTGACTCTTAAATGAGGAAAACAATCTTTCAGACACACTGAGCATTCCTTACATTTTCATCAACAACCAGATGGAGTCCATCTCCTCCTGCTGGAAATATGTAATGCTGCAGTGGAGTGGGTCGGTAGTCAGTGTAAATCACATGGCAAGGCTATAAAGAAGGAATTCAGATAAATTTTTTATAATTGCATTGTAATATCATTTGCTTGATGGAAAATCCAACATATTACTATTAAAATGCAACTTTCTAAAAACCAGAAAGTAAGGCTTTCAGAAACTAAGATAACAAATTTTCTTTCCTGAATATGGATTTTGTACTACTGACATTGCTTAAGAAAATGAAAGTTTGCAAATGTTTTAGAACACAAGTTGGCTATAAAAATTCTTTCTCATGAAAACAAAAAGTAAAGATATCCAGTACTTCTTTCAACACTATTAGACAGACTTCAAATATTAACATCTTCTAAAATCAAGGGAAAACCTATTAATTTCTACTTTGTAAAAAAAGCCTGAAGTAGTATTGAAACACCTAAGAAAGACTCACAGTAGACTTTCATGAGTATTTAAGGTTTTGATGCGTGGAGAAGGCTTGCTTAGGAAAAAAAAAAAAACACTTCCTTTAAAATATTAAATATTACACAGATCTTCATTTAAAAAGCCACAATCTAATGGCCTGCAACACAAAGTCAAGTAGACATCTTGTATATTATACTCCCTTCATCACAAATAACATAAGAATCAATCTCCAGGACATTTTAAAAATTGGACCAACCTCTTGTTGATAACAAATTCCCCAGTTCTAATTCACAAAGTCTTTGCTAAAAAAGCATGTCTTAGAAAAGAAGAATATAATTTTAAAATTAAAAGTTACAGGACAGGATAGACTTCTTAGGTAACACTTTTCTTACTTGCTTGCAAGCATATATACTATTTCCTATCGATTTAAGGTTTGCTTTTGATTTCTACATGGCCTTTTACAGAGCTCCTGAGCCGAATTCTCCCAATAACCTCTTGTCTATTAGCCCTCAGAAAATCACAGTATGTTCATCATGTTTCATAACTCAAAATGTTTTCTGAAATCAGGCAGTTGCCTAAATAACTGTAGAAAATAAACACTAAGAAACTGCTCTAATGTTGCCATTCAGAAGCAACCGTGAGTATACCTGCAGAAGTCGGAATATAGCTAGAGAAGCCAAGAGTGAAACATACTATCACCTGAAAGCAATAAAATTACTAAAAAGATACTCAGTTATCAACCAAACACAGAGTATTATGCCACAAGACAAAAAGCACAGAGGTACTGTGTATCAGAAATATAACCTGTTTGTGAAGATGGCAGATCCATTCAGCAAACTGACGGGCATTTGGAATAGTTGCAGAAAGGAACACATAATGTACATTATCAGGAAGCAAAATAATAGTCTCTTCCCAAACCACACCACGTTCTGAAAATGGAAAGGCATACGGGAAATTTATGTGATCAAAGTATGTTTCTCATCCCTGAAGCCAAAGAACAGCATGCTAAAAAACAAAATCAGACAAAAAAACCCCAAATCTCTTCTACACAAGTGGGATATATTAAATGCTCTCAAAGTAATTTCTGCTTTGGTGAAGAAAATACAAACTGCAACATATATTTATATAAATTCCGCAGGAAACAAATTATGAATTATTTATACAAAAATATGACAGATTTTAAAAGAGAAAATAAGACTTAATTATTCAAAAGAAAAAGAAATTGTTCTTGGGCAAAAATTCAAAGACTTGAAAGGAAAAATTGTACACATAAGTTACCTGTATCTCTCATGTAGTGAATTTCATCAAAAATAACCCATGCAACTTCACGCATAACCTCAGAACCTCTGTAAAGCATACTTCTCAAGATCTAGAAAAGGAAGCAAAAGTTGAGTCTCTTTACATGAAATAACAATCATGTCACATGCGACATCGGTAAGAAACTGCCAGAATTTTTGGTTCACATTTACATTGATATATAAAATCATATTTTGCACAAAACATAAAAGCATTTAAGGATAGGTTTTGAGATGCTTTCCAAGTTCATTCCTATCTAACAATCTCACTGAGAAAAACGTTTCTCTGAAAGAAACGTGAAAGAATGAAACAATGTATTTCTCCAAGCTTCCTTCCACTGGCAGCTAATCGTTACAGCTCTACAGAACTACTTCTGCCAAGCCCGCGTTTTACCTCATCCTAATAGATACCCTCCCTGTGATTAAGAGGAAACCTTTTGTCAGAAATCAAAACATTCAATCTCTCTGATCTTTCCCCACTAAAGTTATGCCTGTTCCTTTGAGGTTAAGGCAAAAAGAGGAAAATTCAATTCATGGCTGCATTTCTACAGCAGAAATGTGACAAAACTCTGTAAACAGTGCTTTGTTAACAAAGGTGAAAAGCTACATATTCCTGGAGTTCTAGCAGCTCAACCACCTTTCAATGTTTTTGCTTTCCGTATTTTGCCTTTCTAGAACAAATACTGACCATAGGATTTACGAAATTTAACGTTCAGCATTTCACATCTACAGAATACTCAGTGTCTTGAGCACTCAGGAAATTAAATTCTGACTTTCACCACATTAGAATCAGAAGTTCCTGACTTACAGTTCAAAAGCATAAAGTCACAGAGATTTACCAGAAGTTAAAACATTCCAATGAGTCATAATGAACCTTAGAACATTTACTACCCTAACTAGGCCATTTTAGTCTTTTAAAATTAGACCTCCCCAATCAAAAATTAATGTCTGATCTTACCTCAGTTGTCATTACCAAACAAGAAGCTGTTGGATTAATGGTGACATCCCCAGTCATCAAACCAACATCCTGAAATTCTTCATACATCTCACGGTACTTCTGATTACTCAAAGCTTTAATCGGACTTGTAAATATCACACGCTGCTTTTCCCTCAAAGCCAGGGCAATTGCATACCTGTATTCAAACAATATCCCTATTAACAGCTGTCAGGAAGACAGACCATATTCTGTCACTTAAGAACAAAATAAATTGGGCAATGCAGAACACCAGAAGAATGATACACAGCATTTGAATCCATGCTCTAATACAAGTAGCATTTCATTTCCAGATTATTAAGTGCTTTACAACTACACATGCATCTTTGGAGAGCGAGAAATCTTTAAACACCAAGTAAATGATTTTTACGGACATGAGTACATGTAGTTTAATTTAAAAACCCTCATTGTCACTGTGTCGTAACAAAACCATTATTACTTGAACCCCTGCTATAATATATCTTCACATACATTTCACTTCTCACTTCAGGTCAGCACTTCACCAGCTGAACCAAACCCTGACAGAGAAGCTGCCGGCTGAATCAAACCACTGCTTCTAACAAAGCAAAAAAACCACAGAACCAAGTCCTTACTAGTTTCTAGCCAGGGGCTAGAAAACAAAGGTATTTTTTCTAGATTTACAGAAATCTGTAATGAAGAAACTTCCATTTCAAATCTATATAGTAACACCTTGACAGTTTAAAAATAAAAACTAATCTTAGACACAAATTAAGGCTTTCACTATTCACTAAATGATGAAAGATATAATTTTGATGTTCAAGAGTAGACAATTCAATTTTGACACTGATGGACTGAATGTTGTATCAAGAAATCGGGATGCAACAGCTACTGATGGTTCAAGAAAGTGACAGAAGGGACATCACACTGTTCTTTCATTAGAGCCTATTAGGAAAGTACTTACTCAGCACAGACAGTTTTCCCAGCTGATGTGTGAGCTGACACTAACACAGACTGATTATTATCTACACAAAGAATAGCTTCTCTCTGGAAGGCATCAAGAATAAAGGGATATTCCTAGAAGGAAAAAAGCAAAAACATTACAGAAATTAAAGACAGACTTACACTTAACTAATTTTCTGACTGACCTAGAGTGTAAATTACAGGCAGAAATTAAATCCTGCAGATACTTGTAATTTCTGCTGATCTTAACCCAGTATTATGCAACCACTATGTATTTAAGTATTTTTATCTCATACCATACCTAAGATCTTTGCTTATGTCTTGCTGTCTTAGCAAATGAAAATCTTGCCCTGATGACTGAATTTTCACTCATTTAGCAGCTTAGGAACAGAACCAGAATGCTGCCCCTGCCTGACGTTACAGAAAGAACCAACATAACACCCTATCCACCTCATTCAACCACGTAATTTTCTCTCCCAAATTTTAAATATAAAAACATCAATTTTATTTATGACAGACCATCTTTCATGGACCTTACTGACAAAATACGTGATTTTTCCCTCTACTCTCACTTACTATGTAAAACATGTACAAAAAAAATAAATGGAATCTACCACATACTTTTGCAGCTTTTCCAGTTCTTGGCTTCAGACCCATGAATTCTTCATTTGCTGGAAGCGCAACCTATGAAATACATTTAAAATAAGAACAGTTGCAGATTTCTGTGTCCACAGCAGTGACATTTCTGGCAATGTGAAGTGTATGAAAACCGATTTGAATTTCTGTTACCCTGTTTCTGAAAGCTCATATGTCAAGGGTTCAGACCCTCCTCTCAAGAGTTTTTCAATCAATCTCTATATTCTCCCACCTCAATAGTGCTGCTTCTCTCACTTCTCTGATATCCCTACAGTCTTGTGTGAGATATTACGGCTTCACCTACCTTGGAACACCAGCTTTTCAGCCAAGACATAATTATGTCTTCTGGCCAGTGGATATTCAAAGCAATTACTGAGCTCACATTGATAACATTCCCTTTCCAAATACACTGCATTTATACTGGGAACATCCCTGTTCCTGGTCAACATCTAATATTTATTCACTTTAAATATGTAAGCGCTCTTCAGTTACTAAGTGATGGCAAATCTTTACCAGACCTCTCAAAAAACCTAAAAACTGTACACACACATAGGTTTTAGCACCCTGATCAGCAACTGTATATACAGTTCCCTCCTTACAGAAGTCTGATGATACAGAGCCCTTGAATGTGACCCTAAGTAATTTGAGTTAGTTCTGGAAAACAGCGCAGAAGAGAAAAAGACCATAACAGTAAAAGGAAGTTAAAATTAACATATTTGATTCCCACACAAACTCTTTCTGATAGTCATATATGGATGCATGATGATTCAAGTAAACATTAATTTAAGAAAGCATTAATAGTTTGTATTTTTCATTTTTGAATTTGTTATGTCTATCAACACAACTTCAAAATGTATAGGTTTTATTATTTTGCACATCAAAAAATCTAATATTTTTACCAAAATATATTTTTCAACAGTAATCAGCTTTACAAGAGTTTCATTCTTGAACCAGAATAGCAAAATACTTCAATGCACTGATCACACCATGAACAGAAACCTGTTTTACCAACCAGTAGGTTTTTCTCCTTAAATATTCTTGGTACTTTACAAACATGGAAACCTATCAACATTACCATCAAGTCTTTCACAATCACTCATTTTATTGTAAGTATGATTGAAATTCCTTCTGGTAAGTTATCCTACTAATTTTTCAAGTGCATTTTGTCCATACTCAGTGTCAGACACAGATTTCAAACTCTCCACAACCCTAAACAAAGAATGAAAAGCTGTATCTGCTGTAGTGCAGGAAAGCTTTGCAGAAGGATCAGGACAGACTGGCTCAATGGGCAAAGACCAATGGTGTGAAATTCAGCAAGGTCAAATCCCAGGTCCTGCCCTTGGGCTACAACAACTCTAAGTAGAACTGCAGGCATCCCCAGATGAGGGACAGTTTTTCCTGAGGTAACAAGCAAAAGGAGAATATGAAATGACCTTACTCTGTGAATGGGGAGACTGGACATTAGAAAAGCATTGTCAAGAATGGGACCAGGCTGTCCAGGAAAGTGGTTAACATTCCTGAAGCCATTTAAGACATGTGCAAATGTGGTACTTGGGGAGGACTTGACAGTGCTGGGTTAATGGTTGGACTCAATGATCTCAAAGGCCTTCTCCTACCTAAAAATTCTGTGATATAAGAACTGCAAGCAGAATAAAGAATACCGTTATACTGGCAGTGATACACACAATTAGGTGTAGCAAGTCTGTATTTTTCACGTCCTTTTTCACTGCACTCACCTCATGCGTACAACCTTCTACAGTATCCACAGATTGCACCTTTACTCGAGGCATGAGATCTGTCAGACTAAAAAGATGAGTTAGGATTGCAAAAAAGTATTCAAAAATCCTGTTTTTCACAAACATGAACATGTTGAATTTCACCTCTGCTTTAACTGCAACATTTAAAAAAGGGATGTGCACCCTTGGCATAGACAGGCTGCAGAGCTTACTGCCAGGACTACTACTTTTAAGTTAAAATTTTGCCACCATATAAATCTACCTGAGCTATTGACTTAAAAATTGCACCACCAAACGGCACTTGGGTCACATTTACTTACATAAAGTTTTATGATTAAATGAGGACTTTTTTCAAGATATAATGAAACAAAATTAAAGACCTGTACTCCTGCTACTAGTCAAGACAGTAAGAGCAGCTTCAAGCATCCCAAGCACGTGCCTGGGGACAAGGCCCTCTTTACCAGTTTCTTCTCTCATGGCCTTGAGAAGGGACTGGAGTCCCAATACATGAAACTGTTTATTTTTGATGTATACATTCTACTGATACCACTAACACAGAAAATTATTTAAAACATTGGCTCTGGTTCTGTTTTGCTTCTATATATTTGCTCTTTGTTTACAGCGTTTTGAGAAGTCTTCTCATGAGCTTCTCAAAGAAAATCTGACATGAAACTTCAGGAAAATTATAAGAAAGACCAAATGACAATGAAGTTACCACCTTAGATGCCTCAAAAGTGTTGTTTGCCTTACTGCCAATTTATTCTTCCTGTACCCCAAGCCAACTGTATCTGTCAAGGTCATGGTACAGAGCAAGCCTGCCTCCTCCCATGCCTTTCCAGCTCATCTCCTGTTCAGTGTGAAATCAACCATGGCTTTGACCACAAGCCACGGATTCAAAGGAGTAACTACAAACTCATGAACATTTCCCCCTGCAAACACCTACAGGTGTGGATTAGTATTTTAAATACACCCAGCATTCATCACTGCTGAGGCTGCACTGGCAGCACATTCTCACTTAAACAGATAATGGAAAATGAAACTAGTGCAAATTCATCTTTACAGGAAAACACAGCAAAATCACTTTGTATCAACTGTTCCCAACTGGCACATGGTTAAAACCAGGGCAGCTTGCTAGGGCTACCTTACACATTAAGCTGAGCACTTACTTAACATCTTCTGATAACACATCTTCCAATTTCGGTTTTTTTCCCAAAATAACATTTTCAGTACTATCAATCTCAACTCCCCTTTTGGGCTTGACTATTGCTGGTACTAAAGGTTTTTCTTCCAATCGTTTTCTGCAATATAAACACACAAGAAATTTGGATTTTACCTTATTCATTAACGTATGTTCAGGAGAGGAAACGGATACCCTAAGGGCAATTGTGATCCCGCTGCACTTGGGGAACAACCCAGGTAACTTCCAGCCACGTAATTTCAAACCAGGTCCCAGATAAGCTGGCCAGTAGGTCCCCACACTCCCCAGCCGGCCACAGAGCCAGGACTGGATACAGCTTTAGAGCCAGGGATACTGGGAAAGTGGGTCACAGAATTACAGAAGGGGTCAAGTTGGAAGCGACCACAGCAGGTCATGTGGTCCAACCTCCTTGCTCATGGAGCACATGGTACAGGAGTGGATCCAGACAGTACTTAAATACGTCCAGTAAGAGAGGCTACACAAACTCTGAGCAGTCCGTTCCAGTGCACAGTCACCCACGCACTTAAGAACTTCTTCCTCGTGTTCAGGCGAAACTTCCTCTGCATCAGTTTCTGCCTGTTGCCTTTTGTCCTATTGCTGGGCACCACCAAGAAGAGCCTGGCTGCATCCTTTTGGTACCCTCCCTTCAGACACTGTGACAGACATCCCCGAGGTCCCGAGGGGGTTCAGCAGCTCAAACACGCCGGCAAGCAGCCGGGCCCAGCGTTACAGCCCTCACCCCGCCGCCAGAGCAGCCCCGGTATCACCGCCCTAGCCCGGCTCCAAGCCCTTACCCCGACCTCCTGGCACCCTCGGCGGGGCCCGTTTTGTTCTTCTTGGCACCAGAAGCAGCGGCGGCCGCGTCCTCCTCGAACACGCTGAAGAGCTCATCCCCAAAAGCCTCCGCCATCTTAGCCGCCGCGCTCCCACAATGCCCCGCGCGGCACCGCACACTTCGCGCGAGAGGGGCCCTTCTGGCCCNNNGGCGCTTCGGGCCCCGGCGCGCGAGGGGCGGCGGACACTCCCGCCGGCCCTGGCCCCGGTAGCCCCCCACACGGCCCGTGCTCGATCCCGACCTCGATTTCTCTCCGGGTCTGGATCTCGGTCCCGAGGCCGAGCCCGTCCGTGAGCCCCCCNGAGGCCGGCCATTGCGGCTGGTGTTTCCCAGCGTCGGGAGAGGCGGTCGGAATTGCTCCGCTCCTCCTCTGGTTGGGCCTGGCTGCAGCCCGCCTTGCCGGTCTAGCTGGACAAGGGAGGGGAGTCCTCGTCTACTAGGCCGTAGTGAAGCCACGTCTGGTGTTCTGTGCCCAGTTTTGGGGTTCTCCGTACAAGAAAAACGAGGATTAACTGGAGAAGGTCCAGTGGAAGCTCACAAAGACGATGCAGCTCCTTATGAGGAGAGACTGAGGGCTCTGGGCCTGTGTGGAGGAGACTGAGAGGGGCCCACATAAATGTGTATAAATATTTCAAAGATATGTGCTAAGAGAATGCTGCCAGCCTCTTTTCAGTGGTGCTTGGAATGAGCAGCAGTAGGCACAAACTGTAACACGATAAGTTTCACCTCAACAGGTGAAAGAACTGTACTCTGAGGGTGGTAGGGGACTGGAACAGGCTGCCTAGGGAGATCATGGAATCTTCCTCTCAGGAGACATGCAGAACTCAGCTGAATTCATTCCTGTGTCGCCTGCTCTAGGTGATCCTGCTGTGTCAGATTGGATGATCTCTAGAGATCCTTTCCAACTGTAACTATTTTGTGATTCTGCTGCCAGGGGTGTCCCTAAGCAGATAAGCCTTGGTGGCATCTATGTGTTAACTACAGAAAGTCTTGTTATTAGATTATCAGCAGTTCCTGTGAAGCAAGTGTTTGCAAGGCACTTTCCCAGAGCTTCTGATGTATGCGTTTGCATTGTTACAGGGCTGAAGGCGCTTCTGTGGCGTTAGATAAGATGAGGGATGACTGTCCTGAGTGCAGTCTGAAAAACTATTATTCTGAAGCCCTGTGTGTTGCCTATTTTCAATAAGCCAGCTTTGCCAGACGTAGTTCAGATGCCATATAACATTAGAAGAGCTTGTGTTGCAGACGATGAGCAAATCATGCAATGGCCAGGGCATCTGTGAGTCCCACTTAAAAAAAGTCTTGTAATCTGCTAATATAAGCTTCCTGAACCTATTCATCTGCTCTGCTTTTATAGGCGTGGGCTCTACTAAGTGTATTTCTTACGTCTTCCATTCCTCCAATAATCATGGTGCTCAATCCTCTTCAGAAAATACCCTTCTTCTCTCTCAGTTTGTACACTGTGGGGAAAAATCAGTCAATGTAAGTGAAAGCTAATGTGGTATATTCTGAAGAGCCCACCTGTAATTGCCATTGAGTAGATCCTGGGTGCTGACAGCTGTTTGTATCTCCTGACCAGAGGGGCCATACTTTTTCTGACATGCAGTTACCGAAACCTGGTCTGACCTCAAAGCAGGCTCTCCCAGAACTGTTTTGCAGGCAGGCCAGCACAGATGAGCTGCCCAGCCCACCTGCTGGGAGGTAGCTGTGCCTCCTGGAGCAGCATGCCGCCACACAGAGTGGTGGAAGCTGTGGCCTTGCTCAGTTTCTTCCTGCCTGTGCAGTACCAGACACAGTATATGTGCTCTGAAAGTGATGGAATTCAATAGCAAGGTATGTGTTGTCATTCTAATGACAATAATTAGTTTTATGAATTAGGTTTTTTTTTTTTTTTAATAGCTGTTAAAGGAAAACAGCTGTTTAAGAGTGACCAGAGCAGACCAAAGGCTTCTATAAGCCAGTGCCCTTTCTTAGGTAGGGGACAAGCACAGCTAACAAGGTAAGAACAGATCAGACATGTAGTGATACTGCTGTAGGATGTTCTTACAGGCTCTGGCAGCTGTGGCTTAAGGTTTCCCTGAACTAGATGTAATTCTTTTTTCAATGCTCTCCCATATCAATTGATTTCTTTACTGCAAACATATTTTGTCTGCCCTTGGATCTCTCTAAATGTCCACTGTCCGTAGGCAAATAATTCTGTTACATAGCTACGCAGTTTGTAATAAAAAATCCTCAACAGGCTGGCTTGTTTTGAAATTGACATTTACTTCCGTACTTGGCAATCCTTTTTCAGTGTTCAGAGAGTGGGCAGTCAATCCCATTTCCTTTCACTGTACCCTTTGAATTTCATATTTTGCCTGCCAAGAGTCATAACCCTCTTCAGTATTCCTTGTTCAAGGCATTTCTTGATTATTGTTGTTAAGTACCAGCAAGTTCCTGGCAAGTTAGTGTAATAGTTAGCACTAACCTGTGTTATGTTAGGTCTGCTTTAGCTATGTTAAACAATGTTCTTTGTGGGTTTTGTGTAATTGACGGTTATTTGCAATTTCCAGGTCCGAAAACTTACAGTTTTGGTTCAACAACAGATTCCGGTGCTGCTGCAAATCTAGATAAATCTGTTCTTAAGGCAAGTATCTTCTTTAGTTAAAACAATTTTGATTTTCATAGTACTGCCTTAGCTGAGTAAATATGTCTTCGGGTTTTCTTCAGTATTAGGTTGTGCATGAAAACTGCATTAATGTATGAGACAATTGACTGTTTAGAGTTTGATTTTGTTTAGGGTTTTGAGTGTCCTTTGAGAAATAGGGGTAAATTACCAGGGTAAGAAAATGTCCTTTTTTTAATAACAAATAACACTTTGCATGCAAGACTGCTTTAGGAGTTAGGTCTGGGTTTCTGCTGTGCATATCAATCTTCCTTCCTGTCAGAGAGAGGATATAGATTTTATATATCGAACTTAGTAGTAAGTAAAGCTTGGTTCATGTTTTAGAAAAGTTTCAAATAGAATTATGATACTATATTTGTTTTTAAAGGTGTTTTGGAAGGAGGATATCACGTATTGCATCTTGATGTTCAAATTATTTTATATGAGCAGAGGAGAAAGGCCTTGGGTTTTTTAGTAGAATTTTGTTGTCACTTACAGTATTTTGCTTAACATACTAAATTGCCTTGAAAATGTAAATGGGCTTTCTTGGTAATAAGGAATGAACTCTTCTATTTTAAGTAAAAGCGTGTTGCTTGCAGAAGAGTCAGAAGTGTCCTTTTCATAAGAGATGTTAGGCCGTTTACAAAGAGTTTGAAAAACTGGAATTTGAATGGCAGAGAGTTTTCTGGAATGTTACATCCTTAGTCATGAAGAGCTACTGCTATGTCATAGAAACTTGTGATGTTTACCTTGTATCAACTCATTTTTTCTTTGCAGGTAACAATAAATGGTAATTTGGAGAAAAGAATTATCGATGTGATCAATAACCATAAAAACCAAAATGACGACAAAGGAATGATTTCCAAAAGACTATCTGCAAAGAAACTACAGGTACAGTTGAAAATTTTATTTTTCATTATTTATTTAGAATAAAGTTTATATTTTGTCATTTTTATCAAGTGTCATATTACGTTTATGTGTATTACAGAATTGTCCTGTGTGCAGTACAAAACAATACAGGATGCTTTTCAGTAGGTATATTAATGATTAGTCAGTGAAATCAAGAAGTATACGTATTAGGAAAGGCACATCTTTATGGATTCAGGAACTAAAATCAAGAGCTTTCAGACAAGATAGAGGGACAGTACTTAATCTGAATATTTTAGGTTTCCTACATTTTTGACTTTGTATACCTGGAAATTTGCAGGTGTGTCTTTACTTGGCTGGAAAATACATTGTATGGAGAGGCAGGAATAGAGATTTATTTATACCTATGCATGCATATTTAAAAAGAATACATAAAATCTGCAAAGCAGAATTTTCTGCATAATTTTTGGGTATGTTATTGCACATTGTTTATCTCCCGTTAATACTGGCTTTCTGATATGTGGGAAATGGAACTTTGCAAGCCTATATTAGATTGCTAGATGAAATCTTAATCTTTTCTGGCTCTCTTATTTATAGGATGTATACATGGCTTTACAAAGATTCTCTTTTAAGACTGAGCACATTGAAGAAGCAATGAAAAATACACTTTTGTATGGTGGTGATCTCCACTCTGCACTTGACTGGCTTTGTTTAAACCTTCCCAATGGTGAGTATGGTGACGGCAAAGAGTTTTTCAGGGAAGAGAAATAGGACCTGCTAAACGTTACTACTTCATGATAGTAATTAAATACAATGTTTCTCTAAGACTAGTAGTTGCAACATTGTGCCTCTCCTAGACGCCCAGCTGACTGGTTCTGGGATATTTTAGTGTATCAAGCCTTGTGGTCTTCCTATTCCTACACTTGGAATTCTGTGGAAGTCCAATAAGCAAATACACTGTCTTACATAAATGCTAAAGCCTAATATTTATTTCAGTTTATGTTCTTCTGGTTGGTTCTCAACACAGTTGAAAATATTTTCCTGTAATTATTACTAATATTTTCTGACATGTTGGGTTTGTTTTTGTTTTTTATTTTGAAGATGCCTTACCTGAAGGTTTTAGCCAGCAATTCGAAGAACAGCAGCAGAAACCTAGAGCAAAATTTTGTTCTGCTGTGTCACAACGTGGAGCACCACCTCACTTAGGAAATAACAGAAAGAAAGAAAATGGACGTGAAACTAAGGTAATCTGAAAATCTAATCTGTAATCTGTTACTTGGGGCAGGGGAAGGGAGAGCAAAACTTTCTAAAAAAACAGGAGTTGCATTGATTTCCAACACTGATGTGGAAAGCTTATGAAAATGTTGTGTGATTGTCACCTGTATTTTTATTTCAGTGGAATGGCAATTTAAAGGTACTTTCCCTGTGGAGTCTAGAAGGTTCTTCTTAGTTCATCTTTGTGGTAAAGCACAGGGAATCTCATGAGATTTAGGTTAGGTATTAGGAAGAAATTATTTTCTGTGAGGATGAGACACTGGAACAGGTTGCTAATGCCCCATGCCTGGCAGTATTCAAGGCCAGGTTGGACGGGGCTCTGAGCAACCTGGTCTAATGGAAGGTGTCCCAGCCTATATCGGGCGTTTGGAACAAGATGATCTCTAAGGTCGCTCCCAACATAAGGCAGTCTATGATTCTATAGCTTAATTTCTTAATTTTATCCTATAATGCATTTATTCTATTTATGTATATGTGGCACACTCAACAATTTATGAGGGTTTGTTTGCCTATGTACTGTCAGTGTTTTTATTTCTGTGGTTATTGAATCTTAAACTAGAAAACAATAAGATTCCCTGCAAATGATTTTAATTTTTACAGTAACTGTAGTTATTCTAGTGTTAAGATTATTTAGGTGCATAGTGAGAGATTCACCTTGGTTGGGAAGGCTTGGTCCCTTTTTTTCTTGTTATATGTATATATATTTTATTTATAAAAACCTTAACAGTAATTCATGGGTACTGGCAGAAAAAAGCATTGCTTTCCCATACTTTATCATTACATTTAACTTTGTTGCTCTTCTTAGGAAACAAATGTGAGGAAGGAGAAAGAATTTACTGTGAAGGAATGGATTTTGCAATACGCTGAGCAACAGAGTGATGAAGAGAAGGATGAATCTGTAAAAGAGACAGATGAAGAAAAATTTGACCCAGTAAGACAGAATAATGCTTCTTGGTAGTCTTTCTAAAAACTGACATGTCTGATACTTATAGATGTTGTGAATCTCTTTGTTACAAATTCATGTGTCACAAATTGGAGATTAAAAGTTTTTTTTTTGATGTTACTGGTAATGTATCAGACTAGAAAAGGAAAATCTGTTCAAGCTGCTTCTTTTCTAAGTTGTTTTTCCTTTCCCATATTACTTGTACTGCGTTCAAAATGTTGAATGTAATGTGCAGAAAAAAAAAATTTAAAATACTTTGTGGTGAGATGGAGTGAGTTACTATCAAATTCTGGGAGGTTTTGATTGTTAGTTAAATAAAAACTCAGTGTTTCTCCATTGCATGAGCTTAGTATAAAGGATAAAAAAACGCGTACTTTATTATGAAGTTCATGGAAAGCATGAGGCATACCATATTCAACTTGTAATTAATAATTCTGTTTGAAATAGAATGAGAGGTATATACTTCTGTCTGCCAAGCTTTCAGAAGCAAAAGAACAAGCAAGCATATCCAAGCAAGACAAAGACAAGCAAGGCCAGAAGGCAGCACAAGAAAAAATCAGAAGAATTCAGCAAGGTAGAGCTATGCTAGTTACCTGTGCTTTATTTTCTGGCCTGCATGTTTGTTAGGCGATTAAATCTTGGAGTCAGGTTGATTTGTAAATTATTTCATTATCTTTTATGCCACTCTGTGAAATGAAGGCTTTTCTGAATCTGTTCAGAAAAATCAGTAACATTTCACTGGTTTTGGTTTTGGGTACTCAGTATAAAATAATATAGTTGTTTTTTAAACAGTTGATGGGTATAAGTTATATTCTCTCTGTGACAGAAATGGCAGTACTTGAGGAACATCCAGTATTTAATCCAGCTATAAAGATTTCAAACCAACAACAAAATGAAAAGAAAAAAACTCCCTCACCTCAGCCTCAAGAAACCACTTTGAACTTGAGCTTGCTTGAAAAACCTGACGGTGCTGCAAAGGAAGATAAAGGTGCGTTGGAAGTAGTTCAGTGCAAACTTGAACCATACCACAAATTTCCAGAATTAGTTCTTGTTTTTCTAGATTTGCATTGCTGAGTGAACAAGTTACGATTGTTGAAAAGAAAAGTGGACTACCACAGAAGCAACTAGTTTGGAAGAGACCTCTGAGATTGAGTCCAGCCTGTGACCAAACACCACCATGTCCACTAGACCATGGCACTGAGTGCAAAGTCCAGCTGTTCCTTAAAACACCTCCAGGGACAGTGACTCTACCACCTCCTAGGGTAGCCCAGTCCAATGACTGACAACCCTTTCTGTGAATAAATCCCTCCTAATGTCCAGCCTGAACCTCCCCTGATGCAGATTGAGGCTATGGTCCTCTTGACGTATCACTGGTTGCCTGGGAGAAGAGGCTGACCCCCCACCTGGCCACAAACTCCTTTCAGGCATNACTGCTGCCCAACTTGGTGTCATCCGCATACAGTCTGTCTCAGTGACCAAGCTGACTTTAAAGGACCTGTACTTGTTGAAGCAGATTACATTGTCATCCTGCCGTGTCTTAAAAACTAGATTTCTTTTTTTTCAGTTGTAGAGCTAGGTGCTGTTTCAGTCACACTCTAGTCTTTTTAAACTATTTTCATTGTGAATTTTTAAACTGTTAAAATATTTTGTAATAGCCAAACTCAAGTGAAAGTTCTAAGATTATTGGGTGACCAAAGATGACAAAATACTGTCATTAATTTTCTGCCAAATACTTCTGTAGGAAATGCAGAAGTTTCTGTCATGTATCATCAATACCTGTATTTCTACAAAACACTGCAGAAAATTGTACTATCTAGTTAAATATGTGAATAAAAGGTAAAAAATTACTTCAAAGGAATAGGTAGATTTTAGGAGACTTTAAAATGTGTTTTTCTGCTCTTGCAGTGAAAAAAAGAGAACCACTAGATGTAAGAAATTTCGATTATAGTGCTCGAAGCTGGACTGGTAAATCTCCAAAACAGTTTTTGATTGACTGGTGCAGAAAGAATTTTCCCAAGAGCCCAAATCCTTCTTTCGAAAAAATACCTGTTGGAAAATACTGGAAATGTAGGTATGTATTTCCTGTAATCTTTACATTTGCCTTTTGGTTAATTTGAAAATAAAAATTCATATAAATTTTCTCTTGTTGATAGAGATTTATATTAATGTAGTGTGTTTAACCCAAACTCTTTTTCAGTCCATCAGGGAGGTATGTTATTCTGGATAGCTCCGCAACAGTGATGCTTGGCCTAGACAAAATCCCAAAACTAAGAGTCTAGTGAATGATCCCATAAAGTAGGGATAAGTGGTTTTTATTTATATGTGCAGCTGAATGAATGCTTAGTCTGAAGCAGCCCTGTGAGATAGGTTTGAAAAATTCATCCTTGGTATTGGTATTCAAAGTAACATATTAAAGATTCAAGTTTATGAATACCCAAGCCCTTCTGGAAATGGTTTAAAATAAAGGTGCAAGTTAAAAATTTGTATCAAAGATACCATAAATTTATGGGCAAAACAGTACAGTATCTTACTTTTAAATTTCTTTTAGAAGTCAGGTTTAAAATACAGATCTGTGGAGGAGAATGTTACCTTGTATAATTAAAGCAGACACAAAGTTCTAAATAATCAATGTTTCTTGAAGGAACCAAGTAAAAGAGCTTGTTTTCTTGGTCAAGCAAAAAACTACTAATAGACTGCCTCCCCTAAAAATATGGGAAATTTGGCTGCTGCTCTGACTGCTGTTTATCAGTTAAACAGATGTTTGCGTCTTAGTAGATCATTAAATGTCATCTTGATCTATCCTAAATAGTTACAAGCACACAAACACTGAGTCCTTCTTCCAAAGGACCTAACCTTAGTGGTAATCTGTATATGTATAAATACTGCCTTGAAGAAAATGGAGATGTTTATGAAGAGAAAAAAAAAAAAAACCAAATTCACTGCTGGAATATTTGCTGAAAATGTTATGTCTTATAGGTATTTTGTGTTTATATTGATGGCAAAAAATTGAGATAACTGCTTTCATAATTTTCCTTTAAGGGTCAGGATTGTCAAGTCATCAGATGATGTAATGGCGATGTGTCCTACAATTGTAACAGAAGACAGTATGCAAGCACAACATCTAGCTGCTACTTTGGCACTTTACCATTTAACCAAAGGACAAGTAGGTTTCTTAGCAGTATTACTGTTCTTGGCGTGGAATCTGCCTCTGCCCTTTTTTGTTACAGTATCTATAGTTAAGTTCTAAAAATAGTTTCATGTAGTATTTCCCATTAATTTCTTTGCTCCATTACATATTCATTTGTTTTTATCTAATTGTGCATATGTTTTGCAGCATACAGGAACAATATTTTTGGTCAAGCTATACTTTCAGTCTTGTAAAACCTGAAAGCTAATTGAAAATAACGATGTCTTGTTGACATTTATATTACTGTTTTCATGGTTTCTGTATTTAGAATGGTTTTCTGCTTGTTTCTTGTCAAAACTTTAGACATCTGAGTTTGTTTACACATAAAATGTTAGTGATACTAATAAGTAGAACATAATGTAATTTTTTTCTACTTCTTGTACATGAAGTCAGTTCATCAGTTGCTGCCTCCTACCTACCGAGATGTCTGGCTAGAATGGAGGGATACTGAAAAGAAAAAGGAAGAAGAAAGCAAGATAGAAACCAACAAGCCACGTGATACCTTTATTGCCAAATTGTTAAACAAACTCAAACAGCAGCAGCAGCTACAGTCTGAGCACCAGCCAAAACTGTCTGAGGGTCCTGAAGATTCCTGGGAAAATTTGGTTTCTGATGGAGACTTCAGCAGTCTCTCCCTTGAGACCTCAGATACAGATAATTTGGAACCTTCAAGGGTTTTGTTTAAGCAGCTGCAGAGTTCCACTAGATACCAGAGGCTTCTGAAAGAGAGACAGGAGTTACCTGTGTTTAAGCACAGGTACTCGATTGTAGAAGCTCTTAAAAAACATCGAGTAGTTGTTGTCGCTGGTGAAACAGGCAGTGGGAAGAGTACCCAGGTACCCCATTTCTTGTTAGAAGACCTGTTGCTCGATGAAGGATCAAAAAAATGCAACATTGTTTGCACACAACCCCGAAGAATCTCAGCAGTGAGTTTGGCAACAAGGGTTTGTGAAGAGCTGGGCTGTGAATCAGGACCAGGAGCAAAAGTAAGAAGTGTCTTAATTCTTTAGCTTGTCTTGATCTACAAGGGGCTGGATTGTTTACAGAAAGTGAGAACATTATTTCTCATACAACCAAACAATTAGATCTTATTTTCTCTTGAAAAAGACTTCTTGGTATGTCAGTTGTTTCTTTTGGTCTTGTCACCTGTGAACCTGTAAGTATGCATATATGATTTCTAAAATCTCCAGAGGCTGATGTAAAGCAACAGTGTTTCATAGCTGAAATGGTCATAGATTTGAGCAGATTGCCCAGCAAATGTTGCATCACTGTCACTAGGGATGAAGCAAAGTCCCCTGAAAAAGACTCTGAGCAATCCAGTCTGGCCTTGAGTGAGGCTGTGCTTTGAGAGAGGCCCTTTCCAACATGAGTTATTTTGTTATTTGAACAAAGCTGAATTCCTGTATTTGTTAGAGTAATTTCTACAAAAATATTTTTGTAACTGTCAGAGTCCTAAAAAAACCCCTGATTTTACCAGGGTTTTTGCCACTCTGGATAAATCTCATGTATTTTTTCCTTTCTTAACAAAGGAAAGTACTTATGTGGAAGTGTGGCAGTCATTCACTGTACTACATAATTAGCATTTGTGTGGTGTCTGAATCCGACAGCTACTAAATTTCACTTAGTTTTGAATATTGTTAACTTGTATGTTATTTTAAGTTATTCTGTATTTTTAATTTTTTTTAAGAATTCCCTGTGTGGATATCAAATTCGTATGGAATCAAGAACAGGAGAAGCCACCAGACTGCTTTACTGTACAACAGGTGTCCTGCTTCGGAAACTTCAGGAGGATGGTCTCCTGTCAAGTATATCTCATGTTATTGTAGATGAGGTTATCAGTTCTTTACTATTCTGCAGAAATTACGGTTGTTCTGGGCCTTGACCTGTACAAAATTCTTGCTATAGCTCTGTTTTTCTAATTCTAGGTACATGAAAGAAGTGTCCAGTCTGATTTCTTGCTAATTATTCTGAGAGAGATCTTGTGTAAGCGTTCAGACCTGCACCTGATTTTAATGAGTGCCACTGTAGACAGTGAGAAGTTTTCCAGCTATTTCTCACACTGTCCCATTTTACAGATCTCAGGGAGGAGCTACCCAGTTGAGGTAGGTAGATGTTTATTTTGATTATGCAAGACACTTCGAATGTATGTATACAGTGTTCGCCTGGTTAGTATCTAAGCAATATATGTATGTCACTTTTTTTTTTAACCAGATATACAGATCTTTAAGTATCTCAAGGACTTGTAGTTCTTTTATGAAAATATAGAACAGCTTCAGGGCTTTGGAGTACATAGCTGTACCATTTTTTGTGATGGATTTATTCATTACAATCAGTCTATCAGTGACACTTGGATTTTCCTCTGTTCAACCTAGGTAGAAAAGAAAGCGTTAAAAAATTCCTGCCGCACTGCCTGTAACTTTGTCACTTGCACTCTTAGGTGTTCTTCTTATGCATACTATATACGCTGTGGTAAAGTTTATGTAGTGATCAGGTGGAGAGCCCATTAACAAACTTGTAGCAGCTCTAAGATTACGTTTTCAAAAATCATAAGACAGTTTAAGTTGAAATTTGCAAGATTAATTACAATGTTAGTGCATGCCCTGTTCAACTTAACTTAAGGTTTAAAATGTGAAAAAGGTTACTAATTTAGTTTTTGACATGCCTCATATTTTTTCTTGAATTTTCACTGAAGATTTTCCATGTTGAAGATGTAATTGAAGCAACTGACTATGTTCTCGAAAAAGACTCAGAATATTGTCAGAAGTTCTTGGAGGAGGAGGAGGAAGTAACAATAAATGTTACTGGTAGAGGAGGAAGCGCTGCAAAGCACCAGGTGAAACAGGCATTTTTAGTTTTGTCTTGGAACCTTTGGGGGTTCTTATTATTTAATCATTTTGATTCCTTTGAATCTTATGTGGTTGGATTGTAGAATATCAAATATTCTTTCAGTTTATAATAAACACAATGGCACTCTTACTAATATTTATGAATGCTGCTTTTGATTGTTGCTCCAACTCCTGTATAGCTGTCTTGATTTTGCTGTATTTGACATTGAGGTCTCTTGTAGATTACCAGCTCTGGATCTATAAGCAGCAGCAGGGAAACCATTTCTTTTT
>WBMY01003098.1:6711-20625 GCA_013397315.1 Donacobius atricapilla | reverse complement strand
TTTTTTTCTCAAAGATTTATCCTATGTAGTGAACCTAACAACAGAAGAGACAAGGCCTTATCCTTCTTAGCTGAAAAACTCCTAGGATCCTCCAACTCGGCATGCCAAATTAGATGATTTACATGAGATTGTTGTATAGACCTCTTTAGTTTAACAGGTTATGGTTAATCCTTAGGTACTCTGCAGTGACAGCTCTATGTGCTTTTGGATCAAAACTCTTGAAGGGGAAATTCTATCAGTGCCATCCAACTTTGGCAGCTTAGGCTGTTCATCCAGACTATGTATTTTGGGAAGATACCTGTCTGTTCCAACTTGCTTTGTGAAACTTCTGAGAATTTAGCTTGCTACAATTGAACACTTATACATATGTTGAAAAATAGTCTGGTGTGCTCTGCTGATTGTTTTCCTTCAGTACAGAAGGATATGTGGTGTCAAGCTTCCTTAAGTATATTGAGTAACAATGAAATAGTTTACAATAGTGCCACTTAATTTAGAAACTGCTATGTGTGTAAGATGTCTAGAAAAAAATCAAATTTATGTCTCTCCTGCTAACGCTTTTTTCCTGTTCCAAAACACTGCAGGAGTTGCCACCTAGTTCATTGTTAATTTTCATTGCAACTATTAGTTGAGAAGGGTGAGGTGAGGGAGAGGGAAAAGGTGGAACTGGTTTCTTACACCTCAACATAGGAGTTTTGACAGAAGAGTATACATCTTGTAATCCCAGTTTGAACTGATACCAGGTGTGCCAGATATAGACCTGGGGCCTGTTTGGCTCTTGGACAGACTTTAATTTTTACCTTTTTTTTAATCTGGAGTGTTATTTAATGGTTGTAGATACCTATACATATTACGTAGGTGGTTGTGATTTTATCTGTCTCACACAGGTTTTGCTGGGAAGTTAGTTACATTTCTCTTATCCCAATCTAAATATTTTTCTAAAATACTAAGAATGTGATTTTTTTTTCTGCTTACTCTTGTTTTTTAGGAGCATGTCCCAATCCAGTCTGGGTTTGGTACCGATTTGCCTCCTTACTATGCAAAGTATAGCAGTCGTACGCAGCAGGCTATCATATATATGAACCCTTACAAGATCAACCTTGAACTTATTTTGGAGTTGCTTGCACACTTAGGTATTTTTAGTCTACTTCTCAAAAAGTTTTATGTACTTGGGGTTGTACTTGGTACCTATTTTCCACAGCTTTCTATTGATAATTAAGTACTTGACTTCTTTCTTACATGAAAAATCCTAAAAAGCATTAACTACAGGGCCTAGCTAGCATTCATTCCTGTTATGTGAAACTGTTTACAATATATGTTTGTTTTAACTATATATTTGTCCTATAATTTTGCAGATAGAAGTCCTCAGTTCAGGAATATTGAAGGCGCTGTGCTGATCTTTTTACCAGGCCTTGCTCATATCCAACAGCTGTATGATCTCATTTCAACTGACAGAAGATTTAACTTGCATGACAGGTAATACAGTTATTTTTTAGGAAGTTAATACTCCAAGTTACAACCCAACAAACATATTCATTAAGGTTTACTATTCTTGTAAAAGGCAAGTGAGAGTTATACCTCTGAGCTAATTGTGCTACAAATGTAGTTTTACTGCAATACAATTGTATGTTTGCTACAAGACAAATGTACTTTCACTACTATAATCTAGAAGTTGTACAAGCAAAAATGACAGCTACTTAGGAATGGTATGATGAATTTTCTTTTATTACTTTCTATTTTATTCTTCAACAAATTTACTTAATCAAAAGCACTTGACTACTTCTTTTCCACTTCTTAGGGTATGGAAGCTGCCATACCTGGGATACAGATTTCTGTGGCTTACTGTTTACATGGAAGTGACTACTTCCTGAGAAGAGCTCCAGAGCATCTGGATCTACCAAGAGAAATGGCCTAGGGTTGTAGTGACAGATAATTTCAAAATTTATTTTTTGGGTAGCTAAAAGTTAACAACACAACTGCGTAAAAGGCACAGTTGCAGTCAAATGCTAAATATTTGTTGGTGGACTGAAATGTAAAGACCTGGAGAGAAGGAAAGTACCAGTCTCCGTGGCTGCCTCATCTCTGAAGGCCTTTATTACTCAAACTAAAGTTGCATATATTTCTAATGATCCTTGTCTTGGAAGCACAATTTAAAAAACTTGGGTTTGCAGACACCTAGCTCCCTTTATTGCTAGGCTGGTATTGTAAAGTAATCAGCAGTTCTGTAGTATTACTATTTTTTCTGCATTTTACTGATTAGGAGAACAGTTCCCTATGAACTAATAAGGTTGTTATTTCTACATACTGTAATAAAACAATGAAGCAGACTTTCATACCTAATCACACAAAGTTTTACTCTTTCAATTATCTATTCTAGTTGCTTTCTCCAAATGTTGTCATTATGCTGGTCTTCTCTTTTTATTCCATGTATTTGATAAGTATATATTTATTATTATAATTTCTTATTCTAGGCACAGATTGATAGCTTTGCATTCTGTTCTTTCCACTCAAGATCAAGCAGCTGCATTTACAATACCTCCTCTTGGTATTAGAAAGGTAATATTTAGAAAGTTCACAACTGAAAGGAGAAATTTTCTGTGGGCATAGCTCTGAATTGTTATAGTACCGCACAGAATTACACAACAACTAGGTGGTCCTAAAATGTCCTCTCTGCAAAGAAACAATTCTGATTTGCTGGTCTGTAATTGGGTAGAAGCTATGCTGTGGACATCTTGACAGTACTGGACAAATTCTTAGACCTAAAATTTTTCAGTGAGCTTCCTTAATTATTACTTAGTTGTATTTTAACTATTGTTAAGCAGTTATTATGGCTTTTATCTAGGAACAATAGAGTTTTATTTACTGCCAAACTATGTCATTAAATGTTGATCAGTTTTGGCAGATACTAGCCAGTAATTTTGGTGGATTATAAAACAAAATGTCAATGTGAAATTATTTCTTGACTTTTAATTTCTCTCCTTGGGGAAAACTAGGCCACTTTCCAAGTCATGTAGCTTTTATTAATTTAAGATTATTTAATTAATCAGATTATTTAAGGAAACATTTCTGGGTAAACAATTTTAACCAAGCTTACTCCATAATACTGATTTAAATGTTGAAACTTGTTAGACATTCCAGATCTTCTATTTATGTTATGTTACTCTTTCCAGATTGTTTTGGCAACCAATATAGCAGAGACAGGTATCACAATACCAGATGTTGTCTTTGTAATTGATACTGGAAGAACAAAAGAAAATAGGTAAGAGTTTGCTTTTCATCAATCATACTGTGATTAATGTAAATATTTGGAAGCTGGAACTGCAAGAATTTTGTAGTATTCTTATAATACTAGACTTCTGGATGCAGAAATATGCTGAGCTCATTTAACGGCTTGCAATTTTGGGTACAGGTTTGGAGTTTCAAACAGTGAGAAGAACAAGGAAAGTTTATAGATAATGGATGCAATGTATGGATAATAATGATAAGAAACCTTTTAAAATGAAGGAAGTATTTTTTATACTATCTCAGTTTTTAAAAGTTACATTTTGTTCACTTTATGTGTGAAAGTCCCTACACAATGTGTTAGAATAATTCTGAGTTGCCAAGGAGATGAAATAATAAAGCTTTCATTTTCCAGTTTTTAAATGTTTACTGATGAGTTGTATTCAAGGTTTTGTAATATACAGTTCCTCCCAGATATGCTTGGTTTTCAAAACTAAATGTATTTTCAAATAATTGCTTGTTAGATATGTTGTCAATATGCTGGTGTTCAGGTTACATGTACATGAAAAATTTAATTCAGGAAACTGAATCTGCTTTACAATTTTTAAGGTATCATGAAAGCAGTCAGATGAGTTCCCTGGAAGAGACCTTTGTTAGTAAAGCTAGTGCTCTGCAACGACAAGGAAGAGCTGGCCGTGTTAGGGATGGGTTCTGCTTCCGAATGTACACAAGAGACAGGTATTGTAAACTTAGCAGAATTCTGTAAGTCACAGAGATACCATCTTCTTTTCTGTGAAAAACCAAGAATTCTTGTTGACATTCACTTTATTTCACTTTATTCACAGAAAGATAAAACTGGAAAAAACCAAAACAAGAATTGGAAATCATATGTGTAAAGTGTTACAGTAATCTTTCACGCTTTAATAAAAAGTTAATTTTATTCTTAATGTTTCTATAATGTGTTTTTAGAAAAATACTCATAATTAAAGGAAAAGTGCAGCACAAAGAATTGTAGAACATCGATTTTTTACAACACCTGCTTGGCTTATATCAAATGTGTGCAAACTTCACCTCCAGAACTTTGAATTTTTTTATCAGACAGATCTGTAGGTTTCTGAGGAGGTAATCTCTATGGATAAGATGGGGACACAGCAGAATTAGTTTCTGTTACTGCAGTGGAATAACCTTTTTCCTTGTTCTGTGAAAGCCTGAAGCAACTTTCAGCTGAGAAACAATTAAGGTTAAAGTCTTTCGATAACACCCAGTGAAGTGTGCCTTTCAGTCCCATAAAAGACTTTTCAGTTTGAAAGCATTTTATGGACTTGTTTTGAAAACTGGAGTTTCCTGCCTTTTTTTCTCTGACTAAAACTTGTTTTCCAAGCCACAACACATGCCTTAATTCTAAATATGAATGGCTTACCCATGCTACTCCCTTCCTTGCCCCTCGAGAAAAACTGCAAAGAATGACCATGTAAAAACCAGATTTACAAGTTGAAGTCAAAGATTTAGTTGATTATATATGTTTCTGTGTTTTTGTGATGTTGCAGGTTTGAAAGTTTCATGGAATATTCTGTTCCAGAAATACTACGTGTGCCCTTGGAGGAATTATGCCTACATATTATGGTATGGTTTTTGGTTTTAAAATTGCTAGTCTTGTGTGGTGGGTTGACCATGGCTGGGTGGCCCCGAAGCTCCTCTATTACTCTCCTCCTCATGTGGATGGGAGAGAAAATACAAGGAAAGGCTCATAGCTAGAGAGATAAGGACACAGAGATGTCTCACCAGTTCCTGTCCCGGGCAAAACAGACTTGATTTGTGGAAATCAATTGAATTTATAACCATAAGTTCTGCCAGCAAGCCTGTTGCAGTGTGGGCTCCTGTCATCATGGTGCTACAGGTCCTGCAAGTAACCTGCTCCAGTGTGAGCACTCCACAGGGTCACAGCCACCTTCAGGCATCTTCCACCTGCTTGACTGTGGGTTCTACCCTGGACCTCCATGAACTGCAGGGTGACAGCGTTCTTCACCATGGGCTGCAGCAGCTGGAGAACCTCCTCCCGTACTTTCTTCACTGATTTTGGTGTTTTCAGAGTTGTTCTCACCTACTCTTCTCTGGCTGCCGTTTGTTTCTGTGCAGTAACTTCTCCTGGAAGCATGACCACCATCACTGATTGGCTCAGGCCCTGGCCAGCAGTGAGTCTGCCCTGGAGCTACCTGGCAGGATGTAGGGGAAGCTGCTCTCTGCTTCTCACCAAACTCACCCATGCAGCCCCTGCTACCTAAATCTGGCCACACAAGCCCTATACACCTTGTTAGCTAAAAATACTATGCATGCCTTTGGAGGAATTATGCCTTCATACTATTGCCTGTTTTGGAATTATTGACCCTAGTAGCTAAAAAAGTTTGTTACAACAGACCTGATCCAGTCCAATTACTTAGTGGGGCCTCTCACACAGGTCAAGGGGTAATTCAGTGCTTGATTGCTGTAAAATATGAGCATGCTGTTTAGTGACAATAGTGTACTGTATGATTCCAGGCTGCCTCAGACTGACAATTTTCAACTCTGTTAAATACCCTTCTAATTGATTTCTCTGTTAAATAGCCTTCTAATTGCTCCCTTAAAAATCTAATTGATTTTAAGGGAGCAATTACCTCTCATCATGACTTAAGTGAGTAGTATGTTCATGGGAAAATTAGCAACCTGGCAAATTAGTGCTGGGTTGAACTGCATCCCATCAGGATTAAGAGCCCCCCTGCTCATTAGTGATCATTGGTAACTCACTTTGCTGAACAGTGGACATGCCATATGAAGCCCTTCCAAACAATGGAATTTTGTTAATCTAATGGGGGGCATGTCAGCCTTCTGGGAAGCAAGGTGCTTGTTGGGGGGGGAGGGAATGTGAACTTTTGATGCAAGATGAGCTTCTCAGTTTTCTGTGTGCCTCTTAGAGAATGATTTTTTTATATTGAAATATATGTCCCTTTACTTCACAGAAATGCAGTCTTGGCTCTCCTGAAGATTTTCTTTCCAGAGCATTAGATCCACCACAGCAGCAAGTAATTGGTAATGCAATGAATCTGTTGAGGAAGATTGGCGCATGTCAGTTAAATGAGCCCAAGCTGACTCCATTGGGCCAGCACCTTGCAGCCCTTCCTGTTAATGTAAAGATTGGCAAAATGCTTATATTTGGTGCTATATTTGGCTGCTTGGATCCTGTGGTGAGTTAAAAAAAATCATATTTAAAAAGTATAAAAATTGGTAATTCTTTGCAGGTTATCTGAATTCTTGTAATGTGGTATTTTGAAAAGATGATGCAGGTTAAAATGTTTACTTTAGGATGAGGACACCCAAACATCATGGAGGGAAATAATATAGGTGTTCTTTATGGTTGGACTCAATGATCTTGAAGGTCTTATCCAACTTAAAATGGTTCTATGATTCTAAACTACTAGGTACACTCTACGGTTGATAACAGGCTTAGTCTCTGGGTCTGTCCATGGTGATCCCAGGGAATCTGATATTTAAGGAAAACGTCCTCTTACATGTGGGTTAGGCAGTCTGGATTACCCCACAGCTTATGGTCAAGAACATAATCAAAGTTATTGCAAATTAATTGGTAGGTAATATATTAAGACTGTGACATAGTTTACGCTTTCAGCTAATCGATTTAATTCACTGCAAATTAGAAGAAAAAAAGAGTATGTTAGTTCCTGGAAAGTGAAAGTTAAATTTCTTGATAGCTCCTGTTAATGTGGCATAACCTAAAGCAGTTGATTAATCTGACCTTCATTGCACTGTCATTTGGCAAAACATTTCATGTGAGTTTTGAGATTTTTTTTATGCTCGCATACAAGGCACTATGTAAGCAGTGGCTTTAATATAAGCAGGTGCTGAATTCTATATAGGAAATTCTTAGGGTGCTGAGTTTTCCTTGAAACTTAGTAGAAGATAAACTATAATTAAGTACAAGAACTAGTAATTCTTAGGTGCAAGAAATCAGGCAGGGGAGACAATCGATGGGTGTGAGTGGAGACCTGCTGATTCGACTTAAGGACAAAAAACATGTGCACAACCAGTGCAGAAGCAAGGACAGGTGTCCTGGAAAGACTATAGGAATGCAGTCTAGTTGCCTAGAGATGGGGTGAGGAAGGCCATGGCAAAGATGGAGCTGAACATGCCAAGGCACACAAAGATGAATAAGAAGGGGTTATACAGCCATGTCAGCCAGAAAAGGAGGGTCGAAGACAATGTACCCCACCCAATGAACTGGTAACAACAGATGAGGAGAAGGCTGAGGTACTCAATGTTTTTGCCTCAGTCATCAATGGCAACCTCTTTTATGTAAGTAAGATGAAGTCCCAGGTGACCCACCTGTTTCTTTAAAAGGTAGAAAAGAGGGGCCTGGGGAACTTACTAACCTGTTGGCTTCAATTCTGTACCTGGGAAGATGACAGAACAGATCCTTCTAGAAGTATGCTGCAGCACTTGGAGGGCAAGGAAGTGGTTCAAGACACCAGCGTAAGCTAAACCAAGTCCTCCTTGACCAACCCAGTGGCCTTCTGTGGTTGAGAGACACATCACTGGACAAGAGAAAGGCTGCATATTTGTTTATCTGGACTTCTCTAAAGCCTTTACCATGGTCCCACTCCTAAGTTGGAGAGAGATGGATTCAAAGGGTGAACTATTACATGGATAAGAGAGTGGTTGTACAGTCCCATCCTGAGGAGGGTGGTTAATAGCTCAGAGTCCTAATGGACATCAGTGACAAGTGGTGCCCTCTGGGATCAAAGTTTTGTAATATCTTCATGAGAGACATAGATGGAGAGGTTGAGTGCATCCTCAGCAAGTTTGCAGATGACCCCATGGTGAGTGATGCTGCTGACACGTCTGAAGGATGCAATGCCACCAAGGGGGATCTGGAGATGTGGGCAAGTGTGGAGGTCACAAAAAAGTGCTGGTGCTGCACCAGGGTCAGGACAACCCCAGATCTCAGCACAGGCTGGGGATGAACAGAGCCAGAGCAGCCCTGCCCGGAAGGGCTTGGGGGTGCTGTGGGTGAGAGGCTGGACATGACCCAGCCATGGCACTCACAGCCAGAGAGCCAAACTTGTCCTGGGCTGCATCCAGAGCCCCGTGGGCAGCAGGGGAGGGAGGGGATTCTGCCGCTCCCTGTGCCTTCATGAGACCCCACATGTAGTGCTGGATCCAGCTTTGGTAGCCCCAACACAAGAAGGATATGGAACAAGTCCTGCTGGAGTGAGTTCAGAGTTTATCACAAAGATGTTCAGAGAGGATTGGAGTACCTCTTCTTTGAGGAGACTGAGAGAACTGGGGTTGTTCAGCCTGGAGAAAAGGCTCCAGCATGACCTAATGGCAGCTTTTCAGTATCTGAAGGGCATTGACGAGGAACTTCTTAAAGGGGCATATGGTAACAGGACAAGAGGGAATGGATTTGTACTGAAAGAGGATTTGATTTGATTCANTATCTGGACTTCTCTAAAGCCTTTACCATGGTCCCACTCCTAAGTTGGAGAGAGATGGATTCAAAGGGTGAACTATTACATGGATAAGAGAGTGGTTGTACAGTCCCATCCTGAGGAGGGTGGTTAATAGCTCAGAGTCCTAATGGACATCAGTGACAAGTGGTGCCCTCTGGGATCAAAGGTTTNGCAGCTGGGTTTAGTGTAGGGTGTCCCTGCCTATAGCAGGGGCTTGAAACTAGATGATCTTTAAGGTCCCTTGCAACTCAAGCCTGTAATTCCAAGATACTGATAGAAGAAAATTTAGGGCTATTTGTTTTGTAAACCTGTGAGCTTATAACAAAATACTTTTAAGTGATGTGTACTTTATAACTGCAGGCAACTTTGGCTGCTGTTATGACAGAAAAATCCCCATTTACTACACCTATTGGTCGAAGAGATGAAGCAGATCTTGCAAAATCATCTCTAGCTATGGCAGTTTCAGACCATATAACAATCTACAACGCTTATCTGGGGTAAGTGATGAGTCTCTTGTGCCCATAATTACTAGCAGATAACAAGTAATGCAGTTATGTAAAGAATCCTTAACATCTCTTGAACTGCTTTCACTTCAATTTTTTTTCTGTTCAGAGTAACAATAGATTGCCAAGTACTGTAACACAAATGGATAGCTTACTTAGTGTTTTGTTCTTCAGCTCCTTTTAACTGTGCTTGCACACATACAGAGGTTTACTGTGTCAGTTTCTCCTAATGTTTAAAGTATTTTGTTTGCTGTTTTTGGTATTTTGATGAAAATATTTTGTATTTGATAAAACACAAATGTATAAAATGACATGCAAGTTTTTTCCTCGTTAGGGTATTACCACCAAGTCTGAATTATGTTTTGACTGTCAAGACAGACAGAAATGTGTGGGGTTTGAGAGTAAATCATCTTATATTTTTGTTAGTATGTCAAATCTATCTTACAGGCATGTTCTCTGGGGTGTCCTTAGACCAGCAGGATTCACCTTCATTAATACAACTCATTTGAGAGTGGAGAATGCTTACCAAAACACATTATTCTTTTTTAACTTAGTGCCTCTTCTGTTGTTATAGTCTTGATGGCATTCTTCTTGCTGTAATAAGACACTGTTTTTTCCTTAGGTGGAAAAGGGCTCGACAGGAAGGGGGTTATCGTGCTGAAATCACTTATTGCAGAAGGAATTTCCTTAATAGGACTTCACTGTTAACTCTGGAGGTAAAACATCATTATGCTCAGCACTCTTAAGTTATTTGTTAAAATTTCCTTCTGAAAATGAGATACGCTCTTTCCCTTTCAAAGAGGTGATATATCACAGTTACTATTTAGACAAGATAAAAGCTAGTGGAATTTTAGGAACTGATGAAATGCATGCTCTCAATCAACGGAGCTGTGTCTGTATTTGAGTTTTGATACACACACTTTGGTAAACAGCTTTGTAGTCACTACCACTGGAAAAGCTAGACCTTATTTTCATCAGAGAATCAAAACTTCATGAATAAAGTATTTATATTATTCCTGATATCAAATAACATGTCTATTAACAGTTAATTTGAAAGATGAGCCACAAACTTACATGAATGGCCTCTTAATTTTGGTGAGAAAACATTTTAATTGATATTTCCTTTCAAGTTTTGGTGACTGGGTACTTCTAAGCAGAACTGGATCTTTGATGCATATGTATCTTTTCATTTTAACTGCAGCTAGAGATTTAGTATTTGCAGCATATATATTTCCATATGTCTAATCCTATATTCAAGAGATCAGATTATGTTATAAATAATGTTTTCCTCATAGAAATAGCTAGGCTGCAGAAAATGGTGATTCTAGTAAGGAACTTTCTCCTGGAGAGCATGAATAATTCAGATGATTTTTTTTTTCCATTTCCTGCTGCTGAAGTGGAGTGTGTAACTTTTTAAATTCAAGACTTTACTAATACCATCATAATTTCAGGATGTGAAGCAAGAACTCATAAGGGTGGTCAGAGCAGCAGGGTTCACGGCATCTTCAACACAATGTGGATGGGATGGAAATGGAGCTGCACAATCCCTGTCTCTCAGTGAAATAGCTCTTCTTAAAGCTGTGTTGACTGCAGGGCTGTATGACAACATAGGAAAAATACTATATACAAAGTCTGTGGATATTACAGAGAAGCTGGCTTGCATGGTAGAAACTGCTCAGGGTAAAGCACAAGTCCATCCTTCTTCTGTAAATCGAGACTTGCAGACATATGGATGGCTGCTTTACCAGGAGAAGGTAAGTTGACGATAGTGAATGTAGCTAGTAGTTCATGTAAAGGTGGAGTTCTGCCTCTAATATACCTCAAACTATTGTATGATATTTATATCTAATCGTTTAATCTTAAGAGTCTCTTATTACCTAATGATCCAAAAGTCTATAAAAGTGAGTCAACTGAGTGGTGAAGAAAAGGAAGGTGAAGCAGAAGATCATGAACAAACCTGTTCATGGTGAAACTGTTAGCTATAAATGGAAGGAATTTTCTGTGTATCATTTAACTTAATAGTTTCATTGATTATTTAAATACAGTCTTGTTGATTTTAATAACACTTTACATATGTAGTAGGAACTTTTCAAAGTCTGGTTTGTTACTATTTTAAAGTTTTGAAACTTGGTACTGACATATCCCAGTAATAAAGTAAAATAGCCAATTCTGTAATGGACTGCTAAACGTCCTAAGTAAATTGCATTTTTTTTTTCTGCTTCTTTCTCCTTCAGTTGAAAATCTTGTCAGCTATTTGCTAAATTCAAGTGTTTGTATTTAGTTATAATTCTGGTACAACAAAAGTTTTACAGCAGTTGCTTCATGGCCAAATTTACTGTAGAGAAACAGGAAGTATTACACTTTTTAATGCATATAAAGTGATAGTATTTTTTGAGAGCTGAAAATATTTCTTGACGTCTAAGAACATTGTAGTGTGATGACAAGACGGCAGCTAAGGTAGGTAAGTTATTCCATAAACAATGGGGCAAACAAAGCCTACACTTTCGTATGAAGATGCCCTCTTTTTATGTCCATTCTTCCCACTACAACCCATTCCAGCCCATTCTGTCTTTGAGATGTTCCAAAACTAGAAGCAGCACATGCTGAGCCCCATAATTCATTCAGTATGTATGTCTGTGTGTTCCACATTTATGCATGTGCGTATGTGGATGTAGATAAAATGATAAAACAGCTGCTTCCAAGAAAAATGAGTAATTAAAGAGCTTTGCCCACCTGTTGTTTCAGTAGTGTTAATATTTTTTGAGTTGCTTCTATGAACACCTCTAGGTTAACATTCTCTTTTCATTTGGCCTTTAAGTAGATAACTATGGCTTTAGCTAACTTCTAGCATCATAAGCCTGTCAGTTGGAGGTGAGTTATACTGTATGGTGGAAGGCAGACAAATAGCTATTGATTGTGGGCAATAACTCTTTTGGTCGCATCTTGAAAAGGCAAAAAAAGTGTGGTTTTTGCACACAGAAGTAGCAGTCAAATTTAGTGTTATAGATGTTATGTGGTTCAGGATTTTTTGTTGCTGTTTTTAATTGTGTTTGTTTATATGCAGGTAAGGTATGCCAAGGTGTATTTGAGAGAAACTACTTTAATATCCCCCTTTCCCATTTTGCTCTTTGGTGGAGATATAGAAGTCCAGCATCGCGAGCGTCTCCTGACAGTTGATGGTTGGATCCATTTTCAGGTGCGTTGGAATCATAACTAAGCTACCTTTTTTGATTCCATGAGCTTTTGTATTACATGGTTGATATATTAGCTTGATTCAGACCACTGTATATGGACGAGGGAGGAAGGGGGGAGAGAATTAAAAATAATGATGGGAGATTTTATATACATGTAATGAAATCGTAATAAATCACACTCAAAAGACTAGACTTGTTGTATGTGGTTTGCAACAAATCAGTTCCCTGTCTCTTCAAGAAGAAAGTGTTCTTTCAGAACAGGTATTGAAAATGGATGCAGACTAAACCTTTTCTTATAGGGCGTGTACTGAAAGCAGAGTGTACTGTTTTTAGATTACCCTTTCCTGCAGTTTTATAATCTTGTAACTACCTATTTAGCACACTCCTGTATATACTGTTCTATAGTGCAGACAGAATTGTTTGTAAAAGAAAAAAATCCAAATTGTAAAGTAGCTGCTTACTTTGGTTTTGGGGTGTTCAGTTTTCTTGACTAGGTTTTTTCCTTTCTGCATGTATAAATTTTATTTGGAAATTGGAAAACAGAGTACTTTCCTAGCATGTTTTTGCAGACAGAATAGTTGTCATGAAAAGATCCTCTGTAAATTCTGGTAAATGGCAAGTTAGGGGTTTTGCTATCCAGGCAGCTATGTGTTTGCAATTCTCTGTGCTCTGGGCCTTGTGCTACTCTCAAAGACAACTATGAGCAACAAAACTTTATTTTGCAGTCTGTTGATCCAAGTAAGCATTCATCTAATTGAATTAACTGCTTGACATGAACAGGGAATTTTAAAAAAGCAGATCCCTTGTGGGTTTGTTAGAGATCTTTTTTTTCTGGTCCCTGGATGGCTACAGTTCTGCAGTTGCTGGGCTAATCATCTCTTACAGAGTGTTTCAGAATTTCTACTTTTCTGCTCAGACACTAAACAAAATACATTGCATTTTGTGCTTCTGCCATAGAAGCTATTTGTTGTACCAAAGGCAGCATATAAAGATTCAAATAGGGAGCAAAGGATAAAATGAAATATTTTTGGGAGAAGGTTCAGGTTTGGGTATCCAAATTCCTAGTGAGATTTAGGAAAGGCTTGTGATTGCTTTGTCAGAAGGCCTGGCAGACCTTCCAAGAGGCAAATGCGTAGCTCTTTTATTTCGGGTATAAATATAATTTGAACTTTGTTACCTTGGAGGGGGAAAAGCAATTAATTGGGCAGCTTATTGGTTATTATTAATCATTAAACTAATAATTTTCCTCTTATGGTGGTTGTGTGGGAACACATTCTAAGTTACCCTTCTGAGCTGCTGTTCTTCAGGCTTTCATACTATCAACAACTGGTGGCTAAGGCATAATGTAAGCTCAGTAATTTCATGAGTATACTATCCATCATGATTATCATTGGCATTAAAATCACATATGTGCATAATTTTTGCAGGAACCTTGTTAAAAACTTCTTGTTTTATATAGGGTAATATTTTGATCTATATTTTTATATGAAATATCTGATA
>WBMY01003095.1:0-10382 GCA_013397315.1 Donacobius atricapilla | reverse complement strand
AAAAAAAGACAAAAAAGAGAAAGGAAAGTAAAACTCCCTAAGAAACTGCGGCAACTCCTAATTTGTGCACGAAGAACCTAGACGGGTGAGTATATTGCAAAAAGAGTATCATGGAAGTCTGGGAGAGTGTGTGTGTGTGCATGTGAGATGCGGACGGGACAGTCCTCGATCTGTGAAGCAGCGTGTGGAGTCCTTCTAACTGCGTTTCCATCTCCCCGTGAGGAGATCGGTCAGTGAAGGGACAAAGTAAGTGCTGGAGACAGAGTGGAAGCCTGGAATAGGGGAATAGGGTAGGTTTAGTTATTTTGGGGGTAAAACAGGGAATTCAGAAAACAAAGAGGAGAGAAATTGCCTGTAATTTGACTGTAGGAATCCTTGTTCTGGGTAGTACTGCATTTCGACCCGTGTCAGATGGCCTACAGGAATCTTGGCTATATTGAGGGTTAGAATTGTTAGAAGTTGGTGCAGAGTCTGCAACAAGGCGAGATGCTGAAAACGTGAAACCCTAATATATCCTTGAGGCATTGAATGATTGGGTGGATCTGAAAAGGTGGATTAAGCCTGCTTAATAACAGGGTAGAACGGAATCCCTGTAAAGCTTGGAGGTCCATCTCAAGCGCTGTTACATAACCAGTGATGTTTTATAAGTGGGGGGGGGTGGCAAAAGAAAATTAGGGTTTAAGAAATTTTAGAGGGATTTAAGACTATTTGTGGGTGGGTAGGTCATTGTACTATGAATAAGCATCCGTAAAGGAATATTAGTACCTGATTCAACAACAAGGCCATGTTATTATTGTGCAAATGTGTGTAGGGTGTATGTCTATGTCCCTTGTCTATTGTGACTGGCAAGTATAACTGCTGAGTAAATGAGACTTAGTATGAGTATGAAGTAAGTGGGGAGCCCAGATCCGTGGTTCCATTCTCTGTGCGACCGGAGTGGCCGGAGAAGGGCGAAGCGTTTGTCATTTCATAATAAAGATTTTGTGTTGTTTTGTATGAATGCAGTTTTGTGCTTAAGTTGTAGACCCAGGTGTGAGCCCTTACGTATTGTGTAAGAGTTGTCATAAAAGGTAGTATTGCACTGCTACTCACAGAAGCGCCTGGTGTCAGGAGTGTAGTAGGGCAGAATTAGGAGACAGATATCGGGCATTAAATTTCCTAATTTCTGCAGGACACGAGGAAGTAAATAGCCCCAGGCTAGAAAAAGCCTGGAGGGAAGCAGAGGCTGAGGCACAGGAGGCAGAAGTAATCAAAGGAGTGTGTAGAAGACAGTATTTGGTTCCCAGGATTTGGACTGTATCCGAGCAGAATTGGGAAAATACCTGTGAAGAGTGTAGAGTTAGATTTGCGTAGAAGCTGTTAGGAAAATTAATCCACAAACACAAGAGGTTTATGTCCAAAAAGGAGGCAGAGGAGTCCTCTAACTTTATTTGAATAAANAAGCCCTCAGAGGAAAGGGAGGTCAGAAAGCATCAATACATATACCCCCCAATAGCCTCCTAGGAATAAAGTTAAAGATCAAAATAATACATTATTGCATGATAACATGGACTAAAAAGGAAATCAGATTAGATAATTTATTTTGGCCTATGCACAGTTCCTTTGACAAAGGAATGTGCTAAGCCTTTAATATTTATGTGAATGCTAAAGAAGCAGCCAGCCAGGAAGAGAAAGATTAAGGGAAGAACACGAAGTTTCTTTGCTCTCCTGACAGTAATTGGCTCAGTGCCAAGACAAAAACACTGATAGGTCTCTTTACCTGTTCCTCAGATAAGTAGCTATTCTCTATTGGGCTGTTTGCCAAAAAAACCCACCTAAATCGTTCAATACTTAAGGGAGAGCACGAGGCTTCTCAGTGCATTCTTGGGGTGTTGTTGCAGGTGTATGGGACCTGTCCCTACACTGTGTTCGGCTTTGTTGTTTTTGTATTATTTTCTTCTTTTATTAAAACCTTTTTGCTTTTTCAAGACATGCTCGACCATGCTGTCTTGCTAGTTATTTAAGCCATTTTCTGTAAGGTGCTGGACACCCTCAGAGGTATTGAATCCTTGCAGAGCTTATTACACCTGGCTCTTCGAGAAATTCAATAGGGTACCTCTCTAGGAGAAGTGAACACGTACAGATTAAAAGAAACCAAACACTGAGACCTCTTAGATTGTCTCCCTCCTCCATACCCCCCTGCACTTGAGGCACCCCCTCAACACCCTGATGGAACTAACCAAAATACCCAGGGAGGAGCAGCTCAGTGGGAAAAATTGCAGAATAAGGACCAAGTAATATCACTATATCCCCTCCAGGAAGTCCCATTGGGAGGGGCACATGGGGGGATTGGATTTGTAACTGTCCCACTTAATTACTCCAATGTGAGGGCATTTAAAAAAGAATTAAAAGGTCTACTAGAAAATCCAATTAGATTAACAGAACAAGTAGACCAGTATTTGGGGCCCAATGTTTATACTTGGGACAAAATGCAATCCCTATTAAACCTATTGTTTACATATGAAGAGAGATAAATAAGCAAAGTAGCAGAGATGCAGATATGGGAGAGGGAACATGCAAACAGATCCCCGAGGGAGGAGAGGATGCCATCACAGCGCCCGATGTAGGACTACAATAGCCCCAGGGAAAAACAAAACATGAGAAAGTATAGAACATTAATTATCAAGGGAATTAAGGAGGCTGCTCCCCGAAATCAGAATGCCCATAAGGCATTTGCTGAACAACAAAAGAAGGGGAGTCGGGAGCTTTATCTCCTGGAGTCAAAATATCACCAGGAGCCCTTGATAACTTTAAAAGTAAGTCCTCAGGAGGAGAAATTTGAATTTTTAGTAGATACTAGGGAAGAGAGGACATGTATTTGTAGAATTTCAAATGGATGCGAAAAAAGCCAAAATACAATTCAAGTAGTAAGGGCAAAAGGAGAAGGATTTAAAGCACCAGTTATAAAACATGTGATATTTAAAGGAACAAACAAAATAGGAATAGAAGATGTTTTATTTATACCAGAGGCAAAATGTAATCTGTTATGGAGAGATCGACAAGTGCAGTTGGGCATCAAGGTACTTCCTGAAGAAAAAAAAAATAGTAGTCAAATTTCTCCAGTTAAAAGAGAAAGATAAAAAAACTAAATTAAAGTAGTTTAAGCGAAGCCTGGAAATAGGGGTAAGCTAAACATAATCCCTATAGCAATTAAAATTACTAACCAAGATTACCCATTTTGAGTATGACAATACCCACTCTTTTTAGAGACAAGAGTTGCAGACAGTAATTCAAAAATTAATTAAAGACAGAACTTTAAAACCGTGCATGACTCCCCATAATACCCCATATTACAAGTAAAGAAATAAAATGGGACATACAAGCTTGTCCAAGACCTAAAAAAAAAAAAAGTAAACAAAAGAAGAACAGTATCAAGAAATATGTCCTGTCCATAACACAAGCTTTACAAGATCTGCAAGAAAAGGGAAGAGTCCCACAAACTGCTACCCCAGATTTCAAAATTTATAATGTCAGTCTTGAAGACTAAGTAATAGTTAAATCATAAAAAGACCAACCTTTAACCCCTAATGAGTAAGTCCCTTTCAGGTTCTGCTCACCTGTCGCCCTGATGTTTTCAGCCTTCTCTTCTGTTTCACAGTTTCACGGTTTGGGTTTTTTCTCATGCTCGGGTGTTGTAAACAGTAGCAATGTTTTCATAAATTCAAAGAGAGTTTTTATTCCTATTCTTAGAGCTATGGACAGTTGTCTTGACCAATGGGATGGGGAGAGGTGTCAACCTTCTCCCCCAATCCCTGGCCTTTGTAGAAATACTATAAAATGGAGTCAGATCTTTTTAAATAAATAGTTCATGCCTTCTCACCAAAGTGTGTGTGTGTGTGTCTGTGTGAAGAACAGCGTCACTTACCACCAAATCAGCTGTATGAACTGCAGAGCAAGGCTGGACTCACGCTACCAGAATAAAAGGACCAGTAAAAGAANTCATCACCTTAGCCCTTGGGCTAGTGCTGTGAGTTGGGTCCGCTGAGAAACCCACAGGATCAGCCAGTCTGCGTGGCAGACGGAGCTGTATCTGCCTGCTGCCTGTGTGCCAGGGTTAGTTCAGGCTGGCAGAGTGGACACTCTGAGAGGCACCAGCGACACCCAACGACAAGATAATAGTCACCTTTAAAGAAAGTCTAAAAATAACTCTAAAATGAAACATGCAAACTCAATGTAGCCAGTAAACTACAGACAACCATACATCAATCCAGACTGAGAGAGTTCCCTGTGGACTTTATCAGGGTTTTTTTTTTAATATTCCCAGAAGTCTGAGGCCTTCCAAACTCCAGGGCGGTAATTTTACTACCTCCTCAATCAGGGGGTTTGGGGTTATATAAATTAACAAACACTGGGTCCATAAATCCTAGAGTTTTTGCTTTAGCCTATGACCTGCAAAAAGAAACCCCATCAGCTCTCCCTAGCAAAACATTTCCCAGATTATTCCTAGTCACATACCCTACTTAAAACACCCTGGAGTGAGACATTCAAGCTAAGCACAATGTCAGTGTGAAAAATGTGGCCAGCTCTAGCGCTGTAACTCCCCCAGATGGCAAGCGTGTTGCAAAATTTGTCAAAGGAAAAGAGAAAGCTCAAACACCAATCAAAGGCAAGTACCAATTCTAACACTTTACTATAAAGTTGAATAAATGCTCCTCGATCCTCACAACCTGTTAGAAGCTGAGTAGGAAGCTGTGTAGTAAATCAAAAACAGAGACCATATATTAAATGCAGACAACTACTTCATATGATAGGGAGGTAATAAGACCCTATTCCGAAAGTGAACTTAATAAGGGCTGACTATTTAAGAAACTACAGAGAACCACAATATAAGAAAAGCAAGTAACATAGATAATTCTGTGACAAGGAGACGAGGAGGCAAGACCAGATTAAACACTATACTCGCCACCAAGAAGATCATATTTACATGCTGTGGGCAACAATCCCATCAGGCATGGAAAGTGGGGGTACACATTATACTGGACTCCTAATACTCCTGGTTAGTCTTCTCCCCCTTGGGGATCTCGAAAATACACGTTACAAATGCTATCAGTTGCTTTATGTAAGTTCTCTTTTCACTACTCACACCCTTGTTGACCAGCACTGTTATGATTCATCCAAATTAGACACCTGCACACATGCCGAGCAAACATTCTGGGTTACAAAAAACCTAGGACAAAACAGTATAAGACAAGGGAGTGAATGTCCAAAAAAAACCCAAAAGAGGTTTGTTTTAAAAAAGCTCTTGGGGGTGGAATTCAAGGAGACTTAGTAAAAGAACAATTAGTATCCCCAAACCCCCTGGAACCAATGCAAAATATTTTTAAAACACCTGCAAAAAACACCTTATTTAGTAAAGTGTTTACAAAAAGCCAGAGCCAACTCCACATAGAAATTTCTACGCAAAACTCAAACAACAAATAAAAGCTAAGATAGAAATCCCGGGGTTAGAGAAAAACTTATTTGTAAATCTAGGAAAAAGGATCAACAAAGAACTGAATGCTACTAACTACTAAGTGTGTGGGAGGGCCTTAATATCTAAAAAGTAGCCGTACAAAGATAGTAGCCTAGGCCCAGTCACACTCCTTAAATATAATAGGACCAACATAAAAGAAGGAAACCAACCAGAGGGGTGGATATTAAGTTAAAAAAAAAAAAAATAGGAGAGGAGTGCCTCTGGCATTTAGGAAAAGAGTTTTTAAATAATGTAGGACAAACTTTTTGTACAAAGTATAAAGTTTATAACAGAACTTTTACACAATACTGGACCCAGGAGAAGAAAAAAAAAGTAAATGTAAAAAAGAAATTAAACTTTTTCGGTGTAATGACCCTAAGAAAAAATCCCTATCATAAGATCCCTAAAATATCTAAATTTTAGGAAAATATGAATAACAAAAAAAATCAGTACTAAGAAGCACCTGATGGCTTATTCTAAATATGAGAAAAAGGTTTATCCAAAACTTCCTCCCCTATAGAAAAGAAGTTGTACTCTGTTATAACATTGCAAAACTCAGAACCAAAATGGGTTAATTGTCAATCAGAATTTTATTGATAAGAGGCAAGTAAGCAGCGCTGGGTGCGCGGGGGTCTCCGCCCCAAGCAACGCACAGATTCAGTTCTTAAACCGATGGTCTCTTATACCATTCTATCTTTTTCCACTAGTATTATTTTGGCTACACAGTTTGCTCAAGCAAGCATATGTATTTTGTTAGTCAGTATATATTTTGCAAGCCTTCTCTCAATCATTACGCAACCTAAAGCTAGCATGTCTACCTAGGGCCCCTCTCTTTCAGTTATTACAAAACCTAAAGTCAGCATGTTTTAAAACATCTTTGTAAAACCTGTCAGCTTTATGTTAGTTTTACTTCTCCTTGTTACAAATTTTCCATACTCAAAAAAAAAATTTATAACTTGTACAAAGGATAGTTTGAAACTTATACTACAAGGTAGTTTAAAGCTTATATTAATTCCTTGCAAACAATTACAATTTTGTTGTTAAAACAAACTGTTAGCTAAAAACCTACTGTTATATAGTCGCCTTGTTAAACCCCATTTCCATGCCTTACTTAGCTGATTTTTAAAACTCTTCTTCATAATAATCCCATGGCGGTCTGTCTGCATTGCCCGCAGACACACATACATATGTGGGTGCTATTTGATTGACACAAATCACAACCTGATTTCTTACAACTCTTAAGAATTAAACAACCAAAATTTTTTTGTTACCAAACCAAGGCGGAAATAATTTAAAAAGAAACAAGAGAGAACTAATCAGAGAAATAGGGAGATACCAAAAGTAGGGCAATAGTGGCCTCCTGAACAAATAATACAAACATATTGTCCAGCCACCTAAGCACAAGATGAGAGTTGGGGATATCAAACCCCAATTTGTATGTTAAATCGCATCATAAGTCTCCAAGCAGTTATAGAAATCATATTTAATAAAACGGCCAGGACCATGAAGTTAATAATTAACCAGCAAAGGCAGACCTGAGCAAAATCAGTTAACATTAGACTATTTGTTAGCAAAAGAAGGAGTTGTTTATGGAAAGTTTAACACATTTGACTACTGTTTACAAATTGATGATAATGACGATGCAGTCTTAGATATAGCCAAAAACATCCAGAAAATAGCGCATGTGGCAGTCCAAAAATAGGAATCTATAAGAAAAAAAAATAATTAGAAGACTTTTTTTAGAATATTTTAGTAGAAAAGGGCAAGATTTATAGTACTATGTAGAATAACAATTTTTTTCCCATGTTTAATTCCATGCCTTATTCGTTTAATTACTTATGTGGTTCAAAATATGCAAATAATGGCTATACCCACCCATTCAAAGTTAAAAACCATATGTTACAAATGCATATTATTGAGTTGGCTTTTCGCAAATATTAAGGTGAATGCTATATGTATAATAACTTTGCTGTAAAGATATAGTTTTTATTTCTGCTATTAGCAAAACTTAGACATGGTAGTGGGATAGCTGATATATAGTCACGCTTGTAATTGAACAGTCTGGTTGGGATAACATCCAGCAAACATATGATGAGGCCTCTGCTGCTGATATGCCAACTATCAACACCAACCCTCTGTGGAAAGTATGGACCAAGGCCCAAGCTGGAGGTGATAATGAAGACACAGCCAAGAAACACACACGCTCTCAAAAGGCGGATTCAAGAAGGGACCATGCTAAACAGTTCCTGGAATATGGAAACTAGTTTGTAGAAAAGTTTGAATATGCAACAGACTGATGCAATAGAAAGGGTATTTAAAGAAGGCCTCTGAAATAGCAGGCTGTGGACTTGGCTGGATGCCAAGTCACCTGGCCGTAATGCCTGTTTACTCTGTCTCCTAATTGTCTTATTTTTTTTATTAAACCAATTTCTTAAAATTTACCAGGAAAGTGAACCTTGTTTTTCACACATAGTAACAAGTAGAAAATTATAATGTTGAGAAAAATAAAAGATAATAAAAACCTAAAGAAAGCATTTAAGATCTATAAAACGTACCAGTGTCCTGATTTAGGGCAAATTTGAGAGCAAACCTCCAAATGGGGTCCCTCTAGAAAGCAAACCCAAGCGGCCCCTCCCCCAACTGGTCCAGGAAAAGTTTCCTTAGAGAAAAGTAGAAAAAACTGTTTATTCAACTAGCAAAGTGTTCACAAGCATAAAAAATGAATAATACTAAACAATAAAATCTCTCGCCGTTCTGAAGTGAGATGGCAAAATTGAGAAAGTCCTTGCCGTGGGTTGTAGCTCAGCTCGCCCAGTCTCTTATCAGTCAGTATACCAGAAGTGCAGAAGTTCAAAAGTTGTAGCTCAAGCCAAACACAGTAAGAAAGACAAAGGGGAGGAGTTGTTAAGAATAACCCTTCACCAAGAACACCCCATCACTGGACATTGTCCTTTTATATTCCCTTATTAAACTTTTGAAAAATATTTTAAGAGTGAACTTTCATTTTTCACAGTTAGAATCAAATTAAGTTTTGCTTGGTGATGGCTGCAGCAATTTTTAATAGAAAACCATAGGCAGACAGAATTTACCACACTGCTTTATCACTCTGAGGAGCAGACCTGTTGCAGTCTGTTCAAGCTGCAGTTTGTTCAAGTCTCAAAAGTTTCTAAAGGAATAGTTGACGAACTGTTCAGTAACCCTTTGTTTTGTCTGTGTCTGAGATCTGGCCCCAGGAGCTGTTTGCTCCCCCAGAGCTGTCACNGGTGTCATGGTGTTTGTTTTTTCCTGATAAGGAAGCAGTAACTCTTGCTGTTATCTCTGTGCAAAGAATTTCTTGGTTATTTCGTCCACTCTTTGGGCTGGTTAAAAGAAAAAAGTATCACATAGTTTCTATTTTAAAATTATGCTATAGCCTAAATCACACTACTTAAAATGATTAATACAACATTACTAAAAAAGATTAATACAACTTTACTTTCAAACATAATATATATAGTATTCATTTTAATATTTGCAAAAAAGCCAGTCATATAATATGCATTTTTCACAGCCGGAAGTTACCGCGCGTCTGAGCCCATAGAGTATATAGCTCGCTGTGCCTGCGTTTTTTTTTGTCTGTCTGCTGCAACAATTCAGAAAATAAACTTCTTGGATTTGATGCAGCAGATCTCCCTTCCATATTTCCTGCCTCTGTCTGTGCCAAAGAAAGGTTTCCTAGCTGCTGAACTAAAAGGTTCAAAGACGCCCGCTCCACAGCAAGGCTCAGAGTAGGTGTCCCACTCTTTATCGCCCATGCGGAAAACCAGAGCTAGCACAGAGATACCTGGCGATACAGACCTGTGTTTGTTCTTTAGGCTGGTGGCTGCTATATAAATAGATATTCAGGTGATCACCCAGTTTCTTTTTAGAGTCATGGAAATGCTGCCACTGGCATAAAGGGAAGGGAGGAGAGGACATAAAAGACCAGGTTACCATTATGCTAATAACCAAGTTCTTTTTTCCATACAAAACAATTTAATCACCTTTGATACTACAACAAGTGATTAAAACCTAATACTTAAAAGTTACATTAGCCAAAGTAAAATCAAGCTTTGTACATGGTATCATTCAAATAGTGCAGTACAGCCTTGGGAACAAACACACTAATAACTTTTTAAAAGGATAGGAATGAACTATGGCATTACATAAATAGTCAAGCATTTCACTCATGAATGCCACCTTCACCTACTTAGTAGCATCACTAAAAATACTGAGTTATAATGAAGAATTCAATTTTAATTGAAACACAGTGACACTGCTCATCCTCAGGATTAGAAAGTTAGAATGAGTTTATCACGCTGACCAACTATTCCATACGTTCTGGTGATCCTCAAAAAAACTTTCATCAAATAATACTTTGCCATGCAAAAAACCACATTTTTAAAAACTGTAATGAAAAATTCATCATATTCTCCTCAAATGATAGAAATACAAGGCAAACTTCTACCCTTTTTGAGAAAGACAGCACATCTCACTGAAGTCACCTTAGCCACTGGTTTCATGCCTGCCTAAAACAGCAAGATTAGGCCCAAATTTTCAAACATTGCCTTTGTCAAGAAGGAGGTCTTACCTCTATACTTCTACTACCTTAAAGCAGTTGGACCACTGGTTCCCTTCAGGGCTGAGCTAAACTTGTGTCTGGTCTCAGCTTCTCCATCTTCTTTTCCAAATGTTTTTTGCTGGGGTAGCTGCAGACTTCAGGGCCAGGTAACTGTTCAATTAATCTAAACGTGCTTGTACAGAGGATTTTTGAAGAAGGCTCCAAGGACCTAACCTGGACTTCATTAACACAGNTTGAAGAAGGCTCCAAGGACCTAACCTGGACTTCATTAACACAGCTCTCAGTGTTACT
>WBMY01003083.1:0-12272 GCA_013397315.1 Donacobius atricapilla | reverse complement strand
GTGCTACACTTTCCTAGCCGTTTGTATTGTTTTGGTCAAGCACCCATAAGTACCCAGCAGTTAGTCTCCTAGCGACTTCGTGGGAAAAAATTCTATAGGGAAAAAAAATCCCAAATCTAACCCCCAACACTCAGAAAGCCTGCAGATTAGGCCTAATTAGTAGCAATGATATAAGGTCTGGTAGCTTACAAAATCAGTCTAAAGTGTCTAGTTTCTTAATATTCCATAGTTTTATTACAATTAATAACGGATAAATGCAGAAAAGGTCAGGTAAGTAAAAAAAATATTAATCTTCAGTGTTTTCTTACTTGCAAGGAGAACCTAATGCAGTCACAGGGGCAAGCTAGGCAAGTTACTGTAAAAAACAAATCACATGAATAGTAGAACTATAAAGAAAAATGGTGAGGATAAATGAGATTTTAGAAAGTGCTTTTGACTTATATTGATCACTGGGCTATTTGCAAGAATTTAAGGTACATGTCACTTGTCACTACATAAATTCTTTTATAGTATAGTGCGCTGTACTCATCTCTTAACTTTTGCCACAAAAATAACCCAAATCCCTCAACATCCCAGAGACGAGCACCATCAAGTGGTAGGTCTAATTATAGCAATGTTGTACATGGATGAGTATCCATTAATAATTTTGATTCCCTCCCGACCAGAAAAGTGCAGAGATTTCCCTTCTTCAGTTTACAATAGACAGAGCATAGACACTAGCAATAGTAAGGTTTTGCTCATATATAACACAATCCCGGAAATTGTGCAAAGTTTAAATTAAGAAAAGCACCTAAGAAAATCCCACCAACACCCCACCCATTTAAAAGTCATTGCAGCTATACTGCATTAAGGATGGTTCATTAACACCGTAAACTCGAGAGCAGTATTTTTTGCAAATAACCTTGAAAGCAGTATGCAAACCCCCCAAGCCCTATTAAGTAGCAAAACAGGCTTTTTAGATTTCACAGTAAGAAACTATGATGTGTTTTTTCTTGACTTTACAGCCCTTTTATTGAAAAAGTGGCTGGCTCTTAAAAGAGCCTTTGGGGTCAGTGGTATTTTTAGCACGACTTTACTTGGAGCTGGTGTACTTGGTGACGGCCTTGGTGCCCTCGGACACGGCGTGCTTGGCCAGCTCGCCGGGCAGCAGCAGGCGCACGGCCGTCTGGATCTCCCGCGACGTGATGGTGGAGCGCTTGTTGTAGTGCGCCAGGCGCGACGCCTCGCCGGCGATGCGCTCGAAGATGTCGTTGACGAACGAGTTCATGATGCCCATGGCCTTGGACGAGATGCCCGTGTCGGGGTGCACCTGCTTCAGCACCTTGTACACGTAGATCGAGTAGCTCTCCTTGCGGCTCTTCTTGCGCTTCTTGTCACCTTTTTTTTGGGTCTTGGTGACGGCCTTCTTGGAGCCCTTCTTGGGCGCGGGGGCGGACTTGGCCGGCTCGGGCATCCCGACAACGGTTCGTCTCCTAAGACCGCAGACGAGATCACGGATGAGCTCAGGAACGAAGTGCGGACCGTGCCTGCGAGCCACCAATTTATAGCACTTCTATGCAAATAAGTGGCATTGGATTTACGCATTGTCATTGGTCAGACTAGGAAATGATGTCATCACTCCGTCGGGTTTCAGTCTGATTGGTTACAATTGGATTCGCCCTCTCATTGGCTGTCAATCACAAGACCTACTTCTCAGCCTATCAGTGAAGGGGCGAGACAGTAAAACGGGAGCGGAGCGGGGGCTCGCTGTGTGCCTGCTCCTTTGCGCTGAGAGTTCCCGTCCGAGGCGAGCGCATAAGGGAAGATGTCGGGCCGCGGGAAGCAGGGCGGGAAGGCGCGGGCCAAGGCCAAGTCGCGCTCGTCGCGGGCCGGGCTGCAGTTCCCCGTGGGCCGCGTGCACCGCCTGCTGCGCAAGGGCAACTACGCGGAGCGCGTGGGCGCCGGCGCCCCGGTGTACCTGGCGGCCGTGCTGGAGTACCTGACGGCCGAGATCCTGGAGCTGGCGGGCAACGCGGCCCGCGACAACAAGAAGACGCGCATCATCCCCCGCCACCTGCAGCTCGCCATCCGCAACGACGAGGAGCTCAACAAGCTGCTGGGCAAGGTGACCATCGCGCAGGGCGGCGTGCTGCCCAACATCCAGGCCGTGCTGCTGCCCAAGAAGACCGACAGCCACAAGGCGAAGGCCAAGTGAGCGCCGAAGGATAAGTGGCACATTTGTCTTATCTGGAAAAACCCAAAGGCTCTTTTCAGAGCCACCCACATGGTCCTAAGAGAGCTGAGTTATCCGAACAAGAGTGAAAGCCATTATGTATTAATTACTTAACCCATGTTTTATTTTTTTTTTTTTTTGGTTGGCTATGGTAGCAACGTTTTCTATTAGTCCTTCTAAAAAGTCCTTCTCTTGCAAGTTCTTCCTGGAACGGGGTGTTTTCTATTTAGTTCTTATGTCCGGGAACATGCAGACCGAATTCGTTGGGAGTTCCCGTCCCTCCCCCCTTTTCCCCCTTTCTTCGAGTGGCTGATACAGCTGCAGAGATAAGAGGCATAATCGTCTTCGGGAAAGGGAGGGGGAAGGGCAGCGGGCCGGGATTTCCCCTGGCCAATCCTGCGGCAGGGCGGGCTTTTTCAATACTTAAATCTCCTTCCTCATCGGGAACAAAAGGATTGGGAGAGATCAGCGCTATTTTTGTGTCAGTAAAGAAACCCTCCCGTCCTCCCCCTCCCCAGATAGTCAAAGGCATTTACACATGGCTCAGTAGTAGCGTGCCTGGCAATCGCATTATTTTGTTACAAAATGTATCTTTAGAAAACATACATCCGATTTTTTATCAAATCGTTATAAAACATTGTTTCTTGGTAGTCAAAGTAATCACTCGGAAGAGAAACAAGAGTACACTTTCCCGGAGCCGCCACGTTCTTTAGTATTTCTTTAGGTAATCCTAGGGAACAAAAAGCACAAAATTACAATTGACCTCTGACGACTTACGAATTGCTGGACCCTTGCTGCAGGCTACGGACGACCTCGGTGCATCAGCTCCTTTAGGGAAAGTGTGGGTGGCTCTTAAAAGAGCCGTTGGATAACAAAATATGTAGAACAAAACTCTCCTGGTACAATCTACTTCTTTTTCGGCGCCGCCTTCTTTGCCTTGGCCGCTTTGGGTTTGGCTGCCTTAGGCTTGGCTGCTTTGGGCTTCACCGCTTTCGCCTTAGCCGGGCTCTTCGCTGCCTTCTTGGGGCGCCCTGCCTTTGCAGCTTTCTTGGGGCTCTTGGCCGCTTTCTTGGCTGCAGCAGCCGCCGGCTTCTTCGCCTTCTTGGGGCTCTTCTTCACCGCCGCCGCCTTCTTGGGCTTCTTGGCAGCGCTAGCGGGCTTCTTAGCCGCCGGCTTCTTGGGCTTGGCTGCAGGCGCCCTTTTCTTGGGGGCTTTTTCCTTCACTTCTCCTGGCTTCTTGTTGAGACGGAAAGAGCCGGAGGCGCCGGTGCCCTTGGTCTGCACCAGGGTGCCCTTGCTGACGAGGCTCTTGAGCCCCAGCTTGATGCGGCTGTTGTTCTTCTCCACGTCGTAGCCGCCGGCGGCCAGCGCCTTCTTGAGCGCGGCCAGGGAGAGCCCCTTGCGCTCCTTGGAGGCGGCCACGGCCTTGGTGATCAGCTCGGTGACGCTGGGCCCCGCGGGCTTGCGGGCTTTGGAGCCGCTCGCCGCCTTCTTCGGCTTCTTGGCGGCGGCCTTGGCGCCGGGCGCGGGCGCATCGGGGGCGGCGGTGGGAGCGGTCTCGGACATCGCGGCGACTTCCTCAGCGGAGCGGGCGAACACAATTGGGCTGGCCCGGGTCAGATGCTCGTATTTTTAGAGCGCAGCCGCGCCGTGATTGGTGGGTTGCAGAGCCCGCCCCGCTGCACGGCCGGGGAGCCTTTCGGTGTGCTCGATTTGTGTTTCTTTGGACCAACAAAAGTGTGTTTTCCTCGGAATTTCTGCGACCAAATCTTCCAGTTTCCCCGGTGAGGGGGGAGAAGAGCAGGTACTTGCGTTCGGGAGAGTTTCCTGCGGCAAACACGCGATTTGAGTTAAAGGAGAGGCGATAAATCCCGTGTGCTGCTGCTGGAGAGACCTCTGAAGGGAGAAACTTTTGTTTTTCCTTGCAAATTAAAAATTTCCTTTTGACATAAATGTTATAGCAACAACTCAGTCTTATTCTTTAGAGGGTTTTCTTGGCGTCAAAGTTGAAACCTGACGATTTGAAGCTGTTTTGACAGTTTAAATTGATTTTGAAGAGGAGGAAGTAACACAAACTCCTTTTTCAGCTCTGAATATGGATTAAGAACCGGTTCCTTTGACCATGTGTTTTACCTACTAAAACGCTAAAGTCTAGTGAAATAGAGTCTCTTTCAACCTCCGATTCCACTTTTTATAGAAGCATAAGCAATTTTTTATTATCTGGAGATTTATGAACATACAGTTGGTTTATTTTGTCTGCCTGGAATTTCGGTACAAGGCAGGCAAAGTTCCTCTGCTGCCCTATGTGGGGTGTTTTCTTTTTGTTTGCTTTCCATACACATTGTTCTTCCAATTATTAAGTAAATCAAGCTTTTTGCTTACATTTTCCATTTTATTTGAAGTATAGAGTCACCTAAAACCTTATGTTACAAACTGCAGCTTTGTAAAAGAAAGCAATCTGCTGAACTTCTGTTGTTTATGGAAATTATCTTTGTCTCTGGTAATTTAAGATTTGCAAGGACTAGCATTGCAGTTCAGTGATCATGCTCTTCATTCCCAAAGAATATTATCTTGTTTTATATTTTCTTTAAAAGTAGTAGAATTTTAAACCATATTACTGTTTGGATTTTTTAATGTGTCTCATTGAATATAGCTAGACAAAGGTTTAGCTAAAGCCTCTGAATTCTGAATCGTCTTCTAAGTCTAAATAAAACCCACCTAATTATTACTTGTGCATTTTACAGCAATCACTGAACTAAGGAAATTCTTTTATGACAGTAACTAGAGCACTTCGTGATAACCTGAGTTTTAACAAGGGGAGAGGTAGGCCATAGGTCATTCCTAAAGAACCAGGAAGGAATCAATCGATACTGATATCTGGTGGAACTCGGTGTAATATACTGAACAGAACAGAGCTCTGGATTAACATTTCATTAATCTGTAACTGATTATGGAAAAAAAAAAAAGTGTATTATCCATTGCTTTTGTAGTTGTTTAAGAACCACAAAGACTACACTACAGCCAGCCTTTTGGTATTACCTGATATAATATCTAACATGAATACAGTATTTCAGTACATATTAGCAACCAGAAATTCAGAGTGTATGAATAGATAGTTTTAGAGAAATGTAATTCTATTTCTGCGTCATGGTTTCATTTACAATGGGTATTTCACAGATACTAAAATGTATGTAAGATGAGAGATTAGGTTGCTGTAAAATTGTGTTTCAGGGAATATGAAATCATGAATAAATGCAATGAAGGGAAAAATTTTGACCTCCACCCCATAATAATAAAACACCATAAGAAAAGCTGCAGCGAAACTGCACCTGAGCTCTATAATGCTTTAAGGGGAAAATAATTGAGAGAAGAGCTAATCAAATTGTGACTTTCAAGGTCTTGTTTGGCAATACTATGTAACACAAAGTAAGGATACAGGGATTAAATGGAGTGGATGTTGGTATTGCAGATATACCTTCAGATATTGCCAAATGAAAGTAAAATGTTTTGAAGCTTTTATCCTCTATATGTAAAGCTGTGAATGAACCTTTCCACTGATTTGACTGCATAGTGTAATAAGGTAGCAATTGCTGGATGATATGAAATTTAGCAGTTGCCTAGAGCCTTCAGTGCATATAGACAGAGGAAAAGCATAGACCATGAGACATGTCAGCAAAATGAAAAAAATCCTTTTTGCTTATTCTTACTAATTTTGAACACATTTACTTCAGTAATCTTCACTGAAGGAAATGTAAATATTCCAGCTCTCATTTGTGGCTTCACAGAGTCTTTATTCGCATTTGTTGGTGGTAAAATTGAGGTGAATAAAGTGGTCACTATCCCAGTTTTCTTCCTTGTTTTTCTCCCAGCAGTTGCTACTGTTTCCCCATTTCCAAAAAGGACTACTAAGTATATGTGCATCAGCTTCTGGTCTCCAGTTACAGTCTAGTAACTTAAACTGAAGTAACTTCAGAAATTTCATGACAGAGAAGCTGATTTTTTAATGGTTTTGTAGCAAAGAGATAAACCAACTTTACTGATGTAGAATTGCTGCTTGGGACATATATTCTTCATGCAAAAGAAATACATGCAGGAATAATATTTGGAAAAGTTAAGGTGTATTTGGCAGTTTTAAAACGAGCTGCTCTGCATTTAGAACAGGTGTACTCAGGCAGAAAAAAAATGTGAGGGAAGATTACCTCAAAGGCAGAAGTGGGAGTTTTACCTCCAACTGAGCAAATGATGAAGGGATGTAATCCTGTTTTAGATACAGGGTATTGTGGAAAAATATCATTGAGAAGACACTACATAGACTGTTACATGCAGTTTGATTTTCCCAATGAGACTAGAAGGAGGTAGATTTCATTATTCAATAAGAGACGGAAAGTAATATCTGGATCTGCAGAGATACTTCTGCACAAGGCACCACTGTAAGGTCGACTTCATATGAATGACTTCAATCCTTCTCACCTTATGGGCACCCCAGCAGGCCACACGACATCACAAACCTGCAGTCTGAGCCCTCCCCGTGAGTTGCTTCCCTTCAGATACCCAAATTTTTCCAACTTTTGCAGTTATCATTAAGACCTCTTGGCATAAGCAAGGAGACACAGGAACCACAGCCAAGGGCTGGCACTACACCTGAGAGCTATCAAACGTTCCCATCTGCAGTTTAGGACCTGCCAATACTTGTTTCTATGAAAATAAGCTGTGGGTTATATTTAGGTCTCTCTCCATTAAGGAGATGTAGCACAGTAGTTGTTCCCAAGCAGTTTTGTTCGGAGGCATTAGCACGAGAGCCAGCCGCACAATTGCAGCTCCTGGGCTGCTCTGCCTGCTGTAGCTGAGTGCTGTGGTCAGTCATCCTCAGTCAGCTGAAGGAAGCACAGCTGTTACCCTCGGGCACCAGAGACCCTCTCCTTGCTTCAGATTGCAGTTTCCAGAGAGATTTAGGTGAGGGCCTTTACATTTTGTTCTGCACTTCCACATACATGTTCCACAGGAAAGAGGTATAAATGCTCCCTGCAACTGTGATTACACTCCTATTACAGTGTTACACCCGTGCCTTACCTGTCCTCAGTGGCATCATCTTTCATCTGAGTTTCAAATGTAATAACACTTGTGTGATCCAACCAGCCAGCACAGTGTAGCAACTTTTAACACTTAGCTAAGGAATTCTAAAGCGAGATCTACCAAACTACAAACTTGTTGCAGCTCCCCAGAACAAGCCTCTGCCTACATAATACTAATGTGCCTGCTGCTACTGCTGTTAAGGCTCCTAAGTATCCTGAGGTCACATAAGGCCTTTTAAATTCAGGGTATGAGTGAGCATCCATAGGGAGCAGAACAAATAGGGTAGGGCAACAGATGACTGTCCCCATAGACTCAGCTTCCTGGAATGTTGTACACTCCTCCCTGTTCCCTTGGTTAAGGGTTGGGGCACCTGTTGTGTTCTCCCTTCTTCATTGCTGTGACATGTAATTTGGCAATTGAAGATCTATAGTCTGAAACCTGGATTTGTCCATAGTTAGGAGGCACTGGGAAGGAAATCCTTCCTGGGAAAGGAAAAAAAAAAAAAAAAAAAAAGTCAGCAAAAATGCAGGGGACCAAAACCTTTCTGAGAACATTTAATGATGAAAAAAATACAGACTTTGTTCTTTACCGTGTGTGTGTTTATTAGGTCAATGCATTTTTACTTTTTTTCACACACAATGAAAAGGTCCTCAGTCTGATATCAAAGAAAAGAACTATTTATATCTGAGAGTAATTTGGTCTTCTAAAACAAATCCAAGCCACTTGAAAATTGTATTCTGGACCACCCTGGACGTGGTTTGAATGTCACCATCAATGAGAGATTGAAGACACCTCATGCCCTTAGACAAACTATCCCTGAAAGGTGAACATCGTTAACAGAAGCTGCATCAGCTATGGCTCCCTGAAGAAATTGTCTCCTTCTGAATTGAGGGTGCCTTGCTTTGACCTGCATTTAGTAGTGAAATCCACCAAGGAAGGGTGACACCATGCCGTCTTTTCATAGCAGCCTCTCCATCAGCACGGAATCCCGGCTGCTCAGAGCAGTGAGCAGCTCACACGGAGTGATGCTGAGCAGCTCAGTCTAACTTCCTGCAGCACTTCTGTGTTTTTTCTGCCCTCCATACTTTATGACAGTGCTCTCTGTGACTTCTGGTATGAGGGAGGGAGCAGTATGATGAATCTATATGTCACTTTCCACTCCAGCTGGAAATGTGTTTGGAGCCTATGGGGGGACAAAATGTCCTTGGAACATTGTGCATGCACAGCTGGTCTGCAATCTGACATCTTCCTGGCTGTTGATGCCCCAGACACTGATGTGACACACTTCCAGGTAAATTTGGCTTGGCAGGCAACTCATTTTTTAGCCTCACAGACACTGAGAGTGGCACTCAGACACAATGAAGGCTAAGAGCCAGAGTACTCTGTAACACACCATGACAAGGTGCTCTCCCTAAGTGGTGCTGCCTTCCTGTTATTCATCAGAGGTGTAAAGATGAAGCAGGTACTGTCTCTAGACAAGGCTGTTTGTGCCATTTTTCGAGAGAGAATTGCAAGTTAGCATTTGGGACCTCGCTGTATAGACTGTTTTCCTATAGAAGGGAACAAAAAGGTTTTGAAGAGTTGTTCACTGTGTAAGTATTGTGCTGTAGTTCATGTTTTTACAGTACATGCTTTGCAGCTGTACAGTCCCTGGTCTGGTGCCAGAGTAGCACTATCTCAGGTCAGATGTTGTCCAGATTGCCAGGGGCACTGGAAGGGCTGGCTGACGTCTTAATTTCCCCCCAGTATACTAATGAGGTCAGCAACTTGTCACTTCTGCTGTCNGTTTGGGCACATTTAGGAAGAATATATTTAATCTATTTTGGAAGCAAATTGCCTTGGTCCCAGAAAATATTGACTTACATAATGAGTCTATTTAAACTAAATATTGTTCTTTTTGACACAGGTTTTCTGCTTCAGAACTGAAAATACCATCAAGATATTGTTGATTTGGTTTTGAAATAGGGAATAGAGTGACAAACTTGAACTTTTGTATGCTGTTTGAGGTTAGTAGTTTGCAACATCTGACATTTAATTGCATAGTTAACAAGACTAGCACAGAAGCCCAGCACTGAGCAGCTAGGAGCAGGAATCAGCAGACAGCAGCTGTATAGAGGTGGTAAGTAAAGAGAAACCTGCTGGGGTTTTGGTTTATTGGAACTGCAATGAGACATGAACAAGGAAACTTAATTGGTGAAATTACTCAAAGGTGTTGTAAAAGGGGTCTGGTGATCAGTAAGGTTAACATTTGAGTAATTTTAGTGTTAATTGTCCAAAACTAAGGTATGATCTTTTTAAAAAAATTACTAGGATTAAAAAAAAAAAAGAAGAAGAAGAAATAAAGAAAAGAACTAGAACCAAAACCTAAATGGAGGAAAAATTGCAATCTGTTCTTGTTTTATTATTTCTTTAGAAGAAAACAGGCCTTGGCATGCTTGAGTACACAGAAAGGCTTTCAAGGGTTATCACTGTCAGACACATCAATGGATGAAGACAGGAATTTTCTTTACATTTGACACTAATGACAAAGCAAGGTTCTTAATCTTCAAGACCGATTGGGTTTTGATTTTTATTTTCATTTTACCACATGTGCTTATTGTGCCCACATGGTGAATGGTCTTAGCTTTAGTTTGTGGTTTTGTTTGGGTCTTTTGGAGTTGGTTTTCTTCACCTTCCCCTTGGGTAGCAGGCTCATCTAGTGATGGTCCTTTCAAACTTGAGGGACACACAAGCTCTATTAGGCTAGTACTAGGAACATAAAAGCTGTAAGTCTGGGAGGGGTCAGAAGAATACAGAGTGTAGTAGTAGGACTTGTTTCTTAAGTTGTTAATATCGGCAGGGATCTAGAGTGAGGAGAAATTAATGGGTGTTATGAGCAGGACAGCCTTGAGATTCTGCTCTCTTTGAATTGCATGCTGGAGACATATTATAAGACTTGAAAAATGAGTAATTAACAGGAAAATTCTTTCTGAGCCAATATCCCAACTCTGACAGAGTCTAGTAAATAAAGAGGGTATGAACAATACCTGATAATCTCATCAAAGTGATCCTTTAGATTTTAGTGCTTAGTAGGCGAGAAACTCATTGAGTCAGAGGGGATGTCTTAGGGATGAATTGGGGAGCCACAAATGGATTTTTCTTCTTTGTGTACAGCAGTTGCTTTCTCTAGACAAAACATTTTTCACGTTTTGGGATTTGCTTTAGCATTACCAATCAAAAGGTTGAGGAATAGGTGAGTGGGAGTGGTAGATGGATAAATGCGTGGTGGACGTGTATACTAAATGGACTGTATCCCTGTCATGGTGGAGAATTCCATTAATATGTGGTAAGTTCTCCTCAGTATGTGCCTGTGTTATGAAGTGCTGCTGGAAAACATGCATGAAATGGAACAAAATGCCCATCAGCAAAGAGACTGTATTGAATACCCTTCCCTGTAGCTGCAGAGATGAAGATAGTACATGTGAAGTGGAGGGAATGGTGAGTAATATAAAAGAGGAGATAAAAAAGAATCATAGGTCTTCAGGGCCAGGCTGAGACATTCTTATATGAAATATCTGAGCTGAAAGATGCTGTGAAACAATTACTTCACCATAATAATTTTAGACCCTGTCATTTTTTCAGACTTACCCTGCTGGAGTCACTGTGACTAAGGCAGAAAAAAAAATGCCAGAGTCAATGAGAAGGATTGCTAGAGTTCACAAGAGATCTTTTTGAGCCCTTTGCCTTCAAGTACTTTCCTCTGTCTCTGTGTGAGTAATGATGTGTGTATTTAGCCATGATGAGCACAGGCAAATTCTCCATATTGGAATTATATTAATTTCACAGACTTGATGGGTTCTGAACTACAAATGGAGGACTGCAGGCATAGCCAACAGAAATGAGGCATAGATTGAAAAGGTCATAAGGACTGATTTTCATAGCTATGAAGTTATACCAAAATAACAAAGAGAAATGACATCACTTGCTGCATACTCTTACGAAAAGAAAACATATTACATGAAAGAAAGAGTATCCACTCAATTGTGTCAAGCCTTTGAAAACATGGAGGTACACATGAACATGGCTAGCACAGCCATTTTTGTTGTACATTTGGCATACATTAATACTTTCAATCCAGTTAGAATTAATTACCTAATGGAAATCTAATGCTTTTTGTGTATCACCAGGATGTCTGGAATTTACTGTGAAGCAAACGCCAGAGACAGAAAATAAAGGGTGAATGGGAGGCAAACACTGGAGACACTAGTATAGAAAATAAAGGGTCTTCAGTTCATTGCTGAAAAAGTCCTGTGCAGATTGGCAAATGATAACAATACTTTCATAGTCAGATGTAGCCAGCTTTGAGAAAAACAAAGGTGTTCATTTGGTCTAAGGTGAGCGCTTAGCCATGACTGTCCTCATGCTTAATAGCATATAAGACAAATACTACCCTAAGGCCATAAAACTGACTGAAGAGTTATTGTGTTTATCAGATAGTTCTCACTATACCGAACGCCTGAAAGGAACCTCAGAAGTGAAAAATATGGTCACCATGGCCATAACAACCGTGCGCGGTGGCAGAAAGACAGTCACGTCCCTGCACAGCGGCACTGACGCACCATCAGAAAACAAAAAGGGGGTTCTGCCTTCCCGTCACGACCGGAGGGCAAACAGCAGGGAAAATCGGTTCGGGGGCCCCGAGNGAGGAAGACGGTCACGGCCATGGACGTGGTCTACGCCCTCAAGCGCCAGGGTCGCACCCTCTACGGCTTCGGCGGCTAAAGCCTTGCGCTCCTGCCTCACCGTCCCGACCAAAACCCAAAGGCTCTTCTAAGAGCCACCCACTTGTTCCTTTGAAAGAGCTGTAATGCTGTGTGCTCGGATTTGGTGTGGTTTATTCTCTATTTTTCTTTGTTCAATACTGGGCTATATCAGTGTTTCCGTCCCGCTTCACGTAGGTGGGGCTGTTTATTAAGGCAATTGATTCTGCATAAATTGCCCACAAATA
>WBMY01003075.1:20839-41513 GCA_013397315.1 Donacobius atricapilla | reverse complement strand
GCCGTGGGCACTGCCAGGGACGCAGGGCAGCCACGGCTCTGGGAATTCCAGCCCAGCCGTTATCCCCTCCAAAACAACTCTGGTTTCGTTTGGAGTCCCAGCACCCCCCAGCAGCGCCCACCTCCCTGTGGCTCGGAAATCTCCCGGGAGAACATTCCCGTGCCGACCCCCGAGCATTCCCGTGCCGACCCCCGAGCATTCCCGTGCCCACCGCGGTGCTGTGTGTTGCAGGCGCTGCTGAAGGCGCGGGGCTTCGTGCGCGTGGAGCCCCCGCAGTTCTGCGCGGCGCAGCGCCGGCGCGGCGAGCGGCTGCTGGTCGTCGTCCGCAACGAGGACATCTCCTCCCACATCCACACGGTGAGCCGGCGCCGGGCCCTTCCCGCCTCCCGGCGCTGCTCCTCCATCCCGGGAGCGGGCAAAGGGAGATGGAGCCGCCCAGCTCCCGGCAGCGGGGCTGGGCTTCGCTTGTCCAGCGGTTCCAGGGAATGCTCCACCCGCCCACGGCTTCGGCCTGGGGTGGGAGACGGGAATGGGGGGGGGTGCTGGGATGGGAGCCATGGGATGGGCTGGGATCCATGGGCTGGGATCCATGGGATGGGCTGGGCTGCACTCCCTGGATGCGGGAGCTGTTCCCAAATCCCGGCTCCGGGGCAGGTGCCGTGCCTGCTGCAGCTGAAGCGCTGTCCCAGCGTGGTGTTTGCCGGCGTGGACGACCCCGAGGAGGTGACGGGTGACACATTCCAGGAGCTCTTCCAGGCCGGGGGCTTCGTGGTGTCCGACGAGGAGCTGCTGGAAAGGGTCACCCTGGGTGGGTCTCACTGACACGTTCCCAAATCCTTCCCTTGTTTCCGTTTCCAGTGGGGAATTTTCCCCTCTCTGACATATGGATCCCGTCGGGATGGGGCTCAGGGGTCCCCAGAACATCCGAGGGCAGGGCAGGGCTCAGCCTGGAGAGTCCTGGGATGGTTTGGGTGGGAAGAGACCTTCGGGATCATCCAGTCCCATGGCAGGGACACCTCCCACTGTCCCAGGCTGCTCCAATCCTTCCTTGGGCATTGCAGGGATCCAGGGGCAGCCACAGCTGCTCTGGCAATCCCAGCCCAGGCAGGAATTCCTGCCCAATCTCCCATCCAGCGCTGCCCTCTGGCAGTGGGAAGCCATTCCCTGTGTGCTGTCCCTGCAGCCTTGTCCCCAGTCCCTCTGCAGCTCTCCTGGAGCCCCTTTGGGCCCTGGAATGTGCTGGAAGCTCTCCCTGGAGCCTTCTCCTCTCCCCTTTTCCTTGGACATTACAGGGATCCAGGGGCAGCGGCAGCTTTTCAGGGAATTCCAGCCCAGCTCCTTCCCAGCCAGGAATCCTTTCCCAATTTCCCAGTAGGAAAAGGAGGAGAACTTGCTGCTGCCTTCAGCTCCTCAGTGGGCAGCGAGAGAGAAAACGGAGCCACCTTTTCTGGCAGAGGCGCAGTGGGGTGACAGGGACGAGCTGCTCTCATCCTTTCAGATTTCAGGGAAAAGATTCCCTCCAGGACGCGATCCCGGTTCCCCGTCCTGCGCAGTGTCCATCCCCGCAGGGGCTCAGAGCTGCCCTGGGCAGAGCCCTGAGCACCCTCGGGTGGCCCCACTTGGAGCAGGGCCCAGCCCGGAGCCCTCCCGGGGCCCCATTCCCATTTCTCCCTGTCCTGTGTCCCCTCAGGCCAGCTGAAGGAGGTTGTGAAGGTGCTGGAGGAGCTCAACAGGAACGGGAGGTGGAGGTGGCTCCTGCACCACAGGGAGAGCAAGAAGCTCAGAGGAGACCTCAGGTGAGGGGGAGTCGGGGATTTGGGGGTGGAGCAGCAGGATTTGGGGCCTGGAGAGCATCGGCTGGCCTGGAGTGATCCTGGAGCAGGCAGAGATCCCTCAGGAGTGTCACAGGCTCCTGGAGAGGCACAGATTTCCCTGAGGAGCTCCAGAAAAAACTTCCCTCCCTTCCCAGCAGCTCTTGACACGCCCCAGGAGCTCAGGGCTCCTTCCTGGGGCTCTGCTCCCTCTGGGTCTTTTCCTGCTCCATCACATCTGGGATCTGGGATGTGGGATCTGGGATCTGGGGTGAGATGAGGAGCCCTGAGCTGGGCCTGCACTGAGGGAATTTTAACTCCAATTCCCACCAGGAATGGTTGAAGACGGAGCTGCTCTGGCGTGGCTCTCCCTGGGGTGGGTGAAGTGAGAAAACTCCCGGCTTGGGATAAAGCTAGGGAAAGGAAGAGCCAGGAAAAGCAAGGAATTCATCCCCGTTTCCCATCCCAGCAAAGCCAGGCTCCATCACCACCACCTCTCCCAACATCCCCTCTTCCTTCTCCTCCTCTCTTTATATCCTGAGCCTGATTCCAGGGCCTGGAATATCCCTGGGGACCTGTGCTGCCCCCGGTGCCCCCCAGGCCCTGCTGGGCTGAGTTTGGCTTCTCCAAACACCAAAACCTCCCTGAGCGACCCCACAGCTCCCAGCAGGAACCCCAAACCCAGCCCCGAGGGGAGAACGAACCAAAACCAACCCGCCCCCAGGCAGCCCTGGAGCGAGGGGGGGATTTGTCACCTCTGACCCCACCGGAGCAGCGGAAATCGCCCGCGAGGCTGGAACAAACCACCCACGAGGGCAGGTCCTTGGGGATGGACAAACCCCGAGCCCTCCCCGTGCCCCTGTCCCCGCAGGGACGACGCCAATGCCCAGAAGAAGCAGCTGCTGCTGAGGTGGTGCCAGGCTGAGGAGCTGCTGGAGCTGCTGCCCTTCCACGGCTGCGACGCGGCGCCGGCCCCGAGCTCGCGGCGCGTCCCGTGCCTGCAGCAGCTGCAGGTGCAGCGCATCCACGCCAGGTTCGCCGTCTATCTCACAGGTGAGGGCATCCCGAAGCCATCCAGGGCCTGAGAGGGCCTTGCAGAGGGACGGAGGAGGGATAAAAACCCCCGGCTTTGCTGCTGGTCCTGCGGGTCGGGCGTGAGTGGTGAGAACACAAAGGGATTTTCGGAGGTCGATGACGCCCAGCGGGTTTCGGAGCCCCGCGGGTGGCTGAGGCTGTTGGCAAAGCACCGGAGCCACCACGATGGGATTTAGGGACGTTTCCTACCTCGTTTGTTCGAATTAACGGAGCTGCTGCTCCTCCCCTCGCAGAAAACCCCTGCGGCAGCAGCAGGGAGGTCCTGGAGAGCAAAGGAATTCTTGTGGCTGACATCAACACCTTCCTCGGGACGGTGCAGGAGCTGGCCGCTCCCTTCCCAAGGAGCTACTGGTGAGAGGGGAGAACCTGCGACTGATCCCAAAAGGGTGGGAGCGGCTCCTGGGCTGTGCGTGGGACGGGCAGCAGGGATCCCACATCCCAAAGCGCTGGGAACGGGATCTGCCTGGAGCCAGGAGAGCCCCGCCTGGCGCCGCTGGAAGATGGGACAGCGCCGGGCCTGGCCCTGGGGAGGTTCTGCAGGAGGCCGAGGGGGCCGGGCACTCACCTGGGCCGGGCGCTCACCTGGGCCGGGCACTTACCTGGGCCAGGCACTCACCTGGGCCAGGCACTCACCGGGGCCGCGTCTCTGTTGCAGGTGACGAAGCGAAGCCACGGGGACGCGGCTCCTCCCGGGCCCTGGGGCACCAGGCCGGGCAGCCCCTCCAACCCAGTGGATCCCGTTCCCACCAACCATCCCAGTGGATCCCACCCTCCATCCATCCCAGTAGATGCCCCAATCCATCCCAGTGGGTGCCCACCATCCATCGCAGTGGGTCCCATTCATCCGCCCCAGTGGATCCCATCCATCCCAGCAGATCCCACCTAGTCCAGGAGATCCCGGCCATCCCGGTAGATCCCATCCCAGTGGATCCCCCATCCCTCCCGGTGGGTCCCGGCTGCCGCTGGGGCTGGGGGAGGCTCGCTGGCAGCTCTGCACCCCGATCTCCTCTCCAGGTGCCCCCAGGCCGGCAGGGGAAAGGCTCTTGTGACGGTACAGGAAAAGCCGAGCGCTCTCGGGCCTGGCACGCAGGGGAACAGCGAGTTCCCCCAAGTTTACTTGAAGGGCAGGAAGGAAGGAGCGGGGATCCCCTCTCCGCGGGCCCACACTACATTTCGGCTGCGCCCCGGGGCCGCTTCCAGCTCCCTGTAAATAGCGGCAGGCCGGGGCGCAGGGGCCAAGGCAGCGTTTGTTTATGGGGGAACGCCGCGGCTCTGCCCCGATCCCGCCCGCCTCCGCCCGTCCTCCGAGTTCGTTTTTAAATCCGAGAGAGCGAGGCCGTTCTGTACAGGATTGACTTTGTAAATTAGAGTTTGATTAATAAAACCTCCAAAATAACGATGTTTGACGCGGCTCTGCTTTCCGGAGAGGGGATCCTGCTCGGCATCCAGCAGGGAAATGGAGGGCAGGGGATTTTGCAGCTGGACAGAGGTTGGGATCAGCCGGGAGGGATGGAAGAGCCTGAGGAATAAGCAGGTTACAGCAGGGAGGGATAACGGGATCTCTTAGGGGTCCATTTTCCACCTGCTCTGGGTCTGGCCTGGTTTGTGGGCGCTGCATGGGGGAACTTCCCCAGCCCCGCTCCCAACGGCTGAGGGGGGGAATCGTTCCTGCAAGGGGCACCGNTGGGCGCTGCATGGGGGAACTTCCCCAGCCCCGCTCCCAACGGGGCTTGTTCCTGCAAGGGGCACCGGGAATTGTTCTTGCAAGGGGCACCTGGGGAGGAGGAAGTGCCAAAAGCCCCGGCTGGGAGGAAGGAGAGGGAAGCCCCAGGCGGGCTCAGCTCAGCTGTGGGACCGTGATGAGATCAAAGCCCAGTTCCTGTGTGGGATCGGTGTGGGCTGAGGGAAAGCCCGGCCACCGAGGCAGCCTGCAGCACCTGCACCGAGCCAGCCTGCAGAGCTGCTCCGGGGCTTTCCCTGATCCACCTGCAGGCACCGGGGCGGCTGCAGGGCCAGGGAAGGTGCCGGGGCACAGCCAAACGCGGCCAGAGCCCGCACAGAACCACGGGAGCAGGAGAAGTCTCCCTGCAGGAAACGTTTTCCCTCAGGGAACGCTCCCGTCCCGCCCTGGCGGGATCCCGGCCCACAAGCGCAGTGAATCAGACCAGAGGCCAGGACTGGTTTCCAGAGTTTGGCTTTACTTGGCAGTACAGAAATCATTTGGAGCCTTGAGGAGACACGAGAAGCACAGGCTCTGTCATGCCGATACCGCAGCGCCGTTTGGTCCATCCGAGAGGCCACCGGGGGACAGAAAATACTTCCACATCTTGCCTGCTCTGTAATTTGTTCTCTCAATTTTATTAAGATTAAAACACAAGGAGCCTTAGGCACAGCTGTGTCCCAACCGATGTAAACGGGTTTAGAAGCTTAGGTGGAGGTTAAGTTCTGTGCCCAGAACGAAGCCGACATTTGCTGCTACAATAGGTGTGGGCTTTGTCCATGATACAACTTTGCCACAGAGTTAAGATCGATGGGAGAGACTTTTAGGGATGCTGTCCACAATAATGGAGTGCTCAGTTTCTATTTTCCTCGGTATCAGGTTTGAGTGACATCAGTCTACGAGCTCACCAGAAGCACAGGATTGTGAAGGATGTTTTACAAATGATTAAAAAGACAAGGTAAGACACAGCTGTCAATGAGTTATTTCAAATCTGCACCCACGTCTACGTCTGCAAAAATAATAATAATTATAATAAGTTCAGTCTGCCTTTCGCTTACGAGGTTAGTCAGGGAATCAGTCAGGAATTTGCCAGATTCTGGACAGCAGCCCTACTAGAATGAAATAATTAACACATGATATCCAAAAAGGGAACATTACCAGTGCAGTACTCTTCAATCTCTCAGAGATGGGATTACAAAAGCAGGCCTTAACAATATTGAATTTCATACAGTGTTCATTAAGTTCCTTATATATTCATATTAGCCGATTTAAACTCCTCCTAATCAGGGGCTCTCACTACTGCTGCTCCTCCTCGCCGTAGATGTCGTTCTTCTTGCGCTTCATCTCCTCGAAGTCGAACTCCGAGCCCATCATCCTCTTGTAGATGTCCTTGATGTCGTCGCACGTCGTCTCGAAGTGGGTGGTGGCGTCGTAGGTGCGCGAGATGAAGATCTGCGGGCAGAGGCGGCGTTGGGGGCGCCAGCCCGAGCCCGGCCCCCCCGGCCCGGCCCCCCTCACTCACCTGGCTCTCAGTCCCCAGGTCGGTGGGGGCAAACAGGTCGCTGATGCTCACGAACCTGGGGAAAGGAAAAGCTCAGCGGGGTTCTGGGCTGGCTGCACGGGCAGCGCTGGGGGGCTCGGCTTGGACAGGTCCTGGCAGCTGAGGGGCTCCAGGCTCCCAGCCCTGTGGGCCCGGCATTTCTGAGCCTGAATTTTTATCTTCCTAACCATTGCCGGCTCCTTTCCCAAGGGAAAGCTGCCAACAGTTTCTCTTTCCAAAACATCTCTCTGCGTTTCTCAGCACAGGCTCAGCAAACAGTGTTCCCTTTGCCAGAACAACTGTCCCAGGGGTTGTTTCCTATTCCTGAACCCATGGAGAGCAGTGTCAGTGCCATGGAGCAATAACAGACCTTTTTACACAGCGTGTTCTAAAAGAAACTGCTGGGACTGTAAATAAAGCTTCTTTCCCTTCTGACAGCTCCATGGAGTCAATCCATTTCCCGTCCTGCCGTGCCAGCCAGCGGAGAGGGAGAGGGGCTGGGGGGCTCACAGGGGAAGGGCTGCAGCCCCCCAGCAGAGGGAGAGGGGCTGGGCACTCACTTCTGCTCGATGGGCTCCAGCAGGTCCAGGGCTGGCTTGATCTCCTTCTCGGGCTCTGCTGTCTCCACGGTGGTGCTGGCGATGGCGATGAACTTGCCCTGCGCCGCCACGTTGTGAGCGGAGGAGATCATGCACACGTAGATATCTGGGGGACAGGGCAGGGCTGCAGCCCTAAACCTCCGCCAGCCTCATCACAAAACCTCCAGATTCACCTAAAAACCTCCCCCAGCCTCATCCCAGAACCTCCTCCAGATTCACCCCAGAACCTCCTTCCACCTCAAACCAAAGCCTCCAGCCTCAAACCAAAACCTCCTCCAGCCTCAGCAGAAAACCTCCAGACTCATCCCAGAACCTCCTCCAGCCTCATCCCTAAACTTTCTCCAGCCCCATCCCAAAACCTCCTCAGCCTCACCCCAAAAACTCCTTCAGCCCCATCCCAAAACCTCCAGCNGTTTCTCAGCACAGGCTCAGCAGTGTTCCCTTTGCTAGAAAAACTGTCCCCAGGGGTTGTTTCCTATTCCTGACCCAATGCAGAGCAGTGTCAGTGCCACGGAGCAATAACAGACCTTTTTACACAGCGTGTTCTAAAAGAAACTGCTGGGATTGTAAATAAAGCTTCTTTCCCTTCTGACAGCTCCATGGAGTCAATCCATTCCGTGACACTCCCAAAGCTGCTTGGAGCTGAACTCAGCCCTGATGGGTGCCAAGAACTCCTGGGCCAAGCCAGGAGGTGCCCCCGTCCCTGAGTGACCCACGCTGGAGGCGCAGGGAGCAGAGCAGGAGCAGCCCTGCCCCGGGGCGGGGCGCGGGGGCTGCCGGGCACACACCTGATTTCCGGTTCACCTGGTTCTGGGGGATGATGATCTGGCAGGAGTTGGCATCGTTGGTGTTCTTGATGGGGTGGCTGAGGATGCAGATGACGCGGATCACCTGGCCCACCTTGGTCACGCGCTCCGACACGTAGCTGGGGTCGCAGATGAGCTGTTTGCAGCGAGCCACCTGAGCAGCGGCACGGAAACAGCGCTCAGTCCCTGGCCAACATCGGGGTTTTCCAGGACAATTCAGTATTTGATCGATCTGAAAGCTCCAGCTGCACACAGTTTGGTCTCTGGCAGGGGCTGTCACCTCTGCTCCTGGCTGTCATTCCCAGCCCAAGGGACTGAGCTGTCCTGGGAGTGCTGCAGTCAGGAGCGCTCAGAGCTCCCCAGCAGCCTGCAGCAGCCCCAGTTTATTATTATTATTATTATTATTATTATTATTTATCCAGCCAGGAGAAGCTGCAGGAAGGCCACCTGCCAGAGCAGCTGTGCCAAGGGCAGAGCTGCCTCCAGCTCAGACACAAGGCACTTGGGGACCTCATCCATGTGGGTTTTCCAAACTGAAGGAAAGGTTTGCAGTGCTCAGGGTGGGAAGGACTCCGGCCATGAGGACACTGTGGCACAGGGACAAAGCCCAGCCCAGCACGTCTGAGAAAAGGGTTTTCTCTGTATCCGCTGTGACCAAACCCAGGAGATGGGAGCTGTGAGGGGCAGATGTGGGGCGGGAGCAGGGAAGGGGAAGGGTCTGTACCTCCCCCTCGGACTTGACCCCGACCACTTTGCCGTTCTCGATGACGATCTCCTCGATGGGCTTGTTGAGCATGTAGGTGCCTCCATAGATTGCACTGAGCCTGCAACAGGAAAACGTCGGCTTGGGGCAGCCCTCCCAGCCTGGATAAAGCCCACCTCAGACTTCAACCTCCTCACAATCCTCTGCTCGAACACGAGGGATAAACACTGTGCCAACAGGGTCTCTGAGCAAAGATCCCCAAGAGGTAAAGCCCAGAGAGGAAGAACCTCACGTGGAGGGACCAGCTCTTAATTAAGTGAGAGAACCATTAAGGAGCAGAGCATTTCATGCAGCATCACGTTTTGGAAGCTCGAGCACTGACTCCACGCAGCCCACTGGAGGAAAGGGATCTCGCCCTGATTTTTCAGCCTTCTCTTCTGTTTCACAGTTTCATGGTTTGGGTTTTTTTTTCACGCTTTGGGTGATGTAAACAAAGCCAATGTTTTCACAGTTTCAAGGGAAGTTTTCATTCCTGTTCTTAGAGCTATGGACAGCTGATGGACAGTTGTCCTGACCAACGGGATGGGGAGAGGTGCCAACCTTCTCCTCCAATCCCTGGCCTTTGTAGAAATACTATAAAATAGAGTCAGATCTTTTAAAATAATCAGTTCATGCCTTCTGACCAAAGTGCGAGTGTGTGACGAACAGCGTCAAAGGGGGACAAAGGCAAGTGCTCACCTTGCAAAGCCCTGGGGCAGCTCTCCAAGGCCATAGAGGGGGTACAGGTAGGGGCTTTTCCCGTATCGAGCCAGCGACTCGCTGTACAGCTTGATCCTGTTGATTGTTTCTTGGCAGGGTTGATCTAGATAGCTGGGAAGGACAGTTACACCGGCTGGGATGTCTCCATCAGCACTTGCAGCAGAATGCACCCGGAGAACAAAACACTGAAGCTTCCCTCCCCACCCTCCGGCTGCTCCTGGCAGCGCTTGCCCCTCTTTGAGGGGCACAAGTTTTACCCCAAGTTCACAAAAACCATCCCAACCCCAAATCCCGGGGTTTGGGATGAGCCCCACTTACTCATCAGTCCTGTAGAGAGCGAGGGCATGGCCTGTGAAGTCAATGACATCTTGGCCCAAGTCAAACTTCTTGTAGACATCCCTCATGGTGGTTTTCTTGGGATCCACGCCCTCGAAGGTGCGCGGGTCATTCTCGTCGAAGTTGGCCACGTACACCAGGAACTTCCTGAACCGGCGCTTCTCGAACAAACCCATTAAACCTGAAAGCAAGGTCTGGTGAGAAGCCAGCAGCACCAGGCTTGCTGAGAATCCAGCAGGACTGGGGTTTTGTGAGAATTCAGCAGAACTGGTGTTTGATGAGAATTCGGTAGAACTTGGGTTTGGTGAGAATTCAGCAGGACCAGGGTTTGGTGAGGATTCAGCAGAAATGGGATTTTTGTGACAATTCTGAAAACCAAGGTTTGGTGAGAATTCAAAAAACCGGGGTTTGCGAGAATTCAGCAGGACTTGGGTTTTGTGAGAATTCAGTAGAACTGGCGTTTGGTGAGAATTCAGCAAACTGGGGGTTTGTGAGAATTCAGCAGGACTGGGGTTTTGTGAGAATTCAGCAGGACCAGGATTTGGTGAAAATTCAGAAAACCAGGGTTTGTGAGAATTCAGAAAACCAGGCTTTGGTGAGAATCCAGGAGAACTGGGGTTTGGTGAGAATTCAGCAGAATTGGGATTTTTGTGACAATTCTGAAAACCCAGGTTTGGTGAGAATTCAGAAAACTGGGGTTTGCGAGAATTCAGAAAACCAGGGTTTGTGAGAATTCAGAAAACCAGGCTTTGGTGAGAATCCAGGAGAACTGGGGTTTGGTGAGAATTCAGCAGAATTGGGTGGGGTTTTGGCAGAACTCAACAGATCTTCAGTGACTTTTGTGGCTTTTCCATTTTCGGCAGTGGCTTGGAACCACTGAGTGCTCAAACAAGGAATGGTTTGGGTCGGAAGGGACTTCAGGGGTCCTTCCTGCCACCCCCATGTCATGGACACCTCCCACTGCCCCAGGCTGCTCCAGTCTGGCCTTGGACACTCCAGGGATCCAGGGGCAGCCACAGCTGCTCTGGCAGTTCCAGCCCAGGCAGGAATTCCTGCCCAGACTTCCATCCATCGCTGCCCTGCAGCAGTGGGAAGCCATTCCCTGTGTGCTGTCCCACAAACCCCACACACGAGGCTGGACAAGGCACCATTTCGGCACCTGAATTCTCCCCAGATTGCAGAAGCAAGGCTGGACCTGCTGAAACGTGAGGGCAGAGGCAGCACCTCCATCCCAGCCAGGAATGTCTTGGAGACCACACAGGAGATGTGGCCAAAGTGAAGGAATTCCTGATTCCTTCAGGAATATCTGCCATGGGGGAGGCCCAGACCTACAGATTTCCCTCTTTAACTGCAAGGAGTTACTTCATCACTTCATCAGATTTTTCACATCACACATCTGGAGCTCATGGAATGCCCTCTAGATCCTAAAGGACCTCAGCACACTGTGGTGAGTTTTATCTGAGGAGTGAAATTTAAGCTGGCGACAATCAAGGTTTGAGGTGCCACACGCCAGAAATTAGTCATTCCCATTTGCCTGCGATGTTTTTCACACGCACAACTCCACCAGGGACAGGACATCAAATATTTATGGCAGAGCTGGGAGCAGGAGCCCCGGATGGAACCTCTCGAGGGAGGAGAACACTCAGCAGGATCTCACCGAGCAGCAGCTCGGAAGCTCCAAGAAAACAGAGCTCAGCAAACACAAGGCTCACACTGCGAGGGGTGGTGGAAGTCAAAGAGGTGCAGGAGAACCCCGAGGGTGCTCCTTAACACACGAGGAGCATCAAGAATGTCCCAAGGGATGGGTTTGCCTCTCTTTACAGGATTCAGAGAGAACAAAAAAGGTGCAGCTACTCACTGGAGGCCAAAGCTTCTGCCTCAGTGGAAGGAACTTTGTAGATCTTCCCTCCCTTGTAGACAAAGCTGCCCTCGATCACCTTGAAGTCCAAGTAACGAGTGACTTCTGTGTAGAGCAGCATCTTTACCAACTGACCTGCAAGGGGAACAGGCAAACACGGACACAGCAGCTCCCAAGGCAGCTCTTGCAGCAGCACAAACCCTTCCCCACGCTCTACTCCCACAGCAGGCTGAAGATCAGCTGGGACTAAAGCACCCAAGCCTTGGCTGGCATCTCTCAGCTCTTCCTGCAGCAGCCTGGGCCAGGCACTGCAGGATCCGTGCATGCCCTGGAGCTGCAGGATGGGATTGCAGCAGCCTGGGGCTGGGTTTGGGCACAGGGAGCTGGCCCTGCACTGACTGGGGCTTGTTTTACTGCAGGCCTCTACTGGAACACAGGGATCTGATGATAAGGAGTGTAAGGAATGGCAGTGCCTGTCCCATTCCAGCAGCCCGGAACCTCTGGGAGCTCAGCATCACTCACCATTAGCCATAAGGAATTTTGGAATGAGGTCCACGTTCCAGTCTCTTCCCCGCCCCATAGATTCTGGTGGAGTTCCCGGGAGATTAAACCTTTTGTAGAGCTTTGGAGAGAGAATACAGAACTTATTATAGCCCAGGAAATCTGTCTGGGTGTCAGTTCTCCCACACATGGACACACTTTCCACCCCCTCAGCTCCAGGCTGAACACAGGCTCTTCAGAGGCAGCTTCTGGCTGCAGTTTCAGCTCCAGTTTGAGTTTGGAACACACAAACACATCCAGTGAATTGTTACAGAAAGAACCAGGCAGGGTAATTCTGCTCATCCAGGCTCTCTCCATCCATGGCTTTGGGAATTTATGAACTGTTTAACCTGACATTTCTCAGTCTAATTTACAATTTAGCTGAGGAGTTTCAACACCCAGCTGTAGCAGCTCTGGAATGCCCCGTGCTGGGATTTGCTCGGATTCCAGCTGGGAATTACAGGAAAGAAGCACAACCTACCAACCCCAAGCACCCCAGACCGGCATTTTCCCCGCCGTTACCTGCTGAGGAGGTGCCATGAAACCTCCTTTCTCCAAGGAAACCCTCGGAGGCACTAATGCGAGCGCCCCCCGAGGCTGGGTGGGAATAAATCCCCTCTGTGTGCCCCAGAAGGACAGCAGGACGGGTCTCTCTGCACACTTACATCTTCCAGGGGGGTGATGGACGCGCTTTCCCCTCCGTAGTAGGAGTTCCGGTCCATGTGAAGGACTTTCTTTCCGTTCACCGACATGATCCCGGAGAGGATGCATTCCTGCAGGAAGGGAAGGAGGAAAGGGATAGGTCAGCTGCACTGGAGCCTCCTGCGTCCCGTTTTTCCTAAGGAAGAGCGTGTTCAGACAGCTCCACTGCAGGTCCCTGCAGCTGCCTCGTTCCAGAACTCAGGAGGAGGCAGAATAACCTCTCCACGAATTTATTGTCTGCTCTGGGCAAAGCAAGGGGTTACAGCTACACAACCACCACCTATTCCAAGAGGAGTTTTTTTGGGAATTCCATGCGTTTGAGCCAAGGGAAAATCTCTCCTCTAAGGCTATCAGTTTAAGGATGTCCACAGAGAGGCAGCAGGAGCATGAAATCTTACCCGGACTTCAATCAGTCTGCTCAGAAGCTCAATTATTAATAATTACCACACTGGGACACCCAGGATAACCAACACCTTCTCTCAGAGAGCAGCACAGAGAATAAACGAAGGCTTTGGGTGCTTTATCCTGGTTCTGTCCCCACTGAGGTCCCTGCAGCCCCAAGAGGCTGAGCCTCCCCACAGAGCACACACACCCAGCCTGCAGAACCAGCTCAGGCCTTGCACAACTGAAATCCCATTCAAACTCGACTTTGCACCCAGCCAAAGAGCTTAACACAAACTCGCATGTTTGCGTGCTCAGGACGGCTTATCTCGGAGGCTTTCCTGCTCCTGCTGTGCCTCAGCTGCCTCCAGCAGCAGAATTCTGGCTGCAGCTGAGCTCCCATTCACCATCACCCTCTCACTGGTGGCTCCAGGCCGCATCTCCCATGCTGGGTGGGCCTTGGGGGGACCCTGGTGCAGTGCAAGGGGTCCCAAGGACCTTCCCACCCAAACCATTCCAAAGCTTTGGTTCAGCGTGTAAACCCCCGTGGGCCTGATATTTCTGAGTTTGAGGGATTTAAGCCTGCTGGCAGCTGCTAACTTTTCCTAAGGGAAAAAAATCTCGAGAAAGCTTCTTCTCAAAACAATCGTAGTAAACAACTGTTCATTCTCAAAACAATCTTTTCTCTAGGTAATTATTTCTCTAGTTTAACCAATGGGATTAGAGAGGTGTTGCTCCTATTCACCGATCATGTATCAGAACACCTCATAAAAAGTAGTAAGAGTTACACAGTAAAACCTTCTCTGTGCTCTTTGCCTTCTAAAAAGGACTTGGAGTCATTCATGTTTTCGTGTCCACCACTAGCAAACCCCCACCCAGGTGCTGAGAGGAGCCATCCCTGCACATCTGACAGGATTCCTCCCCGCGGAGATCGAGTGCCCACGAGATCCTCCCCGTTTACTCCACAAGCGCCTCAGGCAGGACTCTCCTGGGTCACTTCCCCCTCCTGTGGAGTGCAGGAGGTTAATTCCCAACCCCAGCCCGAGCAGTGCGGGTGAAAACCACCCACACCAGGGGTTTCCCGCGGCGGGTTGTTCGCGTGAATCCCGACTGCAGCCAATCCTGGCTGCAAAGGAAGCTGGAAAATCAACTTCCCCGGGCACAGCAGCTCTCGGGGGTTTGTTCTGAAGGTCACGCGTCTGTAGGTGCAGGGATGGCTGGCAGGGATGCGCGGCGGGCTGAGGATTTGCTGTGCTGGCGCTTCCAGGTGGCAGCGGGAAAAGCTCCTCTGTCGGGACAGCAGGGCAGTGCTGGCCGGTCTGTCACCAAAATCCAGGCTAGGGCCTGAGGAGCAAAGCTGGAGCTGCCCCAAGCACGGCAAGGACGCTCTGAATTCAGTCCCTGAAGACATGGGAGATTTCCAGCAGGCTCCACGATCACCACGTGGCTGTGAGTGGTGTGCCACAGTGCTTCCCACTAGAGTTCCCCACGGTCCCTCAGCTGCTCCTTCCGCTGTCCCAAAGGATCCTACAAGGTCCCTCCCTCTTTCCCCACAGGCTGGAGCGAGCAGAGACCCTCCCAGCAGATACAGCCCCACCAAACCCCGTGTGAAGCGGCTACTCCAGGCCTACAACGCTGAGTAACCGCAGGAGTAAAAGCGGTAATGATTAACCACACCCCAGGCAGGGCTGTCACGTCAAGGGCATCATCACCAAGCAGTTAAAGCCACAGAACTCTGTGGTTGGACTCCTTGCTCTGCCTTGGAACACCTCCCAAAAGCCTGGCTCACCAGCTCTGCCAGCTGGTGGCACAGGAGTGCAGGCGTGCGTGCTGGAGCCGAGCCACAAGGAAGCCAAGCAGGATTTCACAACCCAGTAAGCACCAAAAGGGAGGGATGGAGCTGCAAAGCTGCACCAGCTCCATCCACCCGTTTGGATGTCAGCTGATTTCAGTCACCCACTGGACCTCAAAGCATTCCTCGCTCTGTTTTCCCGGATGAGGGAGCCTGCAGCCCTCCTCCAGATCACCTGCCCAAACCACCAGCATCCCTTGGAGTCAATCTGGGCATCAGCAGAGGAGATGAGAGCCCTCAGGCAGCTCTTCACGGTTCTTTCACACCCACCAAACAGCGCTGTGGGCACTGACGTGGAGCAGGGCTCACGGAGTACTTCCCTTCCCTCAGCCAGGCGCTGAAATCCTGCACTGCCCTTCCTTTCAGGCCGCTTCTCTCCGCAGCCAGCACGGTCACAAAGCACACGGCTGCACAATGGCTTCATCCTCCCAGCTCAGCAGTTCCTCTGGACGCCGTGCCGGCCGCAGGACCGGGACAGCCTCATCCGTGACGCTGCCCTGTGGGTCAGCGAGCGAGGAAAACAAACAGCCCCTGCTGATAAGGGGAGGGCAAAGCAAAAAGGGGAAGCGTCCGAGTTCAAATCTGTGCCTTTTTTGCTGCTTTCTAAACGTGGCCGGCACCAAAGTGGAACAGGGAGCAGCAGCAGGAGGCAGCAGGGAGAGCTCGGGGTACCCAGATCCAGCAGAATCCTCATGCAAATTGCAGACACGCTGCTGCTCGGATGCACTGCCTCGGGCAGTTCAGGTTACCAGGCTCCCAGGAGCTGCTGAAGGAAGGACAGGGCGAGCCTGAGCGCTCAGAACCAGGGAGAAACCGGCACAGGGAATGTGGAGACAGCACATCCAGTGGGAATCCGTGGAAATGAAAACGAGTGACTCGGAGCGACTGGTGTTTCCACGCTTGCCTTAGCCCAGCAGCGCTTCCCTGGAGCGGTCAGGGCCAGACCTCGTGCGTGCAGGAGCTGTGAGGAATGGTGGGAAGCGAGGAGGACCCCGTGGACTTTCTCCAAGTAGGGCGGCAGCTCGGAAAGGCTCAGACGGCGCCACCGAGGCTCGAGCCAACGGCGCTGCTGTGACAGCGCCCAGGGGAGGATTGGGCACCGAGCACGGAGCAGAACCCTGCCGGCTTCGGGAGCGGGCTCGGGCACGGCCGGGCTCTTCCTCCGAAAGGCAGCGCCGGCTGTGGGCAGCCACACTCTGGCTGTGCTTGGGAGGGACCTTGGCACGGTAGGACACGGAGTGGATTGACTCCATGTGGTTGTCAGAATGGAAAGAAGCTTTATTTACAATCCCAACAGTTTCTTTTAGAACACGCTGTGTAAAAAGGTCTGTTATTGCTCCGTGGCACTGACACTGCTCTGCATTGGTTCAGGAATAGGAAACAACCCCTGGGGACAGGTGTTCTGGCAAAGGGAACACTGTTTGCTGAGCCTGTGCTGAGAAACGCAGAGAGATGTTTTGGAAAGAGAAACTGTTGGCAGCTTGCCCTTGGGAAAGGAGCTGGCAACGGTCAGCGAGCTGAAATTCAGGCTCAGAGGAAACCCCGAAGATGCTTGGTGCAACCTGCAGCAGGTGACACAGGCGATTCTCCGCCCGAGCCACGGCCCTGCTCATCCCACAGACTGCAGGGACAACTCCTCACCCCGCAGACTGCAGGAACAACCCCTCACCCCACAGACTGCAGGAACGACTCCTCACGTCGCAGCCTGCAGGAACAACCCCTCCCTGCCCTGAACAATCCCCTCTGCCACCAGGGGTGGTGCAGGGCCACAGGGACACCCCGCAGGGCCCTCACAGTCACTCCGAGGCTCTCCAGACAACCAGGCCTGGGCCTGTAGGAATAAATATATCCTGAAGCCTGAGTTTGGCTCCTCTGCCACTGCAGAAAGTGAATCTTTGTGATGGACTTGAGTAGCTTTAACCCGGGGAGGCAGCTGGCAGGTAAGAAGCTTAGTGCAGCCTGCAGAGAGTGAAACCTCAGCAGGAACACAGCATTCACCCGCTGGGGCCGGACTGGAGGGTTTCACTGTCCCCAAAATTCATGGGAAAGAACTCTGTAGAAGCACAGAGGGCAGTCAGCAGAGCCTGACACCACCATCGTTGAGCCAGGCACAACATCTCGCTCCAGAATACCCCAGGGAGGAAGCACCGAGCCACTCCCACAGCAGAGAGGTGGGAATTGCAGGGAACCGAAAGGAGAGGTGTGAAAACACAACCATGAGGAGCTCTCCGGCCTGTGACCCTGGGGCTCGATATTTCTGAGCCTGAGAATTTTTGTTTGCTAACTGTTGCTAGTTCCTTTCCTAAGGGAAGGCTGTTAACAGTTTCTTTTTTAAAACGTCTCTGTTTCTTAGAACAGGTGAATAAACAGTGTTCTTTTTCTTGTAACAACTGTCCCCCGGTGTTGTTTTTCATTATTTAACTAATGAAGTGTCAGTCTGATGGAGAATAATATAGTTTTTTAGTGTTAACATGTTAAAAAAGAATCTGTTAAAGCTGTAAACACCGCCTTTTTTTTTTCTGACAACTACACGGAGTTAATTTTGCGTCTAACTTACAACACTGTTCACTTCACCTGTCCTAAGAAACAGAAAGAGATGTTTTAAAAAGGAAACGGTTAACAGCTTTCCCTTAGGAAAGCAGCTAGCAATAGGTAACAAACTAAAATTCTCAGGCCCACAAATATGGAGCCCACGTGTGACCACTGCAGATTAAACAGGAGTTTGTGCAGCAGGTCTGCAGGAAGATGATCCCCTGTCTGCTCCCAAAAAGAGAGGTGTGAAAATACAACCAGGAGGAGCTCTCCAGGCTGTGACCACTGCAGATTAAACAGGAGTTTGTGCAGGAGGTCTGCAGGAGGATGGTCCCTCGTCTGCCACACACAACACACATGGAAAGCCTGAGACAAGGACCTTAAAGCTCCCTGGAGAAGCCGTTCCCACCAGGAGTGAGGCAGCTGGGAGAGCAGGGCCTGGCACCTCACACTGATCCACGCAGGAGGAGCTCATTCCAGCTGCGGGAAGTCTGAGGGGTTGTGTCGGCACTAAGTCAGGATTATTTTTCCCCACAGGGCTGAGACACATCCCCGGGAGCTGGCACTGCAATTAGCACCCAGAAGGGAAAAGCTGAAATAGTTTGAGCGCAGTAATCCCGGTCCTAAAGCTGCCTTTAGTCCTTCATTACTGGTTGAGGAAGAGATTAATACCTGAACTATTCGTGTTGCGCTTCCAGATCCATCCCAGCGGAATTCACACGTGCACTCGCCGGCCCCACAGACCCAAAACCAGAGTGACCACTACAATGGCTGCATTTGTGCCCTTTTACAAAGCCTCCAACGACTCAGTCTTCCTCTTTAAACCAACGACTGAACTTTCCCCGTGGAAAAAGAAAAAAAAAACCCCTCCAGACCAGCAGCAGAGACACAACCTCAAAGCTCCAGCAGCAGAATCCAGGACCGGCTTGAAGGAAAGGCTGGTTGCAAACACCACCAGAACTTCCACGGCGGCTCCTTTGGAAGAGGAAAGGAATAACTGGATGTGTTTGCAGTTCCTTTTCCTCGGGAGGCCTGGCTGTGCCAGCGCTGCCACCAAAGCTGCAGGAGCCTCCTTCAAGCTTCATCTGAGTGCAGGAGAGCCCAGCCTGCCCCAGCTCTGCTCCAGCACCACTGGGCAGCCACAAGGGCTGAGCCAGTGCCAGGAATTCCCAGTATGGCTACACCAGGAATCCCAGTATGGCTGCACCGGAAATCCCAGTATGGCTCCACCGGGAATCCCAGTATGGCTGCACCAGGAATCCCAGCATGGCTGCACCAGGAATCCCAGCATGGCCGCACCAGGAATCCCAGTACGGCTACACCAGGAATCCCAGTACGGCTGCACCAGGAATCCCAGTACGGCTGCACCAGGAATCCCAGCATGGCTGCACCAGAAATCCCAGTATGGCTACACCAAGAATTCCCNGGCTGCACCAGGAATTCCCAGTATGGCTGCACCAGGAGTCCCAGTATGGCTACACCAGGGAATCCCAGCACGGCTGCACCAGGAATTCCCAGTATGGCTGCACCAGGAATCCCAGCATGGCTGCGCCAGGAATCCCAGTATGGCTACGCCAGGAATCCCAGTATGGCTACACCAGGAATCCCAGCATGGCTGCACCGGGAATCCCAGTATGGCTGCACCAGGAACCTCTGCTTTCTGTCCCTTTCCACACGAGCTGCTCAAGAGGAGATGAAGTCCACCCTCACTGGTATCTCAGAAGTAAAACCAGCGCACCAGAAGCAAAACTGGAGCTCCTGGATGTTCCCAGGCTCACACCTTAAAACCCGGCCCTAATTTATTCCTTTTAACTCAACTGCTGCTCATTAGCAGGAGCTTGTCTTAAAAGTGATTTCACAAGAGGCCTTTTGTCAAATTTACACCGCCATTTGTCAGTTTGAGATTAAGCCCTGCTGTTCACCAACTTGATACCCTGCTCACACTAAAGCATAAATTAACATTTTAATGGAGCTCGGATCTATTGGAGGCCCCTTCACTACAAGCTCATTATATTTCTCCTGCCCAGAAGTCCCTTTCCCTGCTTTGCTGAGCCAGGGGCAGGCTTTAGGACAGACTCCAGCTTTCCCCATCAAAGGGAAGAAGCTTTTTCCTCCACCTCAAAGGAAGAGCCTTGAAAGGAATGAAAGCAACTGGGAAAGTCGGGTGTCCCCCCCAGCAGACGCTCCCACACTTCGCAGGTTTCCTTTGTGCCACGTTCCAGGTTTGTTACCCTTCTTCCCCAAGCCACGAGAGGGGGGTGCCAGCCCAGCAGCCGCCCCGCGCATCCCAGCGCCCAAACCACAGGAGGAAACGCGTGGATTTCGATTTAATCACCCGGGGAAAGTGGGGGAAATCCCCGCCGGGCCAACCCCAAAGAGATCCCTTCAATCCGGCCACCTTTCCCCATTAATGCGAGGGAACAAAAGCAGGAAAGGCCGTGGCACAAGGAGGAAAACCTCTCCACCATATTGGATTTTCTTCCCCCCCGTTTTCTCCAAACAATGCCTCGCATCCGTAACCTGCAATCCGCGCTCCCGTGGCATCTCCCGGTCTCCGGGGATGCAGGAACCGGGAGAAATCCTCCCGGGCAGCGGCACCGCCGTGGGTTTTTTTTATCCCCAGGGCTGCCTGCGGCGCGGGCTGCATCCTCCACACCAGGACAAAGCCCCAGCGCGGCTCAGCCCCCTCCCTCCGCCGCAGCCCCATCAGCTGTCAGCTTTCCTTAGGGATCACCGGGATGCGGTGAGGTCGCAGGAAAGGGTTTTGATTTTTTTTTTTTTTTTTTGGGAGGGGGGGAATAAGGGAAATTTGACAGGCTCGCCAGCCTCCCATCCCCCTCCTGCTGCAGTCAGGGCTGGATGGTGCCGAAGGCTGCAAAGGCGGAGCGGGAATGGGGATGGAGAGGGGGGGGATAACCACGGCTTGCCTCCACCCCGCACGGACCTGCAGCCACGCTGGGTTGCTGGTACGGGGAAAGAGATGCGTGAAGGGGAAAAAAAAAATAAGGTGATAATTAAAAAAAAAAATAAATAAAAGACAATAAATGCCCGCTGGCGTTTTATTGTCCGAGACTCCCCACGCCCTCCCTCCGCAAAACAGCTGCATTTCCTGGGGGCCCCTGGGAACGGCGGGGATCGGGGACGGGGGTGTATCCAGACACGAGGAGCTGTTGTAATATGTACGTAAATCATAGAAAAAACCCCACCCGGGGGTCCAGTCAGGGACGGCGAGAAGGCTCCAGGGTGGGGATGGGACTGGAGCTGGGGGGTGCTGCGGGAATTAACGCGAGACGGGGAAATGACCCAGGGGGGTCATACACACCAGACCCCCGGGGTAATGCTGAGGGGCGGAGGGGGAGGATCCCAGCCTGGGCTGGAGATGAATGGGAAAGGATCCAGGGTGGGGGTGGGACTGAAGCCGGGTTGGGGCTGTGATAATG
>WBMY01003075.1:2649-15592 GCA_013397315.1 Donacobius atricapilla | reverse complement strand
CAGGACAACTGTCCATCAGCTGTCCATAGCTCTAAAACAAAGAATGTAAACTACCTTGAATTAAGGAAAACGTTGCTTCTGTTTATAACACCCATATGTGAGGAAAAACCTAAACCATGAAAACTGTGAAACAGAAGAGAAGGCTGAAAAATCAGCGCGACACCGTTTCTCAGCACAGGCTCAGCAAACAGTGTTCCCTTTGCCAGAACAACTGTCCCAGGGGTTGTTTCCTATTCCTGACCCAATGGAGAGCAGTGTCAGTGCCATGGAGCAATAACAGACCTTTTTACACAGCGTGTTCTAAAAGAAACTGTTGGGATTGTAAATAAAGCTTCTTTCTCTCCTGACAGCTCCATGGACTCAATCCATTCCGTGACAGTGGTGTGATTCCGTGTCCTAGAGCGACACGGGGATAACCAACGTACCATGCGGAAAAGCAGCCGGCTCCTCTTGCTCAGGTGCTGACGTGTGTTCCCTGGAAAGCCTGGATGACATCAGGCCTCCTGGCCAGCTGCTGTGCCAGCACTCCCGTGGCGTCCGGAGCGTCCTGGAGGCCGGCCCGGAGCAGGGCCCGAGCAGCCGCTGCGTGCTGCCCGGCGCTGGCCGCGTGCAGGGCTGGGGGGACACGCCACAGGGTCACCTCCTGCCCCTGGCTCGTGGGTGCCAACGGGATTCTCGTGGAATAAATGCGTGGAGGGGGGAAAGTGATGAGTTTTCCCGGTGTGGGATCGCGGAGTGCGGTTGGGAGAGAATCACAGAATTAAGCTTGGGATCACCTCATCAGTTTTAACTTTAAAGATCACCCAAGTTCTTGCTGTGGACAGGAGCCTCCCACTGTCCCAGGGTGCTCCAACCCCCTCCAGCCCGGCCTTGGACATTCCAGGGATCCAGGGGCAGCCACAGCTGCTCTGGGAATTCCAACCCAGCCCCTCTACACCCTCACTGTAAAAAAAAAAAAATCTTCCATCTAATGCAAACAAGGCATCCTGATCCCTCTGGATAATCCTGACGTGGATGAGAAGCTTCCCAAGGACGCAGTGACCCAAACCCAGCCGAGGAGGAGCCACAGGACAAAACATCCCGGGGCTGGATGAGCTCAGCAGAGCTGGGATTTACTCACTGAGGGGGCAGAGGGAGAGATGGCACCGCTGAAACGTGGCTTTAACCAAACCCCAAGGCTGGGGAATCTGCCAATTTTGGCAATGGCTGAAACCATTTATCATTTTTTTTTCCTGAATTTTTAATTGTTTTCTTTTTGGGANGGGACACGCCACAGGGTCACCTCCTGCCCCTGGCTCGTGGGTGCCAACGGGATTCTCGTGGAATAAATGCGTGGAGGGGGGAAAGTGATGAGTTTTCCCGGTGTGGGATCGCGGAGTGCGGTTGGGAGAGAATCACAGAATTAAGCTTGGGATCACCTCATCAGTTTTAACTTTAAAGATCACCCAAGTTCTTGCTGTGGACAGGAGCCTCCCACTGTCCCAGGGTGCTCCAACCCCCTCCAGCCTGGCCTTGGACATTCCAGGGATCCAGGGGCAGCCACAGCTGCTCTGGGAATTCCAACCCAGCCCCTCTACACCCTCACTGTAAAAAAAAAAAAAAATCTTCCATCTAATGCAAACAAGGCATCCTGATCCCTCTGGATAATCCTGACGTGGATGAGAAGCTTCCCAAGGACGCAGTGACCCAAACCCAGCCGAGGAGGAGCCACAGGACAAAACATCCCGGGGCTGGATGAGCTCAGCAGAGCTGGGATTTACTCACTGAGGGGGCAGAGGGAGAGATGGCACCGCTGAAACGTGGCTTTAACCAAACCCCAAGGCTGGGGAATCTGCCAATTTTGGCAATGGCTGAAACCATTTATCATTTTTTTTTCCTGAATTTTTAATTGTTTTCTTTTTGGGAGATGCTGATGCAAGAGCTGCCTGAGCCTTTCCCGCTGGGAATGCCGACGCTCCGGCATCGCTATAGCAACTCCATTTCCGTGCCAGCTCCCTGGTATTATTTGCTCATCAGCCATTTCCAGGCTGTTTGCTCAGGAATTGAGGCAGGAGAGCTCAGTCCTTGTGTTTGTCCAGCCAACCCCATTTCCAACGGGATCATTGCAGCCAAATTTGAGGGGGAGGAGGCAGCATCGGAGCTCCCCAGGCGAAAAATAAGCAGGAAATTCCCAATTTGCGTCTCTGTTCTTCCCCCAAGGGAAAAGCCTCAGCAGAAATTGCAGCAAATTGAAAGCCAGGGGATGCAAAATGCCCAAAAAATCCCGGGATGATCCATCATGTTGCTCCCAGAGCAAACGTATCCATGGGTTTGGCAACTCCCTGCGTGCTGAGGTTGGGATGCGCTCACGGAAGCTCTCGGCGTCACACAAAGCTTGGAAAAACAGGTTGGAATTCTCACCAGAACGGCCCTTCCCATCCTTAGCCTGGACATCAGCACCGAGGGACAGCAGGGTCTGGATGGTGCGTTCATGTCCTTCCTGCAGAAGGTGGGATTTGGGATCAGCCCCGTGCTTGGATCCATCCCGGACCTGGAGCTGCACAGACCTGCTCTGTGCCGGCCAGGTCTGGGGCTCTCCGGAGCTGTGGAGGATCTCGGAGCAGATGGGAATCAGGGTCAGCTGCCTGAGGCAGGGAAGCTCGTTCCTCATTTCCACGAGGCAGGAATTGCTGCAGCTCCTGTTATCCCAGGGCAACCGGGCACAAAGGTGCCAGCAGGCACCCTCTGAAAATCCCAGAATGGTTTGGGTTGGAAGAACTCCTGAAATATCACCAAATTCCAACCCAGAGAGACCTCCCCTATCCCAGGGTGCTCCAGCCTGGCCTTGGGCACTGCCAGGGATCCAGGGGCAGCCACAGCTGCTCTGGCAATCCCAGCCCAGGCAGGAATTCCTGCCCAATCTCCCATCCAGCGCTGCCCTCTGGCAGTGGGAAGCCATTCCCTGTGTGCTGTCCCTGCAGCCTTGTCCCCAGTCCCTCTGCAGCTCTCCTGGAGCCCCTGCAGGCCCTGCCAGGGGCTCAGAGCTCTCTCCAACTCTGAGTTTCAAGCCCCAAGGGATCTGGAGTTGATTTTTCCAGGATTATTCCAGCTCAAGGAGCAGAACCTGTTGCTGGTCTGTTGCTCATCTGCCTCCCTCAGGCACTGGCATTTCCCAAAGAATTCCCCCAGGATTTGTGATGCCCTGGGAGAAGACCCAGCCAGCCAGGATCCACAGTGTTGTCCCTCCTTCCTCTGCCTGGAGCCAATTTCAAATTCCACAGGGAAAAACACAGCACAACCCCCAGCTCCCTCCTCTCCACACAGGCTTTTCCAGGAATAAATCCTTTCTCCCTAAATAACACGCCTGGTTTTGGAATTACATCCTCAGTGCCATGAATCAGTCTTTGTCCTGCGGCCTGGGAATGGAAAACTCTAATTTTTTATCCCCCCCACCCACTCTTTTTCCCTTATTCCATAGGATTCCACAGCATCCTCCCTGCAAACCCAATTCCACGGCAAAGACACCAAGCCAGGAACTGCTGTAGCTGCCACAGACCTGGCAGCAAATTGAATAAAAAAATAAAAATGACTTTCACGTGTTTATAAATGCGAAAGAATAAGAAAAGAGGGAGATAAAAACCCAACCCCAGCAGGCAAACAAGCAGTGCTGTATGGACAAAGTGACACCAAGCCCAGGGAAGGGGGAGAATCCCATCCAATCATTCCCAAATCAGCCAGGAGCTGGGATTTTCTCCAAGGCACATGATATTCCCCCCAGAGCCTCGCTGTTCAACGTACCCTTGGCAACCAGAAGGGCTTTGAACATGGCTTCTGGGAGCAGGAGGCCGGGAAAATGGGAGAAAGGGCTCCTTTGTGGGAGCAAACAGCACGGCTGGATGGTGCCAGCATTCCCAGGGAGGGGCTGGGAATGGTTTGGTAGGAGCAGGGCTCTGGGGTGAGGTTTAATTCCCACTACAAGGCTGTTAAAACCCTGGGATGAGGTTTAACATCCCTGGATCTGAGCAGGGACATTCCTGTGCTGCCAGCTGGGATCCTGGTCAGCAGGGAGGTTTTGGGATCTGCTCTGCACTCCCAGCGAGTGTTTCAGGACCCACAGCCTGCTCCCCACATGGGCTGGGAGGAGGAGAAAGCTCCAGTGGTTCTGGAATTCAAAACAATTCTGGTGTGAAGGACACAGATAAAATCCCAGGAGCTCCCCCTGCCTCCCCAGCTCTCCTTTCTCACGTCTCCTGTCCCTCCTCTGCAGGCAGTTGGACACAAACATGGAATTCCTGGGCTGGGAAGGACCTCAAAGCCCCTCCAGTGCCACCCCTGCCATGGCAGGGACACCTCCCACGATCCCAGGCTGCTCCAATCCTTCCTGGGGCATCGCAGGGATCCAGGGGCAGCCACAGCTGCTCTGGCAATCCCAGCCCAGGCAGGAATTCCTGCCCAATCTCCCACCCAGCGCTGCCCTCTGGCAGTGGGAAGCCATTCCCTGTGTGCTGTCCCTGCAGCCTTGTCCCCAGTCCCTCTGCAGCTCTCCTGGAGCCCCTGCAGGCCCTGGAATGTGCTGGAAGCTCTCCCTGGAGCCTTCCCTTCTCCAGGGGACCATTCCCAGCTCTCCCAGCCTGGCTCCAGCCCTGGAGCAGCTCTGTGCACTCTCCACGTCCTCCTGATGTTGGTCCCAGGGCTGGGATCTGGTGCTCCAGGTGGGATCTCACCAGAGAATCCCACCCTCACCCTGCTGCCCACACTTCTCTTGATGCCCAGAAAAGAGGGAACGAGCCTGCTCAGGAATACATGTCCAGTGGCAGAGGATGAGCCAGGGATGCCAATCCTCCAGGGTGGCAAAGCCCTGATGCAGCCCGGTTCAGGTGCCTGGCACAGGCTTTTCCAGGGGAATTCGGGCCCAGGGACAAACCTTGGCTGCGTAGTGCAGGGCCGGCAGCTGCAGGAACGTCGCTCTCCCGTGGACATCCACGCCCAGCTCGGCCACCAGGAACTGGATGGATCCATCCTGGGCTGTCAGCGCCGCCCTGTGCAGGGCCTGAGCACCCAGGGCATCCACAGCGGTAGGACAGGCCTGGAATTGAGGAATATCACGGAAGTAGCACAGAGTGCGCTCATCCCAAATGAGATCAGCACACCAGCACCGCCAGGAAACCTCCAGGAGTTCTCCCACCTCTACCACCCTCAGTGCCTGGAATGTGAGGTTAAAACCGCAACAAACCTCCCAGCACCTCTGGGAGAATCAGCCATGAGGGTTGGGATATCCAACCATCAATTCATCATCAATAAATTACTGGTGGTCTGGCTCTGCTGTGCACAATTGGCTCTACTGGCATTCCCTGGGGGAAATCAGGTGTTGGACATGGAATCAGAGCACGCGACTCCAGAGTCTGTCAGAAGGCTGAACCTGCGTTTATGAACAATTTGACCTCTTTATATACCAGGTCCCTGGAGCTAAACTGATTGGTGTTAGCAGTGACACCCATTCCATCACATTGGCCAGCACAGAGAGACAGCAAATGGGCTCCACCTCCAAAGAGGAATGAAAAACAAGATAGGATTAGGAAAAACATCTCTGTTGTTTACAGAAAATTCTAATAGGACTGAGTTTTAGAAACCAAAACATCTCAAGCTGAAAAACCAGGGCTCCAGTCAGGGATTTTTGGGAGACAGCAGAGGAGCAGGAGCTGCCAGGAGCTCTGGGTAACTCATGGCTGGACATTTCCACGTTATCCACGGCCACTGCAGCCTCCACGCTGAGCCCCGCCATTCCAGGAGATGCTTTTGGCTCTGACACAGCTGGCCCCGGAGCGCTGGGAATGTCCTGTCCCCTCCTGCCACTGCCTGGGGTCACCATCCCGCTCCACCAGCTCTGGGGACACGTTTACCACCGAAGCTGGGGCTGCCCCTGGATCCCTGGAGTGTCCAAGGCCAGGCTGGACGGGGCTTGGAGCACCCTGAAGTGTGGAAGGTGTCCCTGCCCATGACTGGGGTGAAATCAGATGTTTTTTAAGGTCCTTTCAACCCAAACCATTCCAGGATTCCTGCCCCAGGACCTTGGAGAGTGGAAGGTGTCCCTGCCCATGACTGGGGTGAAATCAGATTTTTTTTAAGGTCCTTTCAATCCAAACCATTCCAGGATTCCTGCCCCAGGACCTTGGAGAGTGGAAGGTGTCCCTGCCTATGACTGGGGTGAGATCAGATGTTTTTTAAGGTCCTTTCAATCCAAACCATTCCAGGATTCCTGCCCCAGGAGCTGATTCCTGATGACCTCCCTTAACCAAATCCTTCTCATCTCCAGGACGAAACTGCCTTTTTTTTTTTTTTAACACGATTTCTTTCTTTACAATTTGGGAACTTGCTTCCTTTGCACTCCAGTCAGGAAGAACACGTGGTTCACCCGTCCTGGCAGCCGTGGCTCGGCTCCTGGCAGAGGCAGTGAGGAATTCTGGCACCCACCTGGTGTTTCTGCAGGAGCAGCCGGGCGATGCCCACGTGCCCGTTCTGCAGGGCATCCATGAAGGGAGTGACCCCACAGCTGTCCCTGCTGTCAGGTTGGTACTGGCACCTGTGAGCGAGGAGAAAAAACCGGGACAGAGCTCCAAAATCCATGTGGAAAGAGACTCTCAGCAGCTGAGATTGGAAATGGGATAGATAAAGCTCATGCACAGGCCATGGATAAACCTGTCCTGGTGTTTTGGGGGCTGCGGAATGATGTGTGGGGTGTTTTTGGGATCAGAGATCTGGTTCAGCTCGTTTGGGCTCTACAGATCATTTGTAATTCCCCTATTCCCTGACCAGAGGGTTTCCAGAAGGTGCATGCTGGAAGCAGGGAATAACCAGCTCCTCGTGGAATGATGCACAAAACCAAGAGCCCACCCAACCTCATTCAGGTTAAACTCCCAAGAAACGAGAGAAAACCGAATTTAAACTGAATTATGCCTGGCTTAGGTCACGGAGCTGTTTATGCTGAACAGGCTGGGACGAGCTGCAACTTCCAGGGAAAGCTGCTCCAGCTCTGGGAAAGGGACAGAGGGAAAGGGGGACACGAGGAGAGGGGGACACAGAGGGAGAAGGGGGGACCGAGCTGCTTTAAAGCCACTCCCCAGCAGTTCCCCAGGAGCCAGAAAAGCAAGGATAAAGCCAGCCTAGGGCAGCTGCTCCCAGCACGGAGCTGCCAGGAATCCCTCGGGACATTGTCACACCGGCGATGAATCCGCAGGGCGAGCAAACCCCGGGCTGAGTTACAGAACCGGGATTTGTGGCAGAACCAAGAGGGAGCCCAGCCCAAGGGAGTCTCTTTCCCAGCTGGGAAAAAGCTGGAGCAGGAGGAGAAAGCCTCGGGATGGAGGGCAGGGCAGCTGTGCTTCCCGAATGGAACGGCACAAGCCCCCTTTGTGTCCAAATCCTGGCAGGGAAGGGGAGGCGGGGGAGGAAAAGCTGGAAGGAGCCTGCTTACCGCTCCAGGAGCAGCTCCACGACCCGGGAACAGCCGTGCATCGCTGGGAAAAGATGGGAAAAAAACAGGAAAAACTGTTTGTTTGTGGGATTGTGGCATTGTGTTCCCACAGGGAGGCACGCTCGGGTTGCGGATCCTTTTGGGATGAGGGAAGGGGCTCAGGATTCAAGCCATCCATTTTTTTTTGGTGGGATTATAAGAAGGTTTTTCCCTCCCTCTGATCCCATTGTGAGGTAAAGCAGGGAAAAGGTATGGAATGGGCAGTGCCTGGCTCTATCTCCCACAGAATTCAGCTGGAGCAAGGAGGGTTTTCTCCCAATTACTTGTTCATTCCCGAGCTGGGATCTGGGAGAAGCAAAAGGAACACAAAGCAGGGAGCTGGGGAAACGCTGGGTAACATTCCCAGCCCTACTCAGCCACTCCCATCTCATCATCCTCGCCCTTCTCAGAGGGAAAACAACAACAGAGGGGGAGGATTTGAACCTGAGGCACTGAAAAATTCCAGGGTTTTTCTGGATTTTTTGAACATTTCATTTTGCACAGCTTTGATCCAGCTTTTTTTTTTTCCTCCTCCCTGAGGGGATTTTGCAAAACAAATGGAATCTATTCAAGAGAAAAATAATATCAAACCAAGGCTGGAGCTGCTCCAGCAGGTGATGGAAAAGGAAAAGAAAAATAATATTAAACCAAGGCTGGAGCTGCTCCAGCAGGTGATGGAAAAGGAAAAGAAAAATAATATTAAACCAAGGCTGGAGCTGCTCCAGCAGGTGATGGAAGAAAGGTTCCTGGGAAATATGTGTTCAGCTGGAATCCCAGTGAGGAATTCCCAGATTTTGGCTCTTTGTTCCTGCTCCCTGCCTGTTCTTCACCTGAGCTGATGGAAAACCCAAATCATGGGAAGAAAAACCCCTGCAAGCAACACAATTCCATCTTTTATCAGGAACAGAGACTCAGGAAGGCAGGGATCCACTGCTGCATTCCGCTTCCTCTCATTCCCTCTTCCCAGCTTTCTTCCCTTGGGATAGAAGAAGCAACAAAGCCAAAGGAATCAACCCTTATTGATATAAAAAATAATTGCAGGAGGGAGAAAACGACCCTTCATCAATCCAGGGAGGCAGCTGGATTAATGTGCTCCCATCCACAGCCCTGGGATGGAAATCCATGGAAATCCATGGGAAAAGCAATTTGTCGTGACATGACTTCCCCAGACAGCTCCAGCATCATCTCCAGCCCCTGTTCCTGCCTGGGAGAAGTGTTTGGGATCAAATTGCACTGGGGGCAGTGGAGGGGTTAAATCCTAATTCCCTGTTGGAGTCCAGGGCAGGTGGAAAACCCCTGGAACTGCCCTGGGGGCTCCCAGACCCTGCCTGGGNCTAATTAGAGGATTGACGGGGTAAAATTCCCATCATTCCCCAATTCCAGCCCTTCCCGATTCCCAGCTGCTGCTCCAGGCTCTGGCTGGATGAGGAGATGCCAGAAATCCACCCGAATTGTGGACTCGTGGCTTTGCCAAAGAAAATACAGGTGGAGACACCTGTAGGAAGGAGAATCCAGGTGCTGGATCCTAATTGTATTCCCATATCCCAAGGCAGGGAGAAGACTTGGCTTCGAGGTCAGAATTCCCCCTTTTCCACAGGATGATCCCAAATCCTGGAGCTCCCCCTGCTCCTGCCCCAGATCCCAACCCAACATCCCCCTCCTGCTGCGAGAGGAGCTGCCAGCTCCACGGAAACAGCCCCTGGAATTGGGCAGGGATGTGAGAACACCCAAAAAACGGGGAGCAGCCACTTCAGGCGACCTGCTCTGAGCCCACAAACAACTCATTCCCTGGTGTGTTCATTCCTAGGTCAAGCACAAGGACTCGGTGGTGCCCAAGGGCTGGAATTGTCACCGCTGATGAGCCAAGAGTGACAGAGCAAGGGCTGGAAAAGCCCCGGGGCTGCTCCCCACAGCTCGGCTTTTTCCAGGGAGCCAACCCCGATTAAATCCTTTGGAGATGGAGTTTGGGTAGGCAGGGCTCATCTCTTCTGGAATATGCAGCCTGATTCCCACTCTGGGATGAGCTCTTCTGCTTCCTGACAATACTGAGGATGGCTGGGATCCCTAAACCTGCCCATTCCCTGGAAATATCCCTTAAAAACAAGGAAAAAGGCAGGGAAAGGGAGCTGGGCATGGTGGGCTCCAACAGCAGCTCCTGTGCGCTCCCAGCAGGATTGTGCTTCCCCTTGGCAGAAAGGCCCCCTGGAATTCTCACTGTGGGATGATAGGAAGGGAGTTTATTATTTATAACTCCAGTAATAACTCCAATAATAATTAAGTTATTATTTATAACCCTGAAATTGGGAGTTAATTATTGGAATCATGGAGTCATTTTGGTTGGAAAAGTGCTCGAGCCCAAGCACTCCCAGCACTGCCCCATGTGCCCAGGTGCCACAGCCACAGAGATTTAAAATTCCTCCAGGAATGGGGACTCCACCCTTGCCCTGAGCAACCCATTCCAATGCTCAAAACCCTTTCCGTGAAGGAGTTTTCCCAATATCCAACCTGAACCTCCCCGAGGCATCCCCAGGCAGATCCCAAAAGGTTCCTCTCAGCAGCTCTGCTGCTTCCAGGAATTGAAAATGCCAGGCTGTGCTTGGCGCTGGGGAGGTTTTCCAGGAGCAGTTCCCAGCTTTACACACCAGGAAGGGAAATCATCTCTATATTCCACATCAAGGGAGCTTGGATCCATCTGTGCCACGGACAGGTGAACCTGATCCAAGGATCCCAAAGCCAGTGGAGGATCCCAGGATGTATCAATGTCCCCCCGGTTTTTCAGCCTTCTTGTGTCTCACCGCTCACAGTTCTTAGGTTGTTTCTCACACACGGGTGTTATAAATAGAAGCAATGTTTTCCTTAATTCAAGGCAGTTTTCATTCTTTGTTTTAGAGCTATGGACAGCTGATGGACAGTTGTCCTGACCAATGGGATGGGGAGAGGGGTCAACCTTCTCCCCCAATCCCTGGCCTTTGTAGAGATACTATAAAATGGAGCCAGATTTCATAATAAACAGTTCATGCCTTCTCACCAAAGTGTGTTTGTGTGTCAAACGACAGATCCACCCCTCCCTTTTCCCTGACGTTTTCCTTCTCCCAAAGAAGCTGGAACAAGATCCCTTCCTCACTCCCCGCTGCTCCAGCTCCCAGATTCCCTGGATCCATCCCCGCTGTACCTGCTGTGTGCAGAGGAGTTCTCCCCGTGGCGCTCTCCGTGTCCCAGCAGCTTGGGGACACATCCAGGAGGTACCGGAGCACCTCGGGGTGCCCTTCCCTGCTGGCAATGTGGAAGCAATTCCAGCCATCCTTATTCCTCAACAAGGGGTTGGCTCCGCGCTCCACCAGAGTTTGGATCACTTCCAAGTTTTTCCTGGTGCAAGCCATCATCAGGGGAGTCCTGGAAGAGGATCCAGGGAAAGAAAATAACCTGGGACAACAAATCTGACCTCCCACCTGGATTCAGGTGCTTTGCCTGAGGATCCAGGAGGTTTTACAGCACTGTTCTTCCAGGCTGGGAAGACTCCAGCTCGTTTTCCATGCAGTCCCTCAGAGTATTTTGTGTTTTTAAGGCAAATGAGGCTTTTCCCAAAGGTTTGGGTGTGCCTTAGGAAGCGCAGAGCTCACTGGTTTTAATCCATGGATGGAAGGGCACTGCCACACAAATCCAGGCCGGCACAGCCTCAGTTCCCAGCTCTGGAATGCTGCCTTTGGATTTGGGGCAGGTCAGCTCCAAAGGACCTTCCCAGGCTTTCATCTGGGAGCTGGGGAGAATCCTCCTTTTCTTTTTCCAGAAATCCCCAGCCCTAAGGGAAGAGTGGAGCAGTAATCTACAACTTTTAGCAGAAACAGGGGGAAAGCGGGGAGAGGGCTGGAATTTCTCCCAAAAACCCAACTGGATCCACAGTGGGGGCAGCAGGGGAAGGGAATTCTGCCCCTCTGCTCCATTCAGGTGATCCCACATGGATCCCACATGGTCCCAATATAAGGACCTGGAGCTGCTGGAATAAATCCAGAAGAATCCACGGAGCTGCTCCGGGGCTGGAGCCAGGCTGGGAGAGCTGGGAATGTTCCCCTGGAGAAGGGAAGGCTCCAGAGAGAGCTTCCAGCACATTCCAGGGCCCGAAGGGGCTCCAGGAGAGCTGCAGAGGGACTGGGGACAAGGCTGCAGGGACAGCACACAGGGAATGGCTTCCCACTGCCAGAGGGCAGCGCTGGATGGGAGATTGGGCAGGAATTCCTGCCTGGGCTGGGACTGCCAGAGCAGCTGTGGCTGCCCCTGGATCCCTGCGATGCTCAAGGAAGGATTGGAGCAGCCTGGGATGAGGGAAGGTGTCCCAGATGTGTCTCTGGATCCCACTGGGTGCTCCTCAAGCTCCTTCCCATCCATTCCACGATCCCAAACACCACCTCCAGCAGCCGCATTCCCACCTTCCCCACCCAATCCCAAATGCCAGCACCTACCAGTCACCCTTTTTCAAGCAGTCCACGCTCGCCCCTCTCTCCAGGAGGAAGGCCACACATTCCCGGTGTCCCATGGAAGCAGCCTCATGGATGGGCCTCTTGTAGTCCCCGTTGGTCACTTCCGTGTCCATCCCCATCTCCCGGACCAGGAATTCCAGCACATCCCGGTGTCCGGACCGCGCCGCATGGTGCTGCAGGGAGTCTCCCAGGCGTCCCCAGCGCCAGCCGCGAGCCTCTGGAATCTCATCCAGCCTCAGCTCATCCCGCAGGCGATCCAGCTTTCCCTCCTGGACCAGCCGCAGGAGCCGCCGCGGCCTCTCCCGCTCCGCCATGGAGCCAGGCCTGAGGGGAAAGAGGTCAAAAAATCGGGATTTAGGGGGATATCCTGGTTGGTTTGGGTGTTTGGGATAAGCAGGAAAGAGGTTTTCCCTCAGGATAAACAGAGCCTGGTGTCTACTTCCAGAAAAATGGGAATTTTTCCCTCAGGAAATCCACAAACCTGCCTCTCTCTCAGGATGAGCAGGAATTTCCTTTTGCCTCAGGGTAATTAAAAATTTTCCTTCTCCCTCAGGATAATTAAAATTTCCCTTCAGAAAACCAGGATCTGGCCTCTCCTTTGGGAAAACAAGGAATTTTCCTCTCCCTCAGAAATTCAGGAAGGAGCCACCCCTCAGTAAAACCAGAAATTCAATTTTTCCTTGGGAAAATGAGGATCTGGTCTCTCCCTACAAAAAATAAGATTTCCTCTTCCTTAGGAAATCCAGGATCTCACCTTTCCCTTAGGAAACCCAGAAATTCCCTTTTCCCTCAGGAAAAAAAACCCCAGAAATTCCCTTTTTCCTCAGGAAAATAAATCCCAGAAATTCCCTTTTTCCTCAGGAAAAAAACCCCCAAAACTCCCTTTTTTCCTCAGGAAAAAATCCCAGAAATTCCCTTTTCCCTCAGGAAAAAAAAACAAAACAGAAATTCCCTTGTCCCTCAGGAAAAAAAAAAAAAA
>WBMY01003069.1:0-18221 GCA_013397315.1 Donacobius atricapilla | reverse complement strand
TTTTTTTTTTTTTTACTAAAAATGATTTTTTTCCTTTGCTGTTATAATGATCTTGGTTCAGTGCAAGAATTTCTCTGTATGAGTTAAAATATTTATTTTTCTATAGCCTCTTGAGTTTTGGAATGAGAATTTTTATCACTTAATATTCTACTTAGCCCTGGAGGAAATCAAGAGACAAGTCTTCAGTTGTATAACATACTTATAAGGCTTAAAGATAGAGAAAGACTTTTTCATGTGATTCACCAGTTTTTCATGTCACCTAATACAACAGGCTTTATAGAATATTGATGAGAAGAAAACAGACAGTACTAACAGGTCCTCTGAGTAAGGCCTTGTGTAAGCAGAAGAGAAGCCTCCTTTAACAGCTTAGAATTCATTATTTCATATTGATTTCAAAGGTTTTTAATGCCTTCCTTGACATGCATTCACTGTGCACACAGGTAAAAGATCTTATCATTCCCCAAAACTAGTTTCTATTCTCATTAACATAAATGTCAAAATGTCTAATTGATTTAGCAATCATAGACAAAGCTTCATAATTTAGCTTTCCAACCAGTCCTGACATGTGGAAGATTTGTGAAAGACTTTTTTTTTCTGCTGCTCTTAATAGAGAATGAATCCATCATATCAAGGTGATGGCTTGAGTGTGTTTGTTTTATACACACAATTTTTTTTTTCTGTGTTAAATTGAAAAGTTAAGGCTTATGTTACTTCTAACTTAGTCTGACTTAGTAGAGCATTTTGGCAGATACATACCTTTAGATGGTTGAATACTGCTATTTAAAGTCAAATGCAGTTCACATACCTTAAACAGTATGGATGATTGGGGATTCTTATGTGATCTAACATGGAAAAGAAGTTATTCTTCAAGACTACTCAAATCACAGGTATTTTTCCAAACAGTCAAAATGAAAACAAGAAAGAAGAGAGCAAGATTTTATAAACTTAAAATAAAACAAAATGAAAAACAACCCAAAAAACCATTTGAGTTATGCTAGTTTTAATTTCTTACTTTTGCTGCTGTAATCTGCTTCCTGAAAACTGTCTGCATGAGGAAATGTGAGTATATACAATGAGTAAAGCCTCACAACTGGAATTTTTTGTGCATGAGGAAAGCCATCTTCTTCAGGAACACAGTTGGATATTTTATTTATGAGTACTCCAAGGAAAACACATTTACAAGACTTTTGGTATTTGCTTCCTTGGGAGGAGGTGCTCAAGATCCCCCAAATACACAGTGAAGTCTGTTTTTCAATATTTGTACTGAGAAGTGGGAAAAAATAAAGAGTATAAAACCTTCAAAAAAGCCATGATCCGGTTCAGATAAAAGAGAAAGTCATTAGCTGCTTACTAATGATGCAATCATCATTTGCCTAGGATAGAGATTTCAGTCTGCACAGTCTCCAGCATTCACAGGAACTGAAGCTACTCAGCACCACAGAGAAGCCCTCAGGCCATTGCAGAGCACATTTGCCAAACATAGACATTATCTCAGCCTTTGCTAACCTAATTAAAGGCATTCTGTCACATAAAACAATGTGAAGCTGGAAAAACCTGAAACACCAGAGCCCTGTTTTGAAAGAGTTGCGCTCTTTACCAATGCTTGCTGAGCACATATGGCAGCTGCTTTATTCAAGGCTTTCCCATTTGTAGCATTTTAATATCTGCCGGCTCCAACTCACTTTCTTGTGGCGGCAGCGTGGGATGAAGCAACTCACTGTGAGAGCTAAGGTGGACCATACCAATGCAGCCAACTCACTTCTCAATGAAACTCATTCTTGTGACATTAGGAGTTGGAGACTCATTTAGGAAAATTTCAAATCTTTCTTGCCTGCATGTTCTAGTTACTCTGAATACTTGTCCATTCTTGCACCATTTTCACAACTAGCCCTTCAGACTACCCTTAGGATTGACTTCAGTGGAAAAAGACCTATTCATTCCAAGTCCACTGTCCACCTTTTATATTAAATACAGAGAACCTTTCTCCGTCCATTTGGAAAGGAAATTGCAGTTTTCTTGTTAGCCTGAACAGGTCCAAATACAAATCTCAGGTAAATGCCCTCAATGTTAACATGCAAGTAGGATTGGAGTAAAAAGAAATGAAAAGGAAGGATAATTTCATAAAGCTGGAAAGGAAACGGTTTTACTAGTCTGTAGCATAGCAGAAGATACTCCTGTGGGGATGGGGGTGACCTTAGAATTGATCTCGGCTAGAGAGAAACACTTTTGTGCAAAGAACTAATTTGATAAACCATACACAGATTATTTCCTTCCTCTATTGCTATATATTTAGAAGTCCTCCTAAGTCACAGACCTCTTTCATTAGCGCATATGGAACTGAGAGTTCCAGTTCAGACTTGTCACTTCTGCTACTACAGCCTTTTCTTTATGTCTGTTTGTGTACTGCCAAAGTTAATGCTCAAGGTATATTTAGTCCTAACCTGAAGTGTTTAAATCAGGTGTCTGATCTAGAAGCATAATCACCTTCTATCTATCCCATTGTCAGTGGTGAGAAATATGCACCTTCCCACTGAGTGGTGACAGAGGCCCTACCACAGCCATCTCAGTTTCACATCTCGAGTTCTGTTGGGCAGTGGGATGTATCTCCTCTAGGTTAAGACACTCAGCTTTAGGTATTTGATACTTAGATATCTGAACCTAATTCAGTCCATGTAAGCTCCTTTCATAGTCCCAAAAACAAGTATGGGTGTTGTCTGTTCCAGTTAGATGTTATCTTAAAATGGATTGCATTGTGGAAAGATTTTTTTTATCCCATGAATCTTGGTGGTGTCTTGGGTAATATTTTTAGATTCAGATGTCTAAATTTTAGATGCCCAGTCCTGGGCAGATGATTCATCCCTGTGTTGAAAAGCCTCCATTAGCAGTTAGTCATACTCTGAATCCAGTGAGTGACAATATCACCTTGAGTCAGGTCTATGTAGCCGATTAGATGCTTTTCTAAGAATAGGAGGTCTTCCTCAATAGTTGCTTTCTGACTTCAGACATTTAATACCCATAGTCAAGCAGGTCCTCTCAAAAGCTCCCACTGAAGGGTGTTTCACTGTTTTTCCTTGGGTGCTCTGTATTCAAGGTTAGGGCCTATGTAGACTTTGATATCTGTTTTTGATGTTGATGGAAAAAGATGTAATACCCCTTTCACCCCTGACTCCTGTACCAAAATCCTTCCCCTGTTTGCAGCTTCAGGAAAAGAGATTGCTACTCACATCACTTTGAAGTATACAAAGACAGAGTGAGCCTGTGCATGGGAAATAAACTATTCTCCCTGAACTGGGGTAAGCAGGAAACCTGTGGCCCTTGAGTGGATGTCTGGAATATTTCAGATGTACAGAAGTAGCTTCATAGTAATGGAGAGGGGGGGATATTGGAATTACCTCATACCTGGAGTCAGCCTTAAAGGCTCTGAGTAGTGTCCATGAGTAGCACCACAGCAGAATAAGGTATGACGACAGATGTCCCCTCCTTCTCCTTCTGCCAGGATTTCTCCCCTTGTGAAAGACTGTCAGTTCCTAATGGATTGCAAAGACAGCAGGACCTGATGGTCAGAAATCTGATCTTTCATATATCTCTTTTTAATTTTTCTGTTTGATGCATACTCAGTATCTCTGGGGGCCATGCCTCTGAGTCCAAGCTAAATGAATGTATTGTTTAACTGTTTTCTCCTAGATAATATCCCAAATAAAAGGTAAGGAGTAGCTCCGTGGATTAAAAAAATATTTTTTCTCTTAACTAGCAGATGGAAGGGGGTCCAAAATATGTTGAAAGTCTCACACAGGCAAAATTGTGAATGAAGAAGAAAAAGAGTGGGGGAGACAAAGATGACAGAAGGCAGTAGATTTTGATATCTACCCTTCTTTTCAACACATAATTAACATACCCTGTAGTATGCTAAGAGGTTCTGAAAACTCCTAATTGGGACAATGTGGATCAATGAGAAGGATATGCAAGAAATGGCAAAAGATGGCTTGTAAAAATGTGAAACTTGTCTGATTTACTGCATGAATTGCAAGACTGAAGAAATATGAAATAACTAGCACAGTACATATTTCAGCTACACACTTGAAAGGAAAATGCTTATAAAGTAATGGAAGATGTCTCCTTTTTCTCTTTTTCTTCCTCAAAAGACACCAATTTTTTTCATTAGTCAAATATTTTTGATGAATGAGAGCTATGTGATAATTAAAATATTTTTTTGCTATGTGTTTTGTCACTAATGAACAAAATGGAGACACTTGCATGACTAATAATAGATGAATAGTAATAGATATAAATGGGATAGTAGGAATACCAGATGCATTTGACAAAGGTGAAGAAGACACCTAAGAAGATACTCAAAAGAAAAGAAAAAACCACAAAACTGACAAAACGATAAAGGATTCCATGATATTTTAATTATGCTGCTACCTTGAAAAAAATTTGACAGCATAGGTGAAGTAAATCAGTTTAAGTCAACATGCATTCAAGGATGGAAGTGAGGTTGGAATTCTGCTATATCCTCCTCAATACTTCTTGTACTGTGAAGACACAGTTGTAGTGTGATGACTCTACCACAAGCAACTTTAAGTACTTAAAATAGTTACCTATTAACATAGTTGACTTCCTAAAGAGCAATTGTACTTTTATCCAGCATGTTTCTTGAAATGATAGTTGGCAGATTTCTCCAACCATCTTTTAGAAAATGCAAGGAGTAATGATTTGTGTATAGTTCTAATAGGCAGATGGGTCATATAGATGAATGTCACTTGGAGAAATAACTTGTGCTCAAAAAGCATGGATTGTCTGTGTTTAAATACTTGAAATATTAAACGCAAATACATCTGTAAACAAGGTTTTCCATAGTAAGAGAAGAGAATCAAAAAATAACAATAACTGACTGATATGAAATAAATAATAGACACTGTATGAAAATGGCAACCTTAAAAAGCCTGCTGGAAAATAAAATGGGAAATGTAGAGTAGGTAGTTACATATTAAAGGTCTTGAAAAATTAGAATAAAGTAATAATGACTTATAACTCTATAAGAGCTTGCAAAGAAATTAGCACAAATGATAAAGGGATCTTTACCCACAGTATTCAAAAGAAGGCCACAGTGGAATTGACAATGCAGTGTGAATAAGACAAAAGCTAATGTTAACTTTAAAAGGGCCCAGAACCATATGAATAATTTTAATCTCAGACAAGGATGTGGATCATGGGTCAGAAGGTTAGATGTCTGATAGAGGTGTGCAAATCAAGACAGAAATTGCTGCTATCTGGATGATGCCAAAATGTAAAATCTATGCTGATAAAGATGTAATTCTGGCATGATCCTTGTCCCTCAGACTACGTGCTAAGGGGCTGTTCGTGTTTACATAGTTCAGAACTACTTAATCCAGAGCAGACTGTGTGTATCCACGTTTTCTAATCCTTCACCTAAACTGCTTCTGGGGCACATCTGGAAGCACTACAACATGTAAGTTTTTGGTCAAAAAGCATAAATAGTGTCAATGTTGTTCCAGGATAGAAATTTTATAACGTGCTGTTAAAAGGGTGTGAGAGATGCACTGGGCACTGCTATGAGATTATATAGAACATGTAGGAAAGGGATTTATGAAGATCAGAGGAGTTTTAGAATAATGGTAAATGACTGTGAAAAAAAGCCTTTTTGAGGAACTTAAACCTTGCACGTCCCCCATTGTCTATTATAGCTCTCATCCTCTGAGCTATATACAGAAATTCATCTGCCTCTCATCTTAAGAAAAAAAATAATATTTTCATCCTTACAGAAACTCCAGGAGTGATCCAACACATATATGTTGATAATCAGAGAGTGAATTACTTGGCAAAATAAATGTATTCAGATGCTTGCATTCATGCAGATTAAAGGAAATGGTAATGTCCGTGTCTTAATGCAAAAGGAAATTGGACAGATATAGGAAAACACAAGCCTGATTGAAAATATTCTTAATGATTTTATCAAATTTTTGGAATGGAACCATATCTGTTCCTTCAGAATAACAATTATTAGATCTATTTAACTATGCAAGAAAAAAAACTATGCCAGTAAAAATGGAAGATCTTGCACTTAATATTAAATGGGATAAATTGTAGTTGGAAATGGCCAGCTTTTCCACTGGCGATGATATGTGATCTAGAGGCATCAATAAACCATTAATGAGATTTGATCCTTCACAAACAGTTATGTCTATAGTATCTATCAGGAATGAAGCTGCCAAAGAAATAGAGGAAAATGTAACAAAGCCACTACTGAAATCTTTTATGAAGCAATGTGCCAGTTCTGGCTGACTGTTGAAGAGAAGGACATTCACACTGGAAGATGTCATAGCAGGGGATGAACAAAGCAGAAGACCTGCTTCAAAAAGGGAAATTAAAAGAGCATGGGTTCTTTCATCTTAAGAAAAAGAAGAGTTTAAACAATTTGATCTTCATAAATACCCTGAAGTTATGAACACCAAGTTTAAAGAAGAAATATTTAAAGTAGGTGTTTGGACAAGAATAAATTAGTTTAATCAGGCCCTGTCAAAGAAACAAAAGGTTCTTAATTTTCTGAAGCTTGAGGCCTATCTTAGTCACCTTATATCAAGAAGCTCAACTGGATTCAACATCCTAGAAAATTAAATATATGATACATTTTCCTGACACAGCAATATCTGGTTATGTAATTGAAAACACCAACATCTTTATTGATATCTTTTAATCCTATTTACTTTTATTTTAATTTAAGAATAAAGAATATGGATTCTTTTAGTATATTTGGTGACTCTGAAGCTGTTGTGTAGACAGATGCAATAGATATAATTGGAGTATGGATTAATGTTACAAGGCAGGTGATGTGATTAATAAGCCATTTTTCCATTATCATTGACATCATATGTAGGTAGATTCATAGGGACATACATCACACAGACATACAGAACACATACTCATATGGAATGCGCATAACACTGTTAGAAGTTATTTCAATAAATTTGATGATCTAAAACATATCTGTTTATGTGTGCAAAGAAGGTGTTAGAGGGATATGTAATGCTAAAGAAGAGAAGGATAAAAATTATGATGGTAAAATCCATCATTTTGAAAAAGAATATAACATTTTTTTGCTGATTTGCTGTTCATTTGCACATTTTTATAAGTAATTAGGAAGATTTCAAAAGAAAGATTTAGGAATCCAAATCTATCCTTCAAAACCTAAATCATTTCCTTGGAAATTCATTTTTCTCTTCCATTTTCCAATTTCTGTTACATGAAAATATTACACATAACCTTTTAATATGTGTAAATAGAAGAGCCATTAATTTTTATTGCTTCTCCTTTTTGTTTTATTGATAAAGGATGGGCTTAAAATTACATCAGACTTATCTCAAAAAAATTTCCTCATCCAGTTTCAGGCATATGTAGGATTAAACCTTATTGCTCTGAATCCATATTCCTGGAAGAAATAGCTCCATATCAGTAGTCTAGTCCAGTTACTTCCAAAATGAATGTGAGTTTTGTGATTTATCTCAAAGCAGTAGAAATAGAGATGAAAAGTCAGGAGTGCTTCTGTCACTGCTGTTGTTCACTTACGATATTCCCGGCTTCTTAATATGTACAATCTCATTGAAAACCGTTGTACCATCATTCATACAAAAAACTGTATCTTTTTTACAAAGGGAAGGAGTGGTAGGAAACATGGAAGATTTTAAACTTAGATTTAAGGAGTATGATTAAGTTTTAGGCCAGAAATGTGAAAGAAATTCCAGGCTTAAAAGGGTTAATAACAACCCCAAAGGGGGGTGGATGGAGAGCCACTGAAGGAAAACTTAAAGAACATGGACTAATTTTTTAGGAGTTTTGGTCTCCTGAGATGAAATTTCCAGACAGCCTAAGTAATTTAGGATCTCAAGCCCTGTGAAGGTCCTCAACAACTTGCAGAAATGCTTTTGAAAAAAAAAAAAAAAACAACTTTGGATTTTATACAGTAAGGAAACAACTTAGAACTACTGCAGTATAAAATATTTTCTTATTAGAAGGGTACAAAATCTTCAAAAGGAAAGGTGAAAATTTCACTTGTCTCACTGATTGTCTTAAATCATATTTTGGTGCACACTGCATTATGTTATCTTGAAGTATTAATGCACAGTGTCATCCCTCAGTTATGTGAACATCCCTAAAAGCCTTTTTCATGTTTTAGAAATTCTATTTCTTCCTTAAAACTATTTTTTTAACTCTAGGAAGCTGCTAGGAGTGAGAGAAGCTGTCGTGCATGACCTCTGGAAACACCACAGGGGAGCTAAGCAGATTCCTCAAATGCTTTATACGGAATCAAGTGGTGATGCATGGATGGGGCTATAAATTTCCAGTTTCAGCATCAGTCTGTCAGAAATGGCTGTGTCAACGAAGTAAAACATTTAAGGAAGTTATACTGCTCTCAAAAAGCCTTCTAACAGAGGATGGACAATGTTCTGCCACAGCCCTGCTCTGTTCTCTGCTGGCTCAGCCTAGCCAGGCAGGCATGTGGCTCTGGGGTTTCTCAACTCAATACTGACAATATATTTAGCATAGGCTCCCCAGGCTCACCATACCCAAAATCTTCCAGTTAAATTGGCAATGAGGTCCAAATCCAAAAAAACAAAACCTGAAATTTTGAAAAACTGGACCTTTCAGTGTTGTTTTTTTTCCTCAACTCTGTTTCTTTCAATGTTTTTCTTTTACATTCCTTTATTTTGACCAGCTCTACTGTTTAAAGGATAACCATGATGTAAACATCCTTTCCATAGAAAGTTTATAATAAAAATATGTATTGTCAGTAATGCACAGGAGATAACCAATTTATTTGCCGCCCATTGTCACCTGATCTACATGCAATATGTAGTTCAATCTGTGTTTAATTTTTTGTTATGTGAAATACTGCACTTGAAAATGGCTACTGCTCTAGCTCATGCAAATTTTAGCTTGTGCAGTTCTTCCTCATTATTATTTTAGTGATCATCAATATTTCATGGGAAAAAATAAGTGTTTGTATTGGCTAATGAGAGTGGATGCCATGATCTTCTACATAAAAATCAGCACTTATATGTTGTCCATTATCAATAATTTCTAGTTTCAAATTTTATATCTAATACTGAGAATGCACTTAACAGATGGCTACTTCTAATGTCCTTAATGATTGTATGTTCTTGCATACAGCAAATGGATACTTCGTATTTACTAACTGAAAATCATTCTCAGTCAGTGCTGATGACTTTATTGTATGTTTTGGGTTGGTTTTTTTTTTCTTAAAGAGGAAATTCAGCAACACGAACGTTTTATGTTTGCTTCCTATGGTATACATTGCTGAGCTGAAACTGTGAGATATTGCAATTAATAAAAAATATAATTTGGAGAGCTTATAATACCATCGTAACAAGATTAAGTGAAATAAATCAAATCCAATTTGTGCTTGGTGGCTTTGGGAATAACATTTCTGTCAAGTTGTTGAGCAGTAATCATTAAAACATGGGAATAATCCACCTCCTAATTAAACAACAATAAACAATTGTCAATGGCGCATAATTGTTAAAAGTCAACAAAGGAAGCATTAGTGTAAACAAAGATTAGACATAGTTCTTGAAAATGAGAACTGGAATGTTATTTAATGCCTGACAGAACTGACTAGACACAAAAGATATTTGCAATAGTGGAGTGGCAAATACCTCCATCAATATCATTTAGATAGGAGAGAAGCTGAGTAGTCTGTTGATAATATAAGCAATAAGTCAAATGTTTTGTCTCGCATCTTTACTTCACCTTGGAAATGTTGTTACAGTTCTTGTTACATGGCTTTTTTGGCTGTAATTTTCCCATACCTTCTAGTCTTAGGACCAGACATATTCTCAAAAAACATTTTAGGCCAAATCCACCTGTTCTACCAACAGCTGTTTCCTAAGTCACACACTGGTTAGTTAGGAACTGAGATTAGTTCACCAGACCCTGAATCTCTCAATTCTGTTCCAGACAAGCTTCTAAGCTGTAAGCAAATCTGAGGACACACACACATCCAATAAAATCACATACACACACATACACACAGAAATGCAAATATGGATGTGTCACGAACTTTGGATCTGCAGAAGTGTCCTTGTGCCTGACATGTCCGTCTTTAATAATTAAGAACCCAAAATGTCTTGTTTTAATGCAGTTTGGACATAAACCAAATTGCACAGATGCCTGAGAGCATAGGCATAAAGATGAGTTGTAGGTGGGGAGAGTGAGGTAAGACATTGCAGAACCTTTTGGTGCTGCACTGTAATTGCTGGTGCTTGTAGCATTAATGTGAGTTTGTCTGCATGTGCTTTGCTGGAAAATGACAGCCAGACAGTTTTCACGTGAGACTTCAGGGAAGTCTGAATTTATCATGAGGAAATTTGTCCCTGTTTCTGTACCCATCTAAGCCTGAATCTCTCCTTAGGTTTTCATTCATATGAATGAGATTTTATGTGACCCTGCAAATTCTAGGGTCAAATTCTCTAGTAGACTGAGAGCTGCATGAAATTCACACAGAGCACATTTTCTCAGCTCTCACCTGTGCAGTCTGGTGTTTTACTTCGCTAAATCCACAATCTGTACTGCAAAAAGTTTTCATGCTGAAAAGGAGGCTCCTGTAAATAAATGTAAAATTGAGCCTTGAATTGCTTTATACTTCATAGCTCAGTGTCAATTACATGGTGAACTAGACCCTGGATATGCCAGGATAAAATTCCTTGGTTTTTGAAAAGTATTCCTGGTAACATACATCCCACTCATTGCAATATCTGGGTTTCCTTCAGATCTCTGGATTGTGAACAGGAGGGAACAATTGCTGAGGAATTAGGAAAAAATCAGGTCATGAAAATATACACCATGTGTAAATCTAACAGTATCCTGGAAAATGTTTAATACTTTAAAAGACAATTTTTATTATTGTTGTAACTTTACTGACTTAGCTGTGATTTAGTAGTAGTGAGTCTGACTCAGCAGCTATTTTTTTTTTAAAAAACAACACCCATGAAGAAAAATCAAGCCAAACCTGAGACAAAAGCTGGGATCTGCTCTTCAGAATATATACACACACTACCACTACATTCAGCTGCAGTTCTAGTCTGCAATATTTATAAAAATATACATTAAAACATCCAGGAAATAGAAGACATACAAGAAATTAGCAAACACTGTAAACATGAGTTAAGGATGTTTCAGTGACTTCACATTTATGAATGAATACTGGATTTTGTCTGGCTCTTCCATTTCTGAAGTGTTATTAATAGTCTTCCTGATTTCCCCAGAAGTAAACACAATAATTTACAACATTGCAATCCACTTCACATCCCAGGCAATCTGTCCAAAGGAGAGGTGGTGCAGTGGAAGCTGTTTTATGTCTTGATTTTTAAAGCTTTGTGTTTTGGTTAGCATAGCAGTACTTTCAAGGACACCGCTGGGGGACTCCGTAACAGTGTCATTACCATGTTAGTTGAGGTCAGCTAATCTTGCCTCTAAGCATCGTACATGTCATATGTATCATTCTGCAGAATTACAAATGGGAAAATAAACATGAATTTTCCATATTCTAGCCCCTATTACTGAGTTTAAGTACTTCTTCACGTTTATTTTCTTAGGGGGAAATTATGGAGATATACATACATATATTAAAAAAATATATATATGTGTATAAAGGTCCTTGATCAAGAAAAATCTATAGGGAAACCAAAATGATGGTATTAATGAAACAATAATTCCAGTAGCGATATTTTAATTGAAGAAATTGAATTTTGTTTTAAATAGAAAATCTTGAATAACCAAAAATTTAAAAGCTGCAATCTGAGCTGAATGCTGATACATATTAAATTAAAATGAAAGGCACTGCTGACCTATTGGAAAGCAGAGATTTTTAAACTGCTGTAGAAAAATTGTTTTTCAGTTGTGAAGGAAGCTAAAGGTCAAGGATTCAAAGGATGCAACTTATATGTTTGTGATGTGGGTGCTCTTCCTGCATCAAACCAACAAACACACTCTCAGGCTGTATCCTGTATAATCTTTAATTTACAAGGTCTTGATTAGGATCTCCTTTGGGAAATGGCTTTATACTCTAGTTCAGCAGAGTTATTGTAAAATTGTTCTCCAGCATGTGTAGGTATGGCAAACCCTGGCCTAATGCCATTTCCAAATTCTGCACTTTCCCTTGGAAAAAAAGTATTTTTCTTTCCTCCTGTTCACATTCTTGCCTCCCCTTCACACGTGATGTCTTGGAGTTCTTCCAAGGACAGTTATATGCCTCTTTAGACGCTTAGTGAAGGTGGGGTTTTTTTGATTCTTTTTATTAAAGAATATAAAGATTTTTGATCTTTTTTTATTTAGTCATTAGTTTCAATTAAGGAGATGTGAACCTATTATCCAGAGATTAATTCAAGTGTATCATTGAAAGGGCAGCAGATGTGATCATATGCAATAAGGTTAGAGACTTCATGGATATAATTCCCTGGTATAATGATTAGTGTAATCCACTAATGAATTAGTCTCGGTAATTTTTAGGAAGGTAAAATTTCAGGGGTGGTTATTTTTACTTTTCTATCCAGTGAGTGGAAGCCTCTTTTAGAAGTGCATGGGGCCATCTTGCTGTTCTGAAAACCGCTGAAAAATCTCTCACTGAGCCCTAGAGGAGAAGAGTCCCTGATCTAATTAGTGCTGCTTTGAGAGGGGGGATAGGATAATGTGACATACAGAGGACCCTTCCAAAATGAATTATTCTACGACTCCATGTTTTCTATGTAGGCCAATAACATAATTTTCTTAAGAAAAGAAGTGCATGAAATTCTCTGCCTGATACAAATCCCATTGAGATTGGTACACAAATACCTTGCAATTGAGTTTATGTGTTCCATTTTGGTACCTCCTTCCCCTCTCTTGCCAACTAAAAATGAAATGAAGCTCACTGAATTCTTTGGGTCAGTACAAACAGCAGGGCTCGACCTGGCCCAACTCATGTTGAAAATGTTCAAGAGCATAATGTAAGCATGTGAACCCAGCAGTGCATCACTTATTCTGATGCAGCTTGATCATATGCAGGCTTACCTGGTTGGTGGTTTGGAGACTGAGGTTCTTTGTACCATGTCTCCTTTTGAGAAATCTGTTTGGCATGCTGTTTGGGAAGCTGATTCTGGGGGATTTCACCCATTAGGCCACAATCACCTGTGTGCTAAGAAAACACAGCTTTATTTTATTTTATTTTATTCATTTCATTTCATTTCATTTTTTATTTATTTTAATTTTATTTTTTAAATTTATTTTTGATTTTGCATGCTGAATGCAGTGTTGACTAAAACTAGAACTGCATGAAGTCTGCCAAAGCTGATCACATGCAATATTAAGGAGCTCACATACAATCATACTCATTTGGGTTTGGACACAAAATGGGCCACATAAAATGCTCAAGTGACATTTGGTTATGGAAACCATAAAAGAAATATTTGTCATGACATTGTACACTATAGACATATGAAAATATGTGTGTTTGTATTAGATTCAAATCCAGGTTCTGGATGAGCAAATAAACATTTTATTTTGCTTAACTTTCTAATTTTAATTCCAATATATCTTTGCTCTTGTAATAGCATTGAAATTCAATTCAATCGTCCAGACATAGGTATCTAATGACTCCTGAGCTAATGTTCAGGAGTCATTATAATTATATAATTTATAAGACTTAGAGTAGTAAATGTGACAAAGCATCTCCAGAATAGACAAATTATTTTGAAGTGACAACTGGAAACCAGAGAGGATATCTGGGATATCTAAAACACCATGAAATATCTTATGTGGCAAACAGTCAGGTCCCTTTGAACAGCCTCTTCTGTGGCTCTCTGGTTTGGTCTAGACATTACACATCATAATGGATTCACATCTAATCTTATTATCTAGCAGTTATCCTATGCTTCAAAATTCTTGTTAAAAGGGCATTATGAAAGGATTAAGTTAGGGGCTATAACCTTTAAGAAAGGGTTATTTTTAATATGGAAGGACATGGTTCTGGTTAACCTGAAGGGAAGCAATGGAGCTGCAAATAGCTTTAGAATTTGGGACTGATGGAGTTGAAAACCCACATTTCTTTTTCAATTGAATCTTACACTTACCTCTTACCATATCATAATTTCATAGGGAAAAAATCAATTCAAGTTTATTTTTATAGATAAAATTGTGATTTTTCTTTTTTCTTTATCACCTTTCTCTGACACAGCCTCTGAAGTCAATAAGAATGTTCCAATTGTTTGCTGCTGCAAGCATTATTCTAATTGACAATTTAGTTACCTGCCCTGACATTCTGCTGAAAATATTTGGGCCCTACAACATTAATGCAGTATATATTAAGGAACTTAAGAAATAACTAACACACTGAAAAATAAATTCATCCATGGGGATTAATCATCACCTGGGATACTCTTATTGTGGATACATGTAATAGATATTTTACATGGCATTCAATATTTTCATCAATGAACTGGAAATGAACATCAAATTACCATTGGCAAAATATGTCAACAACATAAATGTCAACCATGTAAGGACAAAATGGTTGTCATATGCAACCCAAATTGCTTGTTTAGCCTAACTCTTTGAAATTAAATGTGATTTAATGCTTAATTGCTTAGCCAAATCCAGACTGTTGCATCCAATAGGAGAAACAATGTGTGAAATGTGGTACCTTGTGACATGGAGCCAGTCTACTTGTCTGAATTCTAAAACTGCAATTTAGCAACTTAAGTTAAAGACTTGCATTAACCATTCTGTTCACGAGAAAAATACAGATACATGACATAGTATTTAATTTTTAAACTGAAAAAAAATCCTACGACTATACAAAACCAGTATGAGTTAGTATAATGCAACTATTAGCATCACAGTTTGTCAAGGATACTAGAAGTAGTATTGCTATTTACAAAAATCTATTACACAATATTAAATGATAGTACATGACTAGGACCTTTATCAGCTTATAAAAATGAATGTTGCACTATAAATATGACATTGGCTCTCTGGCTGTTAGAAGTGATCTTACTGATTCATCAATATTTCTCCCTGTAACACTGACACTTTTCTTGGAGACCTTCAATCAAAACACTGAGCTCATATGAACCCAATTAACCCATAAAATCTAAGAGAATAAGAGCTCCAGGCAGGAAAATTTCAGAGATTGCTGTTGAAATGAATTAAATGTGCTTGGGAACACAGACACTTAGATAGTAGAAACTACATTGTCAGCTGCTTCCAAATGTGTCAGAAAGATCACAGAGATCAGTCTGCAGAGATAAATTGTGTTGCAAAAAAAAATATTTGCATACAGTGAGAACAACCATGTGCAAATGAAGCTTTCCATGCCAAGAAATGTGTTCATGGAAATGAGAAGAAAGTAGGTAAAAACATTACACTATGAGTAAACCTTTCCATTCAGCTCCTCCTTCATGTAGTACCCAAATTCACATTATCACAATTAGAAATCCCCTCTGACTTTCTCTTTGAAATGATTCAGTGGTTTCATATGTGATTTTTTCCTTCACTTTAAAAGCATTTCACGACCTCATTTGTATTTCATTTATAAACCCAGGCACCCACTTTCTTTGCTTTTTTAGTGCGTATGGAGCTACAATTAGAAATCTGCTGATGTACTGGTGAAGGAACCATAAGAGATTATGTTGCCTTATTGTCTCCATGAGTATGTGTCACAAGATTACATAACAAAACCAGGTCTGTGCATTGCCATAAGAAGGGTGTGTAACAGTCTGGCAAACCATAGACCTTTGCTGACAGATGAGGGGAGACTTCAGTCAGGTCCTGCTGGGATTTGTCCCAAAGCCTATTCAGACTAATATGCTCCTAAAGACTCTGATGGAGCAGTCAGTATATTTGCGTCACCAGAGGCTTATTCCAGCCTGAGATTGCATGTGGACATCCAAGGGCCCATCCTTGAATTAAAGAGTTAAATTCCTAGAATTAAAAAAACTCCTCAAAAACTGATGGTTTGGAAATTAAATAAAAGTATACCCTAGTTCTGCCTAGAGATTTAATGTCAGAGAATGTAGTAACACAATTTCTCACACACAGAGGCTCACCATAGTCCATTGTGGGCATTTGCTACAGCTATGAAGCAAATTACATAAATTCAGCAATCTGGTACGGGACACAAGTCTTCCCTCATTTCTCTAAGCAAAGATTCAAGATTAATTTAGAATGGAAAAAGCAGAAGTAGTGGTTTTAAAATTTCAGGACTTTAAGATTAGTATTGCTGAGCAATTAATTTAGAAATCAGTTTTTCAAATAGAGACTGGGAAAGATATGGGAAGCATCAGTACTGCAGAAAAAGATACATAGTCTATAGCACATTTCCAACTAACATGAGTCAGTATAGTGATGTTATTGTAAAAAGTGCAAATTTTCTTTGGGCTGTGTTAATAAAAGGCTTATATATCAGAATAGGAAGTAAATATTCAGCCTCTTTTTTGGAACCTAGGCTGTTTTCTGATTTCTGAGGACAACTGGTTGAGAAACTATGTTCCTCCTCAGACTTCCTGAATTTCTTTCAGTGTTTCATGGTCTGGAAGTATGTGGTTGCAGAGCAGATGACAGTGTTACTGATTTAGAAGCCTTTTGGTTCTGCCAGTAGTCCTTTAGTATTTTAGTTCTTGTTCAGACATGTAGAGCTAAATGAAGCAAAGCAAAGAAAAGAACAATAGAAAACAAGTGTCATTCACTTTTGAATATTATACGTTGAAAACCAAAGCAAAGGCTGAATTCCATATTGTAGTTCCCTTCCCTTTAATGCCCCCCCCAGTCTTTCCCCAGGTTACTTTCTCTATTGCCTATAAACCCCTACAGCTGCTTTGAAGCAGACATTTTTTATTCCCCTCACTATTGTAGCAAAACTGTTGTAATCAAGATTTTAGAGTCATGAAAGCTGAACAGGGGAGTTCTAAACCTTAAACACCAGATGTGAAAGGCCAGTACTGCAATCTATATAACCTTTCAAAACAGGCAGAAAAAGTTAATGAGTTACTCCACAAACACTGTTCACGATGTTTCGCTCCAGTCTCTTAACTATCAAAATCTCATGTTATTCATTTTCCCATGTCTGAACGTTTTTACTGGAGTGCACTTGCTTTTGAAAGATTTCAGCCTCTAGCACTCTGTGTTCTCTTGTATAAAAAAATTATATATTTGTCTTTTCTTCCCCTGAGGTTTTGCAGCATTTTTTTTAAATTTTATTTGGCACTTCATAATTTATTACATTCCTTGCTTGTGTGTACATGCACCTTGGCATTATGCTGCTTTAATGTGAAGACTGGGAGCTCGTGACAGAACAGGTTTACAAGGACTGGCAAGCATGCATTTGCACAGAATATCTCAACAGATATCTGGCACTTACTATATATGGAAAATTTGCTAAAAACAACTTTGAGAAAAGAATCTGAAGAACTACTTCCATTAGCTTCCAAAACAGATGTTCACATGTACATATATAGAAAGTGGGACAGCAGACAAACACATTGATTTGCCTGTAATGCTCTTTTGAACCTGGCATGTAGTAAAAGTAAAAATGTCACCTAACAAGAGATCCATCTGCCCTGGTGTAGGCGTCCAACACAGTAACTAAGTTACAAAGTGACTAAGACAGTTACTACACACTCTTCTAATAGTCAATGGGGAGAAATACCATCTCCAGACAGCAATTCATCTCTTCCTGAGATAGGTGTCTAGAACAGATCAGATAAACTGCCCCCTAGGGAAGCCTATGTCTCTTTACTGACTGCTAGGGGAATGGGAATAGCTTGAACTTGGATATCCAACTTCTAGGCTTCTGAAACGTGATGAATTTCATTCTGATATGGCCAAAGAACTGACACAAAATCGTTGGCCTGATAAAAAGAAGAAAAATCTATCCAGCTAAACCCCACACATTTTATACACAAGAATATGAGAGAATGAAAATTCAAGAATATAAAAATTTTTTTTTCTGTTATCGGAATTAATTTTCCATGGTGATACCATCAGCTTTCCTCTTTTGTAATACATCTTTTACAGGAAAACAAAAATTTACAACTTAGGTAAGGTTTCCAGGTGAGAATATAAAAGTGTGGAAAAGAAGAATCACAACAGTCTTTAATGCTTGTAATAATTGCTATTAAGTGTAATTAAGATATGTAATTAGAGGGAAATAGTTT
>WBMY01003066.1:7151-53513 GCA_013397315.1 Donacobius atricapilla | reverse complement strand
CTGTCTCATGTGCTAGAAGGCAGCTACAAACAGAGGATATCCAAAGCCCTACAGCAACCAGTGTCAGGAATCCCATGGGTCACATCAGGCAATCAGTTTTTATGAGACTGAAGAACAGGTGCACAGGAGTTATTTTCCTAAACATGGATGTCTGTTTGTCTGTCTTACCTACCCTTCAACTGATACTCAGAAGGGAGATGGTTCCCTGTACTCATTATATCATATCTGCCAGTCATACATGAATGATCACATATTTTATTGCACTGGAAACAGCGTTNTGCCGTGATTACTGTGATTTCCAGTACTTTGTGATTCCAACTTAGAATCTCCTCCATTATCAAATGGGTGGGGGAAAAGCAACAGCTTGAGAAGGGTTTCGTTTTCCAGCTGGGTTTCAAACACTACAACATCATAGTTTTCACTCTACTTTTACATTATTTTCCAATGACTTTAGTCAGTTTTCCNCAGGATTTAAAACAGTTGCAAATGTCTTTAATCTATTTGGTAATACCTTTCCTTGGTTAATTCACGCATTACCAACAGTCACTGTTCTTATAAAAGCATAAAAAAATAGTTATAGTTGAGACTACTGCCCAGGGCTAATAAATGTCATAAATACAGCAACTAAATTCAACCAGCCTTGATGTTTATAAGCATCTTCTGCTTCTTTTGAAAGATTTAACTCTTTAGATCTCATTACTTTCCATTTTCCCTTACCCAGAAGATATCTGTTCTTGTCTGTTTTGTCTCTACTTTTAACTTCTTTTTTTTTTTTTTGCAGTAGGGAAATACATACTTAGATAAGAGAAAAGAAAAGAAGTACTTTTATTTTCTGTATGACGAATGAAGAACATTTAAAGGAATAGAATTTCAGGCATTCAACAAATTGAGACAGAGTGGAATGGAGCATATACATGACAACCCATGGAACGATAATGACAAGAATGCTAAATTTAAAATGCCACCTCTTAGGCCAAGGAACCCACTAGGGACATACATACAGAGTCAAAAACTTTCTCCTTAGCTATTGTGTCTACAATGTCATCCTGTACATATCTTTATTCTCACTCTTCTCCTATGAAGCAGCTGATAATGCCCAGATCACACAGGAGGAAATGGTATAAGGGTTTTGTCAAGAAACGGGTTTTACACAGTCCTCTGTCAATGGAGATTAGATTCACTTCTTGTAGGGCTTTCCTTGACTGGCTTTCTATGGTCCACGTATACTGAAGAAGACCAGTGCATACAACTGATAGATGTTTGATTATAGGAACTTTTTTGCACAAACCTATTTTTGATGATCTCACAGGATGGAGCATGAATCCTTAAAACCAGAGATGTGAAAATAAATTCAGAGAAATGTTCATCACCAAGTAGTCACATGCCAATAAATGGTTCAGGACACATGTGAATATTGACATGAAACAGAAAATTCTGAGCAAGAGAGTTTCTGGGATAGTTCCTCATTTTCTGCCAAGATTGTGGTTTCAAAAAACTGAAATGTTACAGAGCATAAAGATTTTCCCAGTGCATAACCAACTAAAAGAAAAAGTTCATTTGTTCTTCATACAATGTACAGTAATTAAGTAACTACATGCAGATAGTGAGAAAAAGCCCAGGAAACATTAAAGTTTGTATATTCTAGAAATATAAACCACAAAATGTGTTATTTTTCTAGGGATTCAGATGATGAAGAGTAAATGAAAACCTAAGAAAGCTTAATTTGATAGTTCCTATCACTTATAACCAACAAAAATATTTTAATGCTTAATTCCTCACTGAATCTATTTCAGTTACAGTATGTTGAAACTAAGTGTAGTAACTGCTCTGCTTCACAGAAAAAGTGCTCATAAAATAAATTATTTTTCTTGCTACGTGTAAAAAATTGGCATATTTGTCTTTTTACACAATATATTTCAAATATTTTTCCCCATTCTTGTTTTACAGCTAGGGCAAGTGAAGACCATTTGCTTTATTACCATCTCTAATATTTTCATGGAACAAAAGTGGTACTATTCATTTAATCCCTATACCAACAAAAGTCCAGAAAACATTAAAACTAAAATATGTGAATTGAGTGTAAGAAAAATTAGGCATTTGAGAGTTTACAATAAGAACTCATCTAAAACAGGTGGAGATTTTAGGGTTTTTTGCATCTGTCCTGGGTACTGAGAAAAAGTGGGGTGGAGTTTCTAGTGCTGTTTAATTCCATACCATCCACATCACTGCTCGGGGTATGGTTTTGGCTAGGAATGAAAGTTTGCCTGTCTTGCCCTGGAAAGTGTGAGGTGCCGAGGTCAGGGCTGGGCTGCCACTCAGCCCCGCACTGGGAGAGCTGCAGCAGGAGAGTGTCCTGTGCTAGCCCTGGAGAGCCCCGAGCACTGCCATGACACACTGGGGGGCCCCACTACAAGACTCCCAGCTGCTGCTTGGCTTTGGGAGAGAGACACTGCACCAGGAGAGGGGCAGTGGAGCCCAAAAACCCCAGCTGGAGCAGAAGCAGCTGCACCAACCCTGCCAAACAGCCCAGCACAGTGGTCCAAGGAACAGGCAGCACAGCACTGATGATCTGAGCTCTGAGGGGTTTGGTTTCTGTCACAGTTCTTCACTGGGGAATTTTTTTGTATTCTGGCGGGTGGGGGCAAGATTCAGTGATGAANTAGCACTCTGGTTTGTTTAAATATGTGAGGGATTGGTATCAGGTTCATTGGTTTTCTAAGCATGCCTGACAATAAATAGAGTAAAGATAGAAAACAGTTTACAAACACAAAAATATGAGAGAGCTGAAAGTACTTAATAGATAATAACTTTAGAAACTTCCATGTTTTTATAAAAATTCAGCAAAAGCCTGGGTAAGAATTATGCAGGCTACCTTAACCTTCATATAGATCCTCTTTAAAATATCTTAGGGCAAAAGGATGTTCACAACTACTAATTTGTTTTTGAAAGCCCTTGCAATAGCTATTTTGGAAATTCAGATTATAGTAAGTCAATATACAATCTCTGGCAATAATAGATTAACAAATAATTAAAGAAAACATTTATAAACTACTAAATATTTATGATACATAATTTAAGACCAAAATAATAATTAAAGAACTGTGAATTTTTGCAGTTCATGAGACAAGAGAACTGAATTAATGTTGCTTAATTTATATGATTCCTTGCACTCTTCATTTCAGCCTGGTTAGTATTCTAACTAGTGAGCAGTTAGCACTGTGCCCTCCAAATATTGCTGGGTTTTGGGTTGGGTTTTTTTCGTTTCCTCTATTAAACTTAAGCATTTGAAAGTATTATTAACAAACATGAGACTTGATCTGTCTCTTAGTTTTGTACAAATAATTCTGATAAGATCAAAATATCTCTTTGCTACAACCATTCAGCCTACTCCACTGTTTACCTGCCTCCTTCCCTCTAGTTCTGCACCTGTCTAGTGCAAATTATTACTTAACTATTTGAAATGTACAGGTAGATGTGTGTTTCTTGAATAGGGAAATCAGGGTTTCAGCAGTAGTTTCCTATATGTACTAGGACATTCATATGAGTGGGTCTGTTTTGTGTGATGCTTGCAATGAGGAGGATTAAAGGCTGGAAACCTGACTGTGCTTCTGTCTGCATCACCCTTGTGTACTGACACTGGTGAAGGGATGGGCTTCTCATACTTCTCCTGCTGTTCTGTGAACATTTACCGTCACAGGGCTCTTCCATCTTCAGCTCAACTAAAATATTTCTGTTTCCAGGACTCAAGAAAATTCATGAATATCCAAGCTTTGGTTTTAGTTTTTGAAATAGACATGTCAGGATTATTATTTTCCTCCTTTTTTTGTAGCCAATAGATTTCTTATACTTTTTTTTTTATTTTCCTACACAAATAGCAGCCATGCAACCTTTTTTTCTACCTATTGTCACAATGATTTATGATGCAATGTGTATAATTTACTTGTTTCTAATGATTTTTTATAAATTTACAAAAACAATTTTTTTAATGTAGGTCAGTCACTTTTCTCACAGGCTTGTTTCACAGATAAACCAGTACAGTGTTTTGACAAGAACCATCTTGGGCGTGATGCATTAGAAACTATGCATTAGAAACTTTAAAGTATCATCTCAGAGAAGTAAGCAAAATAGTAACATAGAAAAGCAGGAATATTTCATGTAATCAGTTCATGAAAGCAGATGATTTGAGATGTAGTTCTGCCTTTAGGAGCAGCATTTTTTATGATGCAGCTTCTTGTGCTTTTTGTGCGGAGAATAGCATTTTAAGTAGCGGGCCGAGGCTTTACCATGCTTTGTCAATTTGCGATCAAAGAAGATACCTTTTCTACATGTCTTATTATCCTGAAAAGGGGAGCAAATTATAAGCCACTCTTTCCTATTCCTCCAAGATGAGTCACATTAAAAAAGAACGGTGCAAACCCAACATACATCAAAGGCTAAAACAGAGAACTGAAAGATATGAGACTATGAAAATTGCAAGCTGATACATCTGAAGCAAGAAGGGGGAAAGTTTTTTTATAATCTTTGAAAGCAAGAGGAGGAAGAGCTTACAAGACACTTGATTTTGCGAGTCATAGATGCAGAAGATTAGTGCTCCTAGCTGTGCTCCTAGATCAAGCTAATGTGCAGCAGGCCACTGGAAGATGCTGCATACAATTGTCTATCTTCTAGTCAGCGTTGCTTTTGCTCCGTGTAAATCTCTAATGAATACTAAGTTTTTCCTTGAAGACATAATTCATCATTTCTATACTTTACTGCAATGACTACACAATCCCAGGCTCATGGACTTTGATAAAAATGACCATGGGAAAGTTGGGTAAAGGAGAAAGTGAAGCCTCAGACACAGACTGTTATAAATCATGTATAAAACTAGAAGCATTACAAATGCTTCTTGAAACCAGTAATAAAATAATCTTCTTTATGGAAATGAGAATTAAAAAGAAGGGCAGATGCCATTTTGAGGTTAAAAAATAATTGATTGGTGAGATGATAGAAGAGAAACAGGAAAAAACAACATCTACAGGAAATCAACTGTTAATAAATATCAAAAACTGCAGTCAAGTGACAAATAAGCTGCAGCATATGTTCCTTCAGCTACAAAATGGAAATCATTTTCTATAGAAGAGATGCTGATAAGCCTGCCTCCTCCCCAAAAGGCAATCATTTTACATTTTATATTATTTGAAAAGAGCCTGATTATTTTCCTTTGAATGAAAAGAGACGATTCACATTTACCTGTCAACAGAATTTTCAATTCAATTCTGTTTTGCCTGCATATTTAAAGGCATATGACCCAACCATAGCATTCTACGGGGGAACTTCAGTGAGGTGTAAATAAATAATAATTCACAGCCACAAATACTACTTTACCTTCATCCTATTCAAATCACTGAAAATTAAAACTCCAAGAAGTCTATTAAATGTGTCTTTTTCTTTTTTTCCTGGTAACAGATAACACCTACATGCAGTGTTCTCAACAAGGTTAGAGAAGGTACTCCCACAAAATAACACACTATGGAAGGCAACATATGAAAACATATGAAACATATGATTGGGATGTCATTTGAAGTCGACATTTAAAAGGAAAGTTTTGTCCCAGATACGTTTTGCAGTTCTCTAAACAAGGTTGGTGCAGTAGTGCTTGCATAGATTCTGACAGGAGACAGGGAGAACTAGTAGAGGCAGTAAAGGATTTAATGGGCATCCAGTTTTCATTATCAATGGATTAGTGTTCAAACCTCTCTTTTATTAAGCAGGAAAGCTGGAAAGCGGAGTCTGATTAGGAGTTGAAAGGTTTGTGAAATGTTAATATCTTGACAATATTTCAATAATCCTTCTCATGATGTCCTGATGCTACTGCTTCTACTCTTCTGTCATATTTTAAGTCTACTAAGAACAGACAGAGATAACAAATGCAAATGTGGGACTGGATTTTTTTGTTCTGAAAGTGCCTGTAAGTCAGTAACTGAGAGGCAAGAGGATTCACTTTTTCCCAACACACGGGTCGAAACCAACACACTTTCTGTAGAAGTCTGAAAATCTCCCCCAAACAGCCTTAGGAAATATAAAATTGATTCCAGTGATTAGGCTTTACATAAGAGTTTTTAAAATAATTCCTCTGCTGTGGTCGTCCCTGGACCATCCACAGGGGATGATTCTCTCCTTTGGAGAGTGTGCAGCCCCTTGGCTGCCTCAGTTAGCAGTGACTCCCCTTTGGGAAGTCCCCTTGGGGGACCTCCTTGTAGCTCAGGGTGAGCAAAAGTGCCTCAACCCGTGTGCAGCCCCTAGGCGGTCGCAGTTCACAGGGACTCTCCTTTGAGAAATCCCTTTGAGAGTTTTCCTTGTGGGTCAAGGTAAGAAAAAATACTGTAGCCCATGAGCCTTTGCAGTTTTATGTTAATGTTTATACCCCATTGGTTGTTCCCTTTGTTCCTGGTTTTTACCCCTCCGGATTGGGTCTTTTTGGATCCTTCCCCTGATTGGTCCCTTTTCCAATTCCTTTCTCCATTGGCCAAGTTGTGAAACCCCGCCCCCTGGCTACCCCATATAATCCCCCTGTCCTGGGTGCATTCGGTTCTTTCCCTGTGGATTTTGTGGAATAAAGCAGCTCTCCTGGAGATCAGAAAGACCCTGTCTGTCTGCTTTTACTCCTGTATTAGCCGGGGTGGCAAATGCAGCTCTGCTGCTCAGGCAGCCTCTCAAAGAGCAAATCACTCTGCACTTGAGAGTGCACCAAATAGCTGATCACTCTGCACCTAAGGGTGCACAAAGAGCTGAATCACTCTCTGCCTGAGAGTGCCTGTGCCTCCATCGATTTAGGTGTCTTTTTAAAGACACTTCTAGCGAGGAAGGTTGCAGCACCTTCACCATTGATCTTGTCTGAAGCTTCTTTATTCCACAAAATCCACTCTGCCTTTATCAGTGGGGTGCCAGTAAGGGTTCTGTATCAGTACCATCCTGCAAGGAGGTCCCTGTAGAACACTTCCTTAGTGGATGACTCTCTCCTTGCCCTACCTGCCTGACATTCACACATTTTCACCTTTCTCATTCCACCAGTGTTGCCTGGGGCAGCTGGAGTGCTTTTTGGCAGACTCATATCACCCAAACTCTGCCTAATTCACACTGCATGTAGGATTTTCCTAGTGAACACAGAGGCACCTGACTTGAAGGATCTGTCAAGAGAAAATACAATTTACACCCATCAGAATTTGAGTGGAACAAAATACCCTCTGGTTTCCCTCTGTTTGAGCCAAGACAAGATCACCACTTATGCAGAAACCAGGACAACAAGGATTGGAATAAGATAACTTATGAACCTGAGTCTGAAGAAACTTGTCTTTTTTCCAAATATGATTAATTCATATAACAAAAAATAACAAAACACAGAGCCTAAATGACTTTGCTTACTGAAGCTAGGCACCTGGACTGACCAGACTTGCAAAGAAGTGACTTTCTGTATAACACCAAAATTAGTCCTGATATAAACAGTAATTTAGAGCACCCAGTAATAGCAAGCCCATAGCAAATAAATAACCCACTTATTAAGTAATTAGTTATAAAACATCTACCTCTCCTTGTAGAGCCTTAGAAAGAAAGTCACCTAAAATACAAAATAGCAACCTTTTTGTAGTCAGAATTTGTCTTGGGTTGCAATATGTATTCATATATATGAAAGTGTGCATTCTATTTGCCATCTGTTGAAACTGGTTGGGGAGGTGCTTTTCTTTATCTCTTCTGTGACCCATTCCTCATGACTCAGGGTGGCGGGGTAGGAGGCAGGTGACTTCTGTTAATGGGCCAGCTGTTAAAACCAGGCGGGGCAGTGTTCTTTATCTCTTGCACGACCCATCCTCCCTCCAGGGGGATATCTTCTGTTAATGCGTCATTGTGGTTCACTGCATGACTGATAAAATTACATCCTCCCAGTGGGAGGAGCCAAGCATTCCTACCTGGATAAAACCTGCAATTCCGAACACCAAGGCAGCCTGTTTTTCCACTGGATTTCCCAGAGGAAGACTGGACCCCTCTCACCACCACTGGACCCTTCTACAGGATCATCTCTTCTCCAACAGCACCACATCTGTTACTCCAGGAGGATTTATTTGGACTACTCCCAACACCCTGACCAAGAGGGTGTCAGGTTGTATTCTGACTCTATCAGGGTTTCTAGCATGTTTGTTTGTTTGCTTTGATGTTTGGACTACTATTTGTGTTTTTAATATTCCTAGTAATGAATTATTCCTTTTCCCATATCTTTGCCTGAAAGCCCCTAATTGTGAAATTATAATAATTTGGAGGGAGGAGGGGTAACACTGTCTATTCCAAGGGAAGCTCCAGCTTTCCCTGGCAGATACCTGTCTTTCCAAACCAAGACAGATTTATGTCAGGTTTTACTGATGAAAATTCAAGGACACTGACTTTAGAGTGATATAAGGACAGTCCTCAGAAAAATTAAAAGTTCTTTGCTAAACCTAGAAAGCTTTTTAGGTATTGAAAATTATAATAGCTATTTAACATATCAGTGAAGTTTAAGGTACTTAGCCATAATTCCATGTGGCATTATTAAAAAACAAAACAACTAGGTAAGTATGACTCATGTTAAATATTTTTCAAAGTTAATGTATAAATGTTCCAGACTGGAGCATGCCAATGAAAAGTGTTAAGCAAGAGCAGATGCTGCATTTCATTGTAGCAAGCACCTCATTCTGCTCACAAATATTCGTGCATATTTTTGTGAGTAAGTCAGCAGAGCAACTGAAGAATCAGCTACTTGATGTTTCTTTTTAAATTCCACAAAACTCTGAAACATCACCATTCCCCATCTTATATCCATCTTGATTCTCCTACAAGTTTCAGCTTTTGAAACAAAATTCATAATTATGCTAATGAAGACTTTCTTTCCCGGCACAGGGAGTTTGAAGTACTTTAAGCAGCGATTTTATGATTGAATCTGCAACTTGTGCTGCTGTGACTCCATGTTTTCACTCTGCTGTGTGTGTGACAATTTTGTCCCCATTGAGATGACCCACAATCACTATCACAATGCTTTAAAATAGGTTAATTAATTAGGGAAGTCATAATTGTAATTATTCCAGATGGTACCAACACCACAAGGCTTTTCAACCGAATTTAATGTCAGAAACATAAAGTCAATGTTTTATCACTCCATCCATAAAACATTAAGGTTTCCTACCCCAGAGCTAGAGGCGCTTTAAGACTGCCTTTGGGCACATTTCTCAAACATACATATAGAATATAACCAGCCATAGTATAGCAAGGGAAGCTCAGCTGTATATTCTCACTGGAAAATGGCCTTTTTACACAGTGTACCAAGTTAGTTTTCAGGATGAAAAAAGAATGGACCCACACGCTTTGTCTGTGCTGTGTTCAGTTGCATCAGTTTTTCCACCAAGGAAGGAGAAGCGAAATCAGGGAAGATACTCTCTATGGATGGAAAACTTTTCTAACCTTAGTCAAAATCACATTACAGTGATGACTTCTGGCCTTGTTCTATCGAAATGCAAAGAGAAAAAAAAAATTCTCTCCAACTTGGATTCTCTTAGTGCTCTGATTAGTCCTATGGTTGCTGTCTGGGAGCTTTGCAGTTCTCCATGGAAGTTTTCTCTATACAAATTCTATTGCACTTGTCTCAAAAAAAATCTCAATCATCTAAATCTCTCTTTAAATTCATGTGTGACCCAGGACAAAGCATTTTTCTTCCCTATACCTGCATACCTACTGTCAGAAACACAGTGGACAGGAAAAAAAAAATCACAGCTTCTTCATTCTGTGTGTTCTGCCTCAAAAGTTGCTGTGCTTGAACAGGAAGAGATGAGATCTTGCATTTCTGCCTATTTTTGTTTCTGCTTCTGAAAAAGGAAGATAAGCAAATGTTTCTGTTCCACATGACTGTACAGTAATGTGCAGCTGACTCAACTAAGCGACACACAATGGAATTGCATCTAATTTTTCATTTTTACATAGTAGTAACAGATACTCTGAATGTTCTGATTTTCTTCTCAGCTGCCATGTACTTTAAGCCTCAGAACCTAGGAAAAATATGGTTGCATTAATGTTGGTTCAACCTTACTTAAAAGTAACATCCAAAGACCTCAGCAAGCAGAGGGGAGAGTTTCTGCACCAGTCTCTGGCTTGCCCTGTGCTTCTGGGACAGTCTAGAAATTTCTCTAGGGACCTTAGGCTGCCTGGAAAGGGTCACTAGGACAGTTTTGCTCGGAGCAAGCTCTAGCACTTCATCTCTGACAAGTGCTTCTCCCAATAAAAGTGCATTTCAGATTTCTTTTGCAGCCAGCTCTTGTCAAGGGAGGAACTAGACATCTTTTGGCTTGTGCCAGATGGGGACACATGCATTGGCATAGCCTGGTGCCACAAGCAGAGCTACGGAATCATAGAATATCCTGAACTGGAAGGGACCCACAAGGATCACCAAAGTTCAACTCCTGTCTCTGCACAAGATAATTCCAAGAACAACACCATGTACCTGAGAGCATTATATAAAAACTCCTTGACTCTTTCAGGCTGGTGCTGTGACCCCTTCCCCATTTGTGAGGTGATAATCCTCATCCTGTAATGGGCTAGTCTGACTTCTGCAATGCCCTCTGCCATGAATATATTTAAACTCCCTCTTTGTGTTATCCCCCACAGGTCTGGCCATCTTCAACCCCAGCTGAGGTTTGTTCATGTGAATTTTCTCCCTACGGTGGTGAGCATCATCTCTGTATTCTTGTTACAATCACTCGACTTTGCTTTTACTGGCATACACCTTATTTTTTGCCTTGTCTTCAAAAAGAGATCCCTGCTCAGCCAAGCCAGCCTTCTGCCTTGTCTGCTTGACTTCCAATGTTTTGGAATCGCCTGATGGCGTGACTTTTGGATGTGGAGTTTAAATAGAGACCAGTGCTGCTGGACACTAGCACATCCAAAAGCATTTTCCCAGGGAACCTTACCCATTGGTTCCCTGAGCAGCCTGAATTCTGTTCTCCTCATGTCCAGAACTGAGAGTTTTCAGTCACTTTGGCTCCTGTAAACAGAGATTTTACACTTGATTGCCTCATGATCACTGTGCCTACGATAGCCACTAGTCTCTACACCACTCATGAAACCCTCTCTGTTCATAAGCAACAAATCAAGAAGGACATCTTTCCTAGTCAGCTGCCTTTGCACCTCTGCCATGAAGTTGTCATCCCACTGGATTTTGTGAAGAATGGTCTGTTGACCTCTGGATGCAACAGGTCCATACCAAGCAACAATGAGGATGTGCCCCATGCCATGACTTTGGGATACTTTCTAAAGGTCAAGGACTTAAGGGAAGACAAGGATCCACCTGCTAAAATAGGAAAGGGCACTCTTACATAAAGGTTGGACAATGTGGTGAGGAAAGGTAGGGGAGACTGGTGAGACAAGGGAGGGACCTTATAAATTATTTGAATTATTTATTCAAAAATCAAATGCAAACAAGAGCAGAAGGGTTGGATGGTGAAGAGTGCAGGATGGCGGGAGCAAAGGAGGCCTCAGGACTGATGAAATAGTGCAAAGGGACAGTTAAACGCACCTACATAAATGCTCTCAGCCTGGGAAACAAAGTAAGAGGTTCTAGAAATGTATGTGCAACCAGAAAACACTGCCAAAGTTGCAGTGGCACATGATCGCTCAGCTTCCACAGCCAGAGTGAGCAATGGGTAGATGTGAACTCTTCTGGAAAGATAGGAGGTGAAGAAAAGGATGGGAGCTGCCTTTGATCTAAAGTGACAGCTGAGATGTGTGCAGCTCATCTATGGGGCAGACAGCAGACTCACTGACAGTTTAGGATTCAAGGCTCAATAATAGGTCTGCCACACTCCACTGTGGCAGGAGTGTGCTACTGACCATTCATTGGGGTGGCATGTGGACAATGCCTTCCTGAAATAACTGTATCACAAACACTCGTTCTTACATAGGCTTTATGTTCCCTAACATCTGGTCAAAGGGCAAACAACAGGATGCAAGCAGTTAAGATTTCTGAAGGGTAGTGGGCATAACATTGTGAAAAATCACTGAATAAATCCACCAGGGGAACAGTTGGACCTGCTATCATCTCACAGGGAGGAAAAGTCTGGACGTGTGACAATCAATGGTATGTTACCTGTAGTGGTTGTATTATTAGAGAGTGCAAGACCTGGAACAAAATGAAAGAGGAGTAACAGAGTACAGGGCTTCAATAAGCAGATTTGTCTCCTTTGGCTCATTACCAAAGTAGATTTTGGCAGATTTGGTAAATAGGCATCCAGGGTAGATAGCACTGAAATGTGAAGTTACTTGGGAAAGCTGGCAAGCCTTTAAGGACAGCACCACCAAGTGTCAGAACAGTCCACCATGGTACCTAGAGAGACAAGCAGACATACTGGAAGCCAGGTCGGCTAAGCAGGGAATTCATGATAAAGCTACAAGCCAAAAAAGAGAGCACTGAGGAGCTGGAAGAAGGGAAAGTATAGAAAGGAGGAGTTTTGAAACACAATGCAGATATGAAGGTTTGGTGCTAGGAAGAGTGAAGTCCAGCCAGGTTGAGAAATGTCACAGTAACATCAAGGCCAATAGGAAATTCTACAGCTGCAGAAAAGGACGGAATAAGAATGTGCTGAATGGGAGAAGTAACTTACGGACAAGAGACAGAGCTGAGGCTGAGGTGTTCTGTGCCTTCTTCTCTTCTTTTGGTTAGGCTTCACCAGCAGGTTGAAGTGGAGGTCCAAAACCTCCATGCTTAATTAGAAATTAAGTTCAATTTGGGAAATGGCTAACAGTGGATGAGGCCGATTTGGGAATTACTTGAAAGAATTTCACAGATCTGTTTGATCTCTGTCCGATAACCTGTAACCCAAAATGTTATTGTATTCCAAACCCATCCGCACCCTAATATTGCTGCTGTCTCTTTTAGATCTTGTACCTAGAAGTGAATCACAGGGGCAAACAGGTGCTAGTCTTTTTAAAGTCAGGTTGCACATGCAGAGCTCTCTCCTCCCTCTCGCCTCTGCTGGCAACTGTACCGAGAAGCTGCATCAAAAATTGTTGCTGAGTGAATTTTGCAAAATCTATTGATGGTGCAGAGTCAGAGCAAGTCTGGGGCGAGGTCACCAAATATCAGTGCTTGAGGGTCCATTTTTTCTCCTCACATTGGAGCAGGAACCCAAGGCAGCAGCACCAACACCAGAGAAATCTAGCGGGTAGCAGGAGGCAGCAGTGGGTGGCAGCTCTAACGTCACACAGGCTGGCAATTCCCATATGCCACTAGAAATGCTTTGTAAGATGCCTCCTTCCTCTTTTTGTGTTCTAGGGGGAAGGTTGAGCTGAGAGGGGTTTGTCCACCTTTTCCCTTTTGTTTCCTCCACTACGTGTGGTTGTCTGTGGAAGGCGCCATCTTTGGGAGATGTTACTCTGCCATTCTGAGCTTCTCTGTGGTCCTGGGGAGCCACTGAGATTTCAGCAACTTTTAAAGTAGTGATTATTAGTGTTATTTTTTGCCTGTTGCTATTTTATGGGTTTTTTTTTTTAACTGTCTTTTTTTTTTTTAATCATATATAGTTGTATCCCTTTCCTTTGTTGGTGGAAAGGATTTGCTTAAACTTGGGCTTAAGCCAGTTAAACTGGTTAAAATGGGAGGTAACTCATTTTAGAGTGTTGTCCTGGTTTAGGGCAAATTTTGGGAGGAAACCTCCGAATGGGATTCCTCTGGAAAATAACAAACCCAAACGGCCCCTCCCCCACACCTGGTTCAGAAAGAGACTTTCTTGGAGAAAAGTGGAAAAAAGCTATTNAAGGGGGAAAAAAAATAAACCACGGGAGACCTTTGTCCCACAGCAGTCCGACCGAGTCGCTGCTGCACAGCAAGCGTGTCCCAGAGAGGAATGTGAGGAGATAACATAGTTTTCAAAACAAATTGCACTCTAAGAATCACCTTAAAGGTGCAGAACACAATATACAGAAGAGATGACTGGGGATACAGGCATCATAAAGTCACTCTAGGACAAGCGTTCACCCCTTAAAACAGTCCCACACCAAGACAATCCTTTAAGACACAAATGAGGTGATATTTTTGGCAAGGCCATTTTCTGTCACCTCTTGCAAGTCAAGCAGACTGGGGTAGGATCTCCAATGGCTTTACAAATTCAAATATTATATGCATTTTGTAAAAAGTTCAAAGAGAGCAAATGGAAAAACTGTAGACATAGGTTGACTTCATTTTTGGAACCACATTTTCGGACTTAAAGAGGACCAGATGGATTCAATATGGATTTTTAACCTCACTACTTCTGGTGATACAATGACTGATCTGTGGACATAGATGTCATTTGCCTCGATGGCAGCAAGTTAGATACAAGTTGGGAGGTTGGAATCTGGATGTGATGACAACCAGTAAACCACTGGATGGGTGGTAGGGCTCACAAGGACACAGTTGTAACTGGGCTGTACTCTGCCTGGAGGATGTCAGTAAGTAGTGTAGTGCAAGGTCTACCCTGGGACTTATTCTGTTGAGCATCTCTCTCAGTAGCCTGGAGGAGAGAATGTAGACCACACTCGTTAGGTTTGCGCATGACAGAAAGAGGGAAATATTTGACATGCTTGAGGGCCAGGCTGCCTTCTGTTGACCTGGGTAGATGGAAGGAAGACGCTGCAGGTGAAAGTCAGCTCAGAGGGCAGCTCTAAAACTAAATTCCTGTAGCAACAGCCCTATTGGGATGAGAAACAGATTTGTGGAGCTTGCTGGACATCAAGCTGAGCAGGAGCCAGCAGTTCAACAGTCAGGAGGGATAGCAGCACCTGAGATGGTGTGAGCTGAGGTACAGCAGAGAGGAATTTATTCAGTGCTTGTTGTATCACATGTAGATACAGTCTTCATTTTTGTGCTTTTGATGCAAGAAAAATATAGATAAACCAGAATTAAGTCAGCAGAAGCCACCAAGGTTGGGCAGAAGTCCGAGACATGCAAGAAGAGGGTGCAGTGCTAGGCCTTTCTATTGGGAAAAGGGACAGTTTTGGGGGTGCCCAGTGGCATCCCAAATATCACTGGAAGGGGGTGGACGAGATGCAGGTGGTCTCTCCACAGCACCGCATGCAAAGAGGGTGAAAGGCAGTAACCCAAGCTGGAGTCCAGCTCACCTGGAGATAAGAAGCAGACTTTTGCCAGAAGCTCTGGGAGGCTGGACTGCCTCTGACTTTTGGGAGTTTCATGCCCCAACTGGGTGAAGTTTGAGCATCTTGGTCTGAGCCCAGAACTGATTCTTCTCTGGAAAAGAGGTTGGACTAGGGACCTGGGTCACTTCTAACCTGATTTATACTAAGATCTGTAGCTATCAAACATCAAATATTAGTCACATTTATTTAACTGACGTTGACACTTCAACTGTTAAAATAGAAGTTTTACACCCTCAAAGATGCAATTTTTTCCAGGGAACATGTCCAATAATAATCTAACCGAAAACAGCAATATTTGCTTATGAGATTTCTAGTTGAGATTGTATTATCAATATAAAAAAATCTAGAAATTAAATGCTGCAGGGATTTATTTTTTCTTTAGCCTAATGCTTGAGCATGGATATCCAGTGGATTTGTCCTGTTTCTATTTATCTCCTTATCAATAGGAAGTAACAGAATGCATACTTTCCTCAGACAGGCTGTATTGCAAAGGCCAGATGTGTATAAAACCTTATTAAACTTGTACAATGCCAGTATTCAGTAAGGTATGACATGGTTGACTGTTTTTTCAAAATGTGAGGACGTTTTCAAGGCTGTGAAGTTCCAGCTGCTGAGTGACAAAGATAATGACAAAAGATTTTCCCAAATGAAAGCCAGGAGCAGTGAGCAGTTACTGTACATGCATTTAATAACCTGACTCAAGGCATTTAATGTTCCCATAAGACTTCCTAGGATTTTTAGTAATCTATCCTCTCTTTCACATGATTTGGGAGTAGTAGTAGCAGACAGCCAATGCCTAATAGTTGTGCAGTTCATGAGGTCGTATTTTTAGAAGGTATTTAGGTACCTAAACAAGGAGATAAATAAATATGTAATGCATTTTTCAGCATGCTAATATGTTAAGCACAGTCAAAGCACAGAAGATATCACCTTAGCAGATAAAATATATATATCTTAGGATCATGGAGGTAACATAAATATTCTTACACTGTCCTTTCTGTAAGTAAATTTTCCAATCACGAGAATGAAATCCTGCACCTGTATGTAGGTAGAGTCCTGTCATGGTTTAGGAATGGTACTACTCAAATTAGTGCCCCCTTCTTACAAGACTCTCCCAAACCAGACATTGCTCACTTGCTCCCCTCCTTCCCTCCCCTAACTGCTCTGTGAATGGAGTCAGGAATTGGAGGCACAAAAAATGTAAAAATTGCATGTTAAGAACAATTTACTGGAAACAGTGATGGGATAAGAAAATTAACAGTAACAGCAACAATATTAATAAAAGTGTAGAAAAAGAGAGAATGATTCACATGCAAAAAATTGCTCATTGCAGAGCCCAAACAACCTGACTGCTGCGACATTTTTCCAACTGGAGAGGACGTGCCTGCTACCCCAAAAGTGGGTGAAAACGAGTCCCTTTCCCACGCCCTGGGCAATGACATATGATACTCTCAAATAATATCAGGGTCTGGGCCATGCCCACTCTTCCCCAAGGTCTGCCCCTTCATGGCTACTGCAGAAAATGGAACTGTCCATGGCTGAAACCAGGACAAGTACTCTCCCACGAGGCTAGTGGTGTTTGGTGTCTCAGTGACTTTCCAGAAAGCCAGTGCTCCAGCTGATTTAATTCTTAACTCCAATATCTTCTCTATAATGTCTATCAACCTTTGTTTCTAATTTCTTTGCACATCACAACCTAATTCTTCATCTGGTGTGGTATTATGTGGTAGCCTGCTTGTAATTTGTTGCATACAGAGTGGCTAAAGAGAAAAATCAGGCTCATCAACAGTTTCACAAAGGTTGCTGCAAAATGAAAGCTACATACTTAAGCTGAAATCAAACATGGATTTTTAAGAAATAAATTTAGACATAAATGTGTAAATCCTAGTTATTTCACACTATATAAAATTTAAATCTAAATTATCATATTAATATACAAAATAATGATTGTTAATTTTTGATTGTGACTAGCAGTGCTAAAAACAATTAAAACCCACTAATTCGTACTTCATATTTGGGTCTCTAGGATACATATGAGTGTCCTTTGTTCATTATTGTATGGTTGTGTTAAAAAAAAGATCCTGAAAGCAGCATTTCTGGAAACTACAATTTAATGCTTCCTTTAATTCATGGACTGCTACTTGTTGTCATTTCATAAAGCACTGTGTGAAACGTGGAATGGTAACACTGAGAATAAAGGAAGGGTCTCTTCATAGAAACTCTCCCACTCTGTTCTCCACTGGGATGCAAATTTTTCCAGGCAGCAATAGGCATGTACTATACAAGTGGAGAATCAAAATTCGTGTATCTGCTCATTTTTCATTTTTAGTGCTTGTATGTCTGCTAGAGACAAATTGTTACGGGTTTGCAGGCTGGAAAGAAGTTCAACCCTCAATTTATCTCATTCATACATGGTAGCTAAGCAGATTATACAGTGATTAAAAAGTGCTATAGTTCAATAGCACCCTATTTTTCAATATGGACTGCCATGTATCCTAGTTCTTTTACCATCTGCAAACTGATCTAAGATGGTTCAAAGCTAAAAATTTTAGAATTAGTACCAGTTTGTTAGAGAAAAGAAAGGAAAGTATAGGGTGATCTTACAATTGAAATATTTCACCCTGGAAACACCACTGATAGCATTGAAGCATTATTACTGTGAGGAAATCTGCCTCCCCATCACTCTGCCATGCATATAGCAGTAAAATGAAAGATGGAGTCTTGTCTGTTGCAGAAAAAAGACAAATGGCAAGGACCAAATGTGACCAGGAGAGATAGGAATGCTTTTATAGAGACCATGGTGTTTATATCTAAAATTGTTTGTCTTTTAAAATGTATTAGATTGAATCCAGAAGTAAAATCTGTTTCTTAACTAGTGAGTCCAGGGGAGAATCATAAAGATCAGAGAGCAGGAGCAACTCTGATGAACCCAGTCTGAAGGTATTTGGGCTGGTTAGCTGGAGAAAACTCTGGGAGACCTTATAGCAGGCTTCCAGCCTTATAGCAGGCTTTCTGTAGGGAAAATATGAAGGGACCTACAGAAAGACCATACAAGGACATTTTACAAGGGCATGTGGTAATGGGGAGTGACTTTAAGTTGAAAGAGGGCATGTTAAGTTTAGATACTAGAGAGAAATTCTCTACTGTGAGGGTGGTGAGGTGCTAAAACAGATTTCCCAGAGAAGCTGTAGATGCCCCATCCCTGGAAGCAGTCAAGGTCAGGCTGGATGGAGTTTTAAGCAACGTATCGAGTGGAACATGTCCCTGCCCATGGCACAGGGCTTGGAACTAGACAATGTTTAAGCACTATTCTGTGTCCTTTAAAAACTATGTCTGTTAAAAGCTGTGTAGCAAGAAGCAAAATTATGTGTTCTGAGTGTAGAAAATGGAGCCCCGATAGGATGGTGGCAGTTTGACTTTTTGTTTACAAAACCGAAAGGAAAGTTAAGAGAAAAACTTGCATTGGAGATATGTGTCCTGTACTACCAAAGCTGGAAAAAGATGCTGATTAAGCAAAACATACTAGCTAGTGTTTAGTAAGTCAACAAATACAGCCCAAAGAACACATTTATTATAGCATTTACATGCATTTAAAACCATGAAAATGGAGCAAACTATATGCTGAGGATTAGTACATTTATAAGTATAATGGAAAGTATAATTTATAAGTAGAGTGCAGAGACTAAAGACATTAGGCAACTGGCAGATTTTCAGTGCCTTTTTTTTTCCCTGCTAGTTTTGGCTTATGATTTATCTTCAGCAAAGCTCTTCTTAAGAAGGCCTTCAAATTTAATTAGTGTTCTACAAAATGATGGTGATAATCTATAGAAAACTAATACCATTTAGAGATTAATACTGCTGTATTACTTAGGTTCTTCAAGTAAAACAATACAATTAGACATTTAGACAATTTGGCACTTCATTCTATAGGATTATTCAAAGTACAGAGGGCCGTATCTTATTGTTAGTCTTGCTCTTACCCACCAAGATATCTTAAGTACATTTCAGCACTTGTTGAGAAATAGAAATAAAATATAACTAACCAAGTGTATGGATTTTACTCTTTAAAGAAAAAAAAATCGTAAGGTCTTCACGGTTTACATAATCTTGCTAACTTTAACGAATAAAAGCAAATTTTTGACTTATGTGTTTTGCTTTAGATGTTACAAAGGTACATAAATACTTTAAAAATACAAAGCACTAGAAAAAATACATCACACATTACATGTAAGGATTATAAAGTGTGTGGTTTGAATGGAAAAACAGGTTTCAATAGATGCCATCAACAACTTACAGCAATAGCTCTTTAAGAAATGCATTTTATTAAAAAAACCCCCGCCATTATTCAGTAGACAACGACCTGTTTAAATAGGGTGCTCCTGACAAACTGCATATAATTTGCAGCACAGGCATACATATACATATACATATACATATACATATACATATACATATACATATACATATACATATACATATACATATACATATACATATACATATACATATACATATACATACACATGTACATGTACATGTATGTATATGTATATGTGTTCTAATGTTTCCTTTGAATGTTAATCTCTAGTATGTATTATGTCCCTATATTTATTAACTGTTGGAGGACAGCCACCATGGAACTTCTGCTCTGTGAAGTCATACCCCAGATTTCAGACCACTCATTTCAAAGAAGGAACAGCTTATCATCATCCCAGAGGTTATTGTTTCTATGAAGAACTTCAAGAGAAGTAGCTCCATAACCTAGTAAAAGGAATTCAAGGCCATTCAAGCTGAAGAAAAATGACAATATTTACTACAATAAGGTTTTTAGCTCATTCTTTGATATTTAGAATGGGCAGCAAGAAATAAAAAGTGTATATTTTCTTCAGAGTGCTAAGGATTAAAAAATAGGCTTTGAAAAATGTCTGGAAACAGTGCTTACTTTCTAAGCAAGATGCAATTGAAAAATAGTGGGAACATCATTAGAAAAATATTTCTGTTGGGTCCTGGACTATCATCTAATCAGTAATGTCTAAATAGGTATAGGTGAAGTATAAAGATTATTTCATGCTAGATTTCAGCCAAAGAACCCTCGAAATTAACTGCATCTTGTTCTGCATGGAAAAGACTTTAAAAGAGCATTTTATTTTCCTATTTACATTTGCAACAAAGGTTTGCTAAAGAGGATAGGGCGTATAATCTGACCTAACAGTCTTGGTTTTATTTTAAAGACCAAGCAAGTTGCTGTAGCGCAAATCTTAAAATTAATAGTGTTTTTACAAATAGATGAAATACAGTTATTGAAAGACACAAATTAATTTGGAGTAGTTTTCTATATCTCTAAGGATGGCAATTTAGTCTAATGGGAATTTAATAACTCATATTTAACACATTACTAATCTGCTGTTTTGCTTACAGTAAACAAGAATTACTGAGATTATAAATCATTTATTTAAAAGGAAATCTTGAATTCCATAGAAAACCTGTTTCAGCTGAAATAGAGCAGGTAGAAGCAGTTCGTCTTGTTTTCAAATTATTTCAATTTTTGTTTTCATGTCTTGTACATAAGTAAACAGAGTTAATTAAGGCATCCTCCCCCCTGTCTGTCATACCGCAGCTGTAAAAGTTAGATTACTGCATTTAGTCATAGCTCTGAGCTAGGTCCAGCACAGTGCAGCTTTGCATCAAGAAGCAATTTAGACAATTTTTGGGAGGCATCTGCACAAGACAGTGTGCTTTATTTCTTGAAGTGAGAAACAACCATTGTGGGAACTGTAAAGTCCTATATTTTTCAGATTCCCATATCCTCCCTGTGTTTATTAGGTTAAAAGCCACAGAGTATGAGTCTCAAATCAAACGGCTGTCAGTAGGTGGTGGCCCACTGATAGACATGGGGAACTTCTCCTGACAACCTTGGTAAGAAAAGACCACAGTCTGTCCTCATATAGGCAAACACTATTCTTAACATGCATGGAAATATACCCAACACTTGCAGAAATGAGAGTTGTCTATGTGGTAAAGCACTGATGTTTAGTTTTCACCTTCAGGGACAAAAATTGTTCTTTGCATAACAATAAAAATGAGAAGTTCAGACAGGTTAGTATAGTTACCTATATGTTAAATCACTACTTTGTGCAGCAAGTCAGCAGTCTGAATGATTTTCCCATGAACTTTCTCAATATCAGGCTAATACAGAAACATGTCAGGGTAATGTATATGCAGAATCACAGCATTTTGATTAATTCTTTTGCTTTTATTTTCATTCTTTAGATTGTTCCATACTGGTTACTGAATTGTCACTTCTTTAACTTGATTGCAAATAAAAATTTAGTAACTGAAAGAAGGGTCATTCATTAATGCATTGCTATTTTATTTTCTCTGGGCAAAATTATAGTCACAAGATTTAGGCATTTTGCTGTTTAAAGTATGTGTAGGAGTATGATGTTACCGAGAAATTGGACATAACTATAACTTAAGACTTTTTTTTCTTCTGAGTAGCACATATTTGAAGATCTATGTACATCTCTGCTTTGGGAGATTGACAATAGGGAGTCTATATCATGGAAAGAACCTGTGAAGAGCATACTGGAAGGCTGGGAGTCTGAACATAATCTGTGAGATATATCTTTGGTATGCATGTTCATGTGGAGACACACAGTCCAGCTTAAAATCTATCGTACCAGATATAATATCTGCTTATTCAAAAACAACATCTGTCCTGGAAGAATAAGACAGTGTCCAACATGCTTGTAGCTTCTTGATTATAAGCCAAAGATTTAAAGCTTTTGAACTTCACAGTTTGGATTAATTTTGTTGAAGATAATATCTGAAATGACATTATCCACCTTGGGAAACAACAGTGTCTTAAATAATGAGTTACATATTTTTAAAAAACTGAAATATGTAACAGCAAGAAACAATTAAAGCTAAATGAGCTATCAGATTTTTTTTTATTTTATTTTTATTTTATGTGTGTTTTAATAGAACAACAGGTTAACTAGACAAAAAGCTGCTCTCACATAAGCAATGAATGGTATGAAAGGCCATTAAAGTGAATTCTAATTACAGTTCAAAGGGAGAAACAGGAAGTGTGAAAGTGATCAGAACTGAGAACATCAAACGTGTGCTAGTCTTTTTTTATTAATTTCATGTCATCTTCCTATCTAGTGAACAGTCCAAAATAAGATTCTATGATATGGGTTACTTTGGCAGATGAGCAGTGATGGGTTAGTATATTCTTGAGTCCTCGACATAAAAAACAGATACACTTTGAATTTTGTAAATTGATAATGATAAATACACAGTTTTTCAAGCTCAGGTATCAGTATCAGGATTAAAAAAAAAGGCGGAGAGAATTCAGGAGCGGGTCATGAACCTTATTAGCAGCTCTTTTTAGACTTAAAAATATGATATGAAAATGTATTTCTTATGTGAGATTTCTGTGTCTGTTTGCAGTGTGAGCTTCTGAAGTGCATCTGCATAGGAGAATTCTTAGAATTTGAGCTCTGAAATGGCTAATCCTCTTATAATTCTTAACTAAAGCTACTTTATGGATGATGGATAACAGAATGACAAAAAAAATGTATAAAGAAATGTTTATCACCTACTACAAAAATAATGGTTGAAATTGACGGTAGCTGAGGACTCTAATTTGCAACATAACTGGATTTGCGGGCACCCTGCTAAGGAGAACAGTTTTAGATATTCCCGTTAGTTGCTGATGGACGTCATGCTTGCTCCAGCTGTCAGGAACACAGCTGTTCTGTTTCCCTTTGAGTGATCAGTGCTGCTGATGCCCTCCAGCCAGCATGTTCTTTGATAAGGTCCAACGGAGAGCTGTGAATGAGTTGAAGGCTGGGCTTCTAACAGCAAAAGGCAAAAACAAATTTCACAACAAATTGCATTTTCACTGCTGCCTGATGTCACCCAATTAGAATGGGTTGAATTTGTTCTAGTACAGTGGCTTGGAAGAATCACAGAGGAACAGGGTTTTTTTTCTTTTGATTGCTAAAACAATTTCAGGGAAAGGTTTTTTTCTATTAAAAAGATATTGTCATAGTACTCTCTGTAACTTATTAAAGCCATCTAAAATAAAAGTATTAGATCTGAAGGGTTACATTTTGTAACTTCAGTTTAAAAAACGTATCATCTTGATTTGATTGCATTAGTAGAACCCTATTGATAACAAATCATTAAAACAGCCCCTGTATTTTCCTTCTTAGTTATGTGGAAATTTTTTTCTTTTCCTACTGCTTCAGAAATGCATGCAGATTACATCCACTCATATAGATACAGATAAGTATATAATGCTCAGAACAATATCTGAATGGTTTTTCTAATTGGGTGGAAGTCAAGAAGAAATCTTGATGTCAAATAAAGTAGTTATCCAGATGTGTACAGGATATTTAAGAACAATGCAAACCATTAAAGCATGTCAGAAACATAGAAGTTATATATGATGTTTACTGTGAAGACAGACAAAATTTGGGGAAAAAAACAAGAGTTCTTAAATCTGAATATATTCTATTAAGTTCAAAAACTTTTCACCAGTGATTAGATTTTGTAGTGTTATGATTTTTGTGGGCCAAAGTGTCATATTTTTTAAACAAGTGCCAGTGCATTCCTTTCCAAGCAGTATATCTGTGTGACTTTTCTTTGTGAATATGAGGTACACCTAACCCTCCAGAACCAGTTCTAATTAATGTTTTTGTCAGGGAATTCGGAATCTTAACTCTCTGAAATTAAGAAACATTGAAAGTATTCATCATGGGGTTTTTTTTGAAGTAGTAAGCTGTAATCATACAGAAAGAAATTATTTTCTCTTTTCTAAATAGTTCCGTGGTAATATTCCATACCTTAAAACAACATGTTACACCTTATTCCATCACTTTTTACTCTCCACTTTTTATTTTTCTAAAAATACTCACAGTTGTTTACAAATCTGATAACTCCTACACTGAATGAACTGAATAAATTTTGCCATGGAACATTCTCATTTGACCAGTTAAATAAACACCTTGAAAAATGATTTGCCTAGGTCAGTCTCTTTATCAGTCTAATAGAGAAATGTCTTTTGAAGTTACAAACATTCTTTCAGGTTAGAGTAACACCCATTTGACAAAACGGTGTTTGAAGTTTTCAGAAATGTGGGTATTTATAGAAGACAAAAGTAGGTAATTGCCAAAAGGCTGTGAAGCTGTGAGATCCCAGAAATGAGATAAGATGCCACATTGCAAAGATTACACTCACATATACAACTGCAGACTTGGATGAAAATGGTCCAGGAAAAGTGAGCAGGTTAGAAGACAGTACATGTGCAAAGGGAAGGAAAAAATTTAAAAAAACTGAAATCACAAAGACAAATGGTGTTGTATGCCTGTTAGAAGGGTAAGATGGTGCTTTTTGACATTTTAGGGAGATAGGGTCTAAGATGTCTTTGTCCCAGTGTACTGAGGTACATTATTTCTGGCCTCTAACGCAATTTTCTCTAACTGGGTGCAATTGCACTTGCTAGAATTGCACACAAGTCAATACCATAGTCCCTGATATATCGGTCTCCCTGTTAATGCCTCCCCATTCTCTTTCTCCTACAGACACAGCCTTATAACATGCATGGTGCAGGACAGTAATGAATAGCGAGTGGTGAGAAAAGCTTCTCCAAATCACCCATGAATCATCCAACATTTCCAGAGACTACCTCTCTGGGAAATCAGTCCTGCAGGGATCATATGTGTCTCCACAGTGTTTAGTACTGTGGCCCTTCCCTTAGCAGTTCTGAATCTATACAGCAAGACAACACATGACAGTAGGACAAAACATAGAGTGCTAGGTTAGTACAGCGTGAAATATGATCAATAAAGACTCCAGCAATAAAGTAAATTATTGAGCCAAAGTGACTTGGTGTGGGAGTCTGAGAACACAACAGTGATAAATGTGGAAAGCACTTCATTGAATTACCTTGCTCAGTACTATTGCTCACAATTCCATCGTATTCTACTAACTCTCCAACAATTTATCATTCTATTTTTTAGCAATTTATAAGACATTTAGCAAGGGAGCACTAGGGCTACCTAGGTTTTTTTTCCATGTTCTCAAATCACTTTTCACTCATTATTATGCTTAGTATAAGAAATTATGTTTGTTATTAGAGAAGCGCAGTTCTATAGGTTTAATATTTTCAACAAGGCAAACATTTTCTTAAATCTCATAAATCAAGTTGCAGAAGTTTTACATTGTATTCTACACAAGAGAGAGGCAAATAGCCTTCTAATTCTTAACATTCCAGTATTGTATGGAAATCCTAGAATTACAGAATCATAGAATGAATGATACAGGAAGTGTCTTCTGCTGAATAATATAAGGCTGTGTAGGACCTCATGTTGCTTGTAAAGTCAAATTTTAAATATGTATATATGGAGATCCAAATGTCAACAAAAAAAAATCTGTAATCAGCCTTTTCCAGTATTGGATTAACCTGTTCAAGTGTTTGAACAGTATCTGTTTGAAAAAAAAAAAATTCCTGCATTCCAAACTATATCTGCTGTCTTTGCTCTGTTCACATCTCTGAGAAGTTTGTCTCCTTTTTCTGTAAATCCTTTCATGAGGTAGTTATACAGCTCTTCTTAAATCTGAAGAAAGCCCAGAGAACTTGCTCCATGATACTCCTGTGGATTGACATGAGGTTGACGTACCATTCCCTGTATCTTCCCTCTAGTGTTTTTTAAAGATGTGCATTTTTGTTTACGACTTCAGCATTTTAAGGACACAATTTCCAGTGGGAATCAAAGGAAACTATTCAAGTGACTGTGGCCCAAAATTTCCCTCCCACCTGTAAAACTTTGTCAGCATCTGCAGAATATGCAAAAATTGGGCCTGCTTATAAACTGATATATAGAGACAGTTATTTCAACTTCTGTGCTGGAAACTTGAGTAGATACACAGTGCTATCAATATTGTTAAATAGAAAGCAAGCTAACTTTTCCATAATACATATATTTCACATAGACCTTCTGCTAATATTCAGCACTTTTTAGGTTTTTACTGTAATTGGTCTTTTTCTTGCTGGTGACATTTATATACATCTGCTCTTTATTTCCTTAGTATTCTACATAAACATCACATTAAATATTCATGGCATACACAATTTGAGGCTGTGCTGCCAAAGGCAAGTAGATAAGAGACAAAACTCTCAATTTCTAACATAAACCATAATGAACTGCTAAAGTTAGAGAAGAAGAAAGGAAGGAAGGAGGGAAGGAAGGAAGGATGCAAATTGAATAAGCAGGTAGATAGTTTTCCACCTACAAAACTCAAAACATTTGTATGATTTTATTTTAAGCCTTCATACACAATTTTTTTCACACAGCAATATTCAGACTTATGTGTATATCCTTCATGGATAATTTACTAGTAAAAGTATGAAGATTGAGTAACATTATGGCCAGGTATGGGCATAAAGTGGTGTCAGGTTGGAGAGATCATGACATGCACAGGCTCACTATTGAAATTACTACATGAAGTTCATATAGATAGCTATGTGTAAGTGCTTTACAACTGGCAAATCTGGAGTCTCAGAGATTGCTCACCCATGGAACAAAGTGTTTGCAAAAGCACAGCTGTTATTAGAGGCTAGCTGCAGTCAGGGTACAGAACCAGAATAAAGGCACTGTTCCATATGAGTCACTTGAGCTTGCTAGATCATTGAAGACCAGGAGGGTCAGATCTGCTCTGTGCTGGAGCACAGAATTAGGTGAGTGTTGTGAGCAGCTCAGTGAAGTTGTCTAGTCCTCAGAGCTCTGGGCTATCCACAGAAATTAGGTGTTTATGTCTCCTGCAAGGCACAGATTTCTCTGTAGAAGTTCTGATAGCTACAGCTCAGTTTTTCTACGTGTACTGAATTCTGCCTACCCACCTATTGATCTACCAGCCTATCTGCCCTAGTGTGTACTAGGGTACATCTAACCAGTTTTTGTGTACACTGACAGAAGATGTGAAACACCATAAAAGTCGTGAAGATTATGAAGTTTAATAAATGCATTGCTTATCTATCCCTGGATAAATGCACAGACAGGACATCCCAAGTAATAATTAACCTCTATAGTTGAATGGAAGTATATTGCCATACACTCGTATCCTTAGATAGCTGTGTAATACATGACAAAATGTCTATCTCAAAGTGCAAACACTTCATAATAAACTTTCCCTACAGAGTTGCCTTATTGCTATTGCAAAGAGTCTTTATTATAGGAAGTTCTTTTGTACAAGGAGAAGATGGATTTGGCATTTTAGCATGTTAAACTGCAATTTCATTGGAGCTGTATGGCTCAAAAAAGATTAATTTATCCCCGTGGAATATTCATGAATCAATAAGAATGTTCCCTAAGTCCAGGCAGTATTACTACTGTCGACTAAATGAGGTGCTTTACATTCTAATGAACCAGAACTTACTCCCCACAAAGTATGTATTTTTGTAGGTGTTTATTTATTTTTTAAGGGACAGGAGAAATGGGGTCTCTGTGTTTCATTCATCCTTTGCTGTATCAGATACTGTCTTGTGTTTGTATTCAAAGGATAAACCTTTGCTGAAACAGCCAGGTAAAATATTTGCTGCTACCAGAAGGAAGATCAGAATAAAATACTAAGTTTCAGCTTCCAGAAGAAATCACTGCTAATGCCAATCATATGCACACTGTTAATTATAGTGGCACACTGAAAAAAAGGGGATTATAAACTCTGTCTCTATGGTGTAGAGTTAGGCTGAGTAGTTTTGTAAATTACTTATTCATTGACTCCTTACTTTTGTTTTCTGGAAGTCCAGTTTCCTAAAAACTGGCTTTATGCCTGCACAACTGAAAGTAATGCATCGTATTAACATTAGCATGTTAATAAAATGAAAACTAATTAGAAACTCAGCAAATACAGACTAATCCAGATAGCAGCATCTCATTAACAGGGCTAGAAACTTCTGTTGTATTTTTGTCTTGTGTTCGTTTCAGTTAAGAATTTTTAATAAGCGTTCTTCACTCAGCCCTCCCTTTAGAAATTTATTCTAGTCTGGGTGGAAGCAGTGTGATTTATTCCACCTCTCCCTGATCAGATGAGGAAAGAAAACAGGAGCAATGCATCAAAGGGTCTCCTCTCCTTATTCTAACGGTAAGTCATGATTGCTTCACCATGTGATGAAATTTTTTACCTCACTTTATTATAACTGCAACATTTCTCTAGTTAGACTGCAGTATTATTGGTTTGTAAAATACAAGATTTGCAAGGTCAGAAAAGATCATAGTATTAATGGAAAGGGTTCTTGATTACAGGGGCTATATTATTCCTGTCACATTGGTCCTACATGATGGAGCACAAAGGGTCAAAGTTATGCTATAATGTTCCAGTAATTGTACCAGAGGTACTGTACTAGGAGTTCTATTTGGCAAAGACCTGGGCCACTCAATCACATAAACTTCTGAGAATCATGGGAAGGGGCAGGATGCAGTCAAGGAAAGGGGTTTGCCTTCATTCCTACACCTCTGGCATCTGCATAACAGTACAGAATATGTGGGAGAAGAGCTAGCAGATGATAGCGGTAGGTGAATTTTCTGGTTAGTCATTTAGTTCCCATCTGAATTTCAAAATGCCTTGCAACAGCAATGTAAAGTTCCGGGGAAAGGATTCCAGATAAATGAGTGCTAATTGGAGTGGCCTTCTAGTAGATATTCTACACAGTTAACCATGAGATTGCCAAGGAACAATGTGAAAAGCAGCTGTTTTCTGATACCATCTGCAAAAATGCCTATTCTACCCATTCCATGTGCTGCTATTACAGAAGAGTTACAGATTTACAGAGAATAAAACAGAAAAACTGAAATGGAAGTCTCTCCTTTCTGAATCCTGCCTGAATTGGTTACCCCCTGCTCATGTAAGTGGAGGGCACAATCTGGCTATGAGTGTCTTGATTTGCTATTACTGAACTGCTAAAACGGATAGGGAAGCTGAGCAGGAGGTGGAGCTGTTTTGAAGGTTTTAATCTGGTTTCCAGGGAAACCTATTTTTCAGTTATTTGCACGTTCAGCACATCTGGTTCATNAAACTGAAGAGAAATGGAAATTGAACAATGTAAGAATATACTTGTGTATATGTTGACAGAAAACATTCCTATCAAAACAGAAATAATTTCTGTTTAAGAAGAAGAGCTACACTGAAACATTGCTGGTAATCCAAATGTAAGCATCTCAGAAAAACAAGAAAATTGTCTGGTCAAATAGTCTCATATAAAAAGTCTATGACTCGAGGGAAGTGTGCACTAAAACATGTTTTCTGTCAAGGTCTGTGGCTTCATCAGGGGAAGATGTTGTTCCTGAAGGAGTGCACCTGGTGGAAGGGACCAATGCAGGTCCAGTTTGTGGAGGCCTGCAGCCTGTGGAAAGGACTCATAGTTCACGGAGGACTGTCTCCTGTGTGAGCACACTGGAGCAGGGGATGAGTGTGAGGAAGAAGGAGCAGTGGAAAACATTTAATGAACTGACTGCAACTCCATTCCTGAACATAGAGAATTCCTGGGAAGAAGGAAGTGGTAGTGGGGGCTGAGAGAGTAAGGTTACAGCAAAATATTAAATACATAAAGGAAGGGTCCCTCTAGGGAATCAATGCATTATCTGATGAAAACTTTTTAGAAGGGGTACTGAATGCTGATAATATAATAGAAAAGATACTCATGTCATTCTACCTGACTTTGTTTGTGAAAACTTTGGAAAGATTTCTCTATTTGTTTCAGTCTTTGGGAGGGAAACCATAGATGAATTAGACCGAACAGAGGAGTTGGATTCTGGACTAACTTAAGAAACTAGAAGGTACTCACACATGAAATTGTCAGGTTCCTTGCTAAGGAGTGTAAATTACTTGTTGCAAAAGCCACTTGTTAGTGGATGCTAGATGAAAACTGAAGTCACTTGCATCTGTCAGAAGGGCTCTATATAGCACCTGAGAAGAAGAAACAAACAGCTCTGACTTCAGCCCATCAAATAATCTGTAGTAAAGGAAAAGGTCACTGATTGCATGGGTGAATGCAGTCTGGTGATAGAGTTAGCACAGTTTCTAAAATAGGAATGGCTGTTACAATAGCTTGATAGAGGTTTGGGAAGGTGTTAAGCAATATATGTATAAAGGCTGGTTATCCAGTGATCATAACACATTCATATATTTAATACCCTTGATTTTTTTGTTGCTGTTGTTAGATTAATATCTTTTGAGAAACTGAATTATTTTAGGATTGGAGGAATTCTTTCTATAGACTTAAAGTGGGTAAGGGATACATTTCAAAGCAGAGGATTTAGTGGTCATTGAGCAGGTTGGAGAACATTGGCAGCATGTAATATTCTGGAGAAGGCCAGTGGAAATAAATTTTGCTTAATGTCTTTCCATGATTCCAAGGTTTTGGAGGCCATTAGAACTGAGCTGTCTTGGGTAGCCAGATGCCTTACTGCTGGCAAAAACTCCTCAACACATCACAACATTAAGTGAAAAAGCAAAATGATGATAGGTTTCAATGTAGATTCATGTCTAGAGAAAAAATAATCACAACTGTACTTACAGGATGCTGATTTTGGAATTACAGTTGTAAGTCAGAAGGGATATCCAGGAATTATCATTGACAGCTTTCTGAAATCTACGATTTCTGCAGTGGCATTTACAAAAGTCAAGAAAATGCTCATCACAATCAGAAGGCATAACAAGATCAGGATAGAGGCTGTCATTTTGGTGTTATATAAAATTCTGATATGTTCTTATTGTGACTATGCAGCTGTGTTACTGCATTTATATAAAGGTTAAAAGGAGTTAGAAAAAGTGCAAAGTATTAGAACGAGAGAGATAATAGAGTTAAAGTGAGACTAAAATGGCTGCAGGTCTACTGTTGAAGAGGCAAAGACAGAAACTGGCTATGGACTGAATCAAGAAGGTGAAATGCAAGATAAGGAGAACACTGTTACTCACTTATAAGAGGGCAAGAGGAGGGAGAGATTAGTTTGAGAGAGGAAGAGGTAATTTTAAAACAGATTATTATAAAAACAGTACGAAACTTCAGAAATTTGTTGCCACAGAAGGTTACTGAGATAAATATCAATCACAGATTCACAAAACAGTGAAACAAACTTAAGACAAGGTGGTAAATGGTAAACTAGAGAATAGTCATGAACATGTCTTCTAACATCCTTAATTTTGTGAGTGTGGGTACTGGGAATTAGGCAAGGAATGCACCCCAAGATCAGATGCATCCCAGAATCATGAGGGAACTAGAACACAAAGTTGCTAAGCTTCTCTCAATCATATTTGAAAGGTATTTGCAGTCAGCTGAAATCCTTAGGGACTGGATAAAGGATAAATTGATATCATGTCAATTTTTAAAAAGGGTAAAGAGGAGGACTCGAGGAACTACTGACCCGACCATTCCCAGTAAGGTGATTCAGCAGACCCTCTTGGAAGATATGTCTAAACATATGGAAGATAGTGACGTGATTATAGACAACCAACATGCTTCACAAAGGGCAAATCATGCCTGACTGATCTGATGACTGGTGACTGGTTGAGTAACTGCATCAATGAACAAAGGNCTCTAAGAATCTCTTAAAGGTGCAGAACACAATATACAGAACAGGCGATTGGGGATACAAGCATCATAAAGTCACTCTAGGACAAGGAGCAACTGATGTAGTCTCCTTAGACTTCTGTAAGGCTTTTGGAAAGGTCCCATTCAACATTCTGTCTGCAACATTGGAGAGATGGGTTTGACAGAAAGACTGTTACATGGATAAAAATCCGTTTGGAAGGGAGCTTTCAAATAATTATAGTAAATGCCTCAATGTCCAAGTGGAAATCAGAGATGAGTGCTGTCTCTCAGTGATCCATATGGGTGACAGCACTATTTAAGATCATCTTAAATGAAATACAGTAGGAATGAATAAGTAACTTTGAGGATGACACCAAGCCAGCAAGCTAGTAGTGCAGTTGATTTGTCAGAGGAAAGGAGTACTCTCTAGAATGACCTTGTCAGGCTTGGTCAGTGAGCCCATCAAAACCTCATGAAATTCAACTAGCAAAGGCAAAGTGCTGCCTCTAGTTCTGAGCAGGTCCAGGCCACAAAAAGACTCAGAATAATTCTCCTATGAAAATATTTTGTTAGAGTTGGGGGTTGTTCAGTCTGGAGGAAATAAGGCTTCCAGGAGACCTTCGTGTGACATAGTTTCTGTGGAGAAGGGGCTTACAAAAATGATAGAGAAAGACTTTTTATCAAGGCCTGTAGTGACAGCACAAGGAGTAACAGTTTTAAACTGAAAGAAGATAAGTTTAGACTAGGAATAAAGACGTTCTTTGCTGTGAAAATAGTGAGGCACTGGAACAGGTTGCCCAGAAAAGCTGTGAATGTCCCTTCCCTGGAACAGTTTCAGGTAAGGCTGGATGGGGCTTTGAGCAACATGGTCTAGTGGGAGGTGCTCCTGTCTGTGACAGGGCGATGGACTAGACAGTCTTCAGAGGTCCCTTCTAACACAAACCATTCTATGATTATGTGACTATGAATGCACGGAATGAACTACTACTGTCACTACCACAGGAAAAATTATTGCACTGAACAGGGCATAGTTCTGTTTGAGTATGGTATTTTTGAGATTCTTATGTAACCTAAGCACTAATAACAGACTAAGATACAAATCATGTCCAATAACAAACCTTTCTCTGATTTAGTAGACAAAGGATATCATAATGAAAGGGAAAGAAATGGGGAGAATTGGTACAAGAAGAAGAGAATAAATCAGATATTTTTCTAACACAATTTCATTCTTTGCTCTTTTTAGTCAATAAGGAAAAGATGAAGAAAAACTGAAATATTTCACCATACAATATAAATTCTTAAATTTTCTATAAGCATCATTAACATCTTCTCTAACTCTTTTAGTCTCTCAATTTACATCACCTATCAAAAATATTTTGGCTACTATTAATTTTCATAATGCTTTCGGGCCAAAAGTAAACAGGCCCAAAATAAATGCCCTACTCATTTCATAATTTTTTAAACATTTCCCGTGGAAAACTTACAGATGCTTTTGATATTAAGAACAACTGGGTATTTTGGGAGGCAGTGACAGAATTAGATATTTTTCTGACTGATTCAGCATACTTTCACAAAACTTATTCACACGTATAAGTTGTTTCAAAAAAAAAGAAATCAAACTAGTCAAAGTAAAAATAGAATTAGTCTACTAATTTGATTTATGAAAGTTATGAAATAAAGATAAAATAACATCCATAGTAAATTTCAAAAATGCTTTGGCTTTGCTCGTCTTTTAGAATCATTACGTTTATATAGTACTAGGCATGTGATATTGAATAAAACATTAGGCTCAAATGAGACATTGACAGAATACAATGTGATATTGAAATAGCCTAAAAAGGATGTGCAAAATTCCAGAATTTTCAATAAGATGAAGATAAATTAGCAATGCAAACACAAAACATAGGGCTTGTGATTGGGCTTATGCTTGCAAAGTTTGGGGTTTTTAAAAATCCTTTATTATAAAGAAGATACTTTGAATTTCATTTTCCAAATAATAACTAATTTTACATATTCCTCAACATTTCAGCTAGGCAAAGTATTATGAATGTGAAAGGAGCCATTTTAGGAATAAAAACCTAAAGGTTAGTTCCCTACTTCCATATATATGTATATATACACGTTTATATATGTAAGTATGGTATCCAAATATAATTTTACTGAAAGAAAAGACAAACAACATTTCTGCATATGCCACTGAAATATGGAACTGTGGAATAAACAAATCATTAATCCACAGTGGTATGCCACTATAATCTACTATTTAACAGTATTTTATATGTCATGTGTAAAAGTATATTTCAATATGTCAAAATGTTATATTGTATATAAGTTTACAGTTTGGAGATCTTGATTCCAAGATCTTTTTCCAGTGAAAAAACAATGGAAAATCAGACAAAATCCATTGGTTCAGCTTTGAGGTAGGGAAGAGTCTTGGGCTAAATAGAATTGTTTGTTTGTTTGTTTGTTTGTTTGCTGGGTTTTTTTGTGGACTTTGCATGTCAACCATGCAACTCAGAGAAGCAGAAACCAGAAAGTTTTGGAATTTATACGTAGTCTACATGATTCTCAATTCAAAGCAGAAGGTTGCAGCACATGAGTTTGGGGTGCTAGTTTTTGCTCATGGTTGTTCATTTTTTTATTCCTTTAAAATTTTTGTTAGGAGATTAGATTTCAGAAGACAGGATAGAGATGAATACTGAAAAAAGTACCACACAGTTTTCAGAAAAGTGAAAAAAAAAAATACGCTCACGATATAATTAGAGTTTCTGTAAATTTAGTTTTGAAAGAGAAAAAGCTAACTGCACCTAAGCATTTCACAGTAACTGATATGCCTTTCAAATAATTTCCTAAGTTCTAATATTTTCTTCATTCTGTAAAGCAGAAGCATCAGTGATTCACACACTTTTTAGACCGGGAACTTAACAAAAGATTACCTTCACTGTACCTACTTTCTTCCTTTCAAAGTTCTAATTTAGTAAATGATTTCCTACTACAGAAAAAACAGCAAAAAGCTGATTTCAGCTATCCTGATACTTCCTTGCTTTACACTGCCATTTTATTTTTAGAATACCATACTCACTGAGCATGAAGCTCTAAGTAATCACACCTCTTAAAATTCTGATAAATGGAGTATCAGACTTCTTATTTAGATTAAAATGACTCTCAACACTTCACAAATGAAAAACCTGCAATGAGAGGAAAATCTTCCATGACTGCATTACATTTCTTTTCCTCCTATTTTGCAAGTTTTTTTCTTTCATATGAAAGGGAGAGCAGGAAGATTTTGAAGTGGTGTTTGCCATCCATCTGCAGTGTAGGAACAGTTATTCTAACAACAAATTTCACAGTCCACTGTGTTTCAGGGATTAGTATCATTCTCACTTAATTTCAGCCATAGAAGTCAAAAGCAAAGTGCAGTCTCTTGATATTACTACAATATAATGATTAAATGCATTATAAGAGCTGCAGACAACCATTTGCCATGTACATATTAATTCCCACCTTTCTCCTCCCTCATCATGAGAGGAGCAGATAAGAATTATTTCTAATGCTCTGAATCCTGAAGCTGGTGTCTCCAGCTGCCCTAGACCACTATTATGGAGCTGTGGTACCAAGCTTTTGTCCATTGTACTTTTCCAAGTCACATCTATCATGGAGAATCTTACTCCCTTTTGTAGCTCTTCTGCAGGCAATGGAAAAAACTTCCATTGGTGTTTCCCCACAGCGCTTCTCTACCTTCAAGTAGGCTACTACAGAAGAAAGAAGGAATAGAAATTGAGAGTAAAATGGCATTTTAGACTCTTTGTAGGCTCATTAAAATTTACAAATGACAGAAGTGAAGATGAGAAGAAAGTGTTGCTTAGGATTGGTGACAGTTTTTTTGAGAGACCTTAGTTGAAGTTGTAAGACCTTTATTTCTTGTACTACCTAAAGCAGCTTCTAAAAGCAAATAGCCTAAAAAAATCCCTTAATACTGGTCCCAAAATACAGCACTAAATGCTTTCATTCAAATGTGTGACAAAACCCTGCTGAATTATTCCAAGACTTGATTTCAGGTTTCAAGTATAGATAATTTCAAAGACAAAATCAGACAATTTCCAAGAGATCTTATGGCCATTTTTAGAATACTTTTCTTATATAATGCACTTGCACTTCTGTTTTAAATTGACTGGTAATCACAGAAATGTTTCAGAGCACTAAGAGAAGTATGCCTTCTCTCACACAGCCACCGAATGACTACTAGACCACAGCTGTGATATAAAGATGGGAAGTTGTACCAGTAGATCACAAAAATTACAATAAGCAAATAAATACCGCCAGAATCAAAATATAGTCAGTGGTTTTCCTACATGGACAAAGGCTACTGACAGCAGCAAATATGGGCACTTTTTTGTAAATGTGAGCCTGGAATATTCATATTTACATTTAAGTTTTCAAAACAAAGGTTAGATTATTTTTAATTGTGTGTGGATTACAACTGGCATCGGCTTCTGTTGATTTATTTTATGTCTTCTCAAGCATATCTCAGATGTGAATCATCCCTTTGTTAACAATACTTGCTTTTAAAAGCTAATCTAAAGTTTTCACTGATTTCCCATATATGCATGAGCCTGCCTAAAATCAATTATGTTGTCAGAAGCATGGAATTGGCAAGCATCGTAGATAGGTAAATTATCCACCCACAGACAAGTGCAGAGAGAAAAATATATAGATGTGCAAGGATAAGAATTTTTTAACTTACCAACATTTGAAAGAACAAACAATAAGCCCCTCACATTTTCATTGCTGTATATCACAGTACTTGCAATAGGTTGGCAATAAAACATTGATATTAAAGCCCATGTGTAGGTCCTAATAGTCAATTACTGCATTAGTTTTTAATGGTAGAAAATATGTTGTACTGCTAAAGATGCATCTATTACACATTATGGATGTCAACTAGGCTATTTTCCTATGTAATTCAACAGCAAATTTCAGATTAAACCAGAAGTTTTGATCTACTTATTGGTACTAAGTTTTATTTATTTTCTTTTCTGGTAAAAGTCAAGTGGTAATACAGAATGTCTCCTCAAGTTTCATTCTGGCAATTACCATAAAAGATGGAATATAAACACGCAAGCTGGCTTATGTCTGTAAGCATCTTTTTTGACTTGAAGGCTCACTAAAATTAAATGTGATAACAGAAAAGATGTCACTCTCAAGCCATATTGCTTTTCTCTTCTTCAAGGACTGAATACTTACTGATCTACTTCAAAGAGTCAGCTTATAATTCTGTTATTATTTTTGGAAAAAAGATGAATGAAGAGATAGGAAGGACTTAATAGCAAAAAAGGGTGGGTAAAATTATTGTTATTTTTTTAATCTATAAAAGCTGCAGACTAACAGCTAAACAAAATCCCCTTAAATATTAGAATTCCTGACAGCTGCAAGAACAAGACTATACAAAGGCAATAGCCAGTACTATGCAACACTGAACCATGTAATTTACATCTTAGTGAAATTAAACATAGTATAATGGCTTAGCTTCCAGGCAACAATACTATTAAATTTGCTGTAGTGATTATGACATCATCTGAAACCCCAGGATACACTTTCAAACCAGCTATTATGCTTTTAATATGTACTGCTTTTCTGGTTAGTTTTTCATTTAATTCATTGCAAGGATTATATTTTTTCAATGGCTGCACAAGCTATCCAGCAGAATGGCTCTAGAATATTGGTGAGCCAAAGTAATGTCACTTAGGGAACAAAAGTGATATTATTATAAGAGGAAAGAGGTCAATAAATGACTTGGTATCACTCAAACAATACTTGTTATTACTGTAATATGCCTTCCCTTCACTTTTCTTATCCAAGATGTCTTTTATTTTGCAAAAAAATGCTTCTAAAGTTTTCACGTTTTTAAAGTCCTACTGATAAAAAACTATGTATTAAGTAAAATAAAGTGAATAAGATGTAAGACAAGTAAGGGGATTTTGTGTGCCAAGAATCTGGTGAAGACCCTAGATGGATGTGAAAGCAGTTTTCCTTATTGACAGCAGCACAACAATGTCACCCTGGATGATTTTCTGCGTTCAGAGCTCCACCAGTGGTTGCCTCAGCTGCTTACTTTTTGGGGCTCTGGTTCTCTGAGGAGCTGTCAAGAACAGCTCCACAACTTGAATGATACCAAGATGGATGGGACAAACTGCTATAAACTAAATAGTCTTGAGTGGTAAGAATAATAAATTATGTTCCTGTTAATACTTAAATATATGCTGAACTGTACTCATCCAAGGAGTTGATGAACCTACACAGGCAGTAATATTGTGCATGTGCATAGAAATGCAAGAAAGGTTCTCTTCTTAAGGGGAATATTCGAAGTGTCTAAAATTAGCAGTGTCCAATTCACTGAGGTTGGCAGCCCCCATCTCCTTTTCAGGCCATAATCTTCAAAAATTGTTTGCCAAAAAAATTTATATTACGTACCACAATGTTTAAAAGTTATGTATCTCTAGCTCTACAAACAACTGTATGCATGTCATACGTTTCTGCATACGTCTTAAGGGCAGGCAACCAGATTTCCATGTAACTTCTGTCGGGATGACCTTTTCCTTAGTAACAGATTAGTATTGATTTTAGTGCCAGGAATCTTACAGAGCTAATCTTTATTGCCACTGAGCAGGTTTATCAAAAGTTACATCCTTGTCCTTCTACATCCTTGGTCAATGCCAGTGCCTCAATTGGTTAATTAGTTAGCTAAATGTGGATGTATTTTTCCTCTTCAGTGTTCACCTGCCAGAAAAGTATTTGAAATATGCTCCCTCTTTTTTCACTGAATCAAAGGTATCTGTCACACTGTTGATAGTTTGCTTTTTGTGCACATAGATTTGTTAAAATACAAAAAGGTCTCAAATTCAGGTATAGATTGATCACAATTTGTAATCAAACTCACTGATATATTTGTATGCTCTTTTCAAAGGTTCCTGTGGCATAAGGAAAATATTTTTCTAAGTAACTGAGTAGTATCTGAGATGTAAACTGATGTTTTCACTGCTTTACTTGCCTGCAACTATGTTATTATTCCACTGGCTTCTAAGTAAAAGTAGAGTAAAAGTAAGTTCTCAACTGTGGTTATCTTTATTTGAAATATAATAGTGATGCTTTTGCATGTCATACTCCTAAGGAGGAGGAATTGTAGTCTTTTCACTAGAAATAACCAGAAATATGCTCTAAGAATGCAACTAATGCAAAAACGGACCTAGAGGTGGTCTGAAGTGAGTTCCTCTTCAATGCCAACAAATCTTCAGTTTTACCTGTCTCCTTTTGCCAAACCAGTCCTATTTACTTGCACCACTGGCTGAAAAAGGCCAGCTAAACTGGCTTTACTAGAGACAGAAATGTAATTTGTTCACTCCACTGAGTTGCCTATTTCAAAATGCTCTTAGTGCTCCAAGCAGTGCAAAAAGACTCTGTGTATTTGCAGTCTCTGACCAAAGGTCAATGCAGTGCGAGTTTCCTACAACTCAAAAAGAGTACTGAAGCAACTAGTGAATTTTACAGCTGTTTTGGCTGCTGTCATTACTTAAGTAACAGCAGCTGATGAATCTATATTTTTTATGACTTATTTCACAAGCTAAGTACATTTTCTGCATAGACAGCAGTGTTTGTGAAGAGAAATAGTGTATGACTGAGAAGAGATGAGTTTTGCAATAAGAACACAGAAACTTTCCTGGAGACTTTTATCTCTCTTCTTAATAAAAAACAGACAAATAAATAAATTTGGGTATAAATCTCAAATTCATCACTCTTTCATGCATGTCATTTGTTCTTCCATGTTCCTGCAATACCTTGAAAGTCCTGGTTTCTAAAGCACTTAATAAACAAACTAAACCACTCATCTCCTGCTGAAAAAGTAAAAAGAAAAATAAAAAAAAAAGAGGAAAGAGGANAAAGAAAAGGAAAAAGAAAAGGAAAAAGAAAAGGAAAAAGAAAAGGAAAAAGAAAAGGAAAAAGAAAAGGAAAAAGAAAAGGAAAAAGAAAAGGAAAAAGAAAAGGAAAAAGAAAAGGAAAAAGAAAAGGAAAAAGAAAAGGAAAAAGAAAAGGAAAAAGAAAAGGAAAAAGAAAAGGAAAAAGAAAAGGAAAAAGAAAAGGAAAAAGAAAAGGAAAAAGAAAAGGAAAAAGAAAAGGAAAAAGAAAAGGAAAAAGAAAAGGAAAAAGAAAAGGAAAAAGAAAAGGAAAAAGAAAAGGAAAAAGAAAAGGAAAAAGAAAAGGAAAAAGAAAAGGAAAAAGAAAAGGAAAAAGAAAAGGAAAAAGAAAAGGAAAAAGAAAAGGAAAAAGAAAAGGAAAAAGAAAAGGAAAAAGAAAAGGAAAAAGAAAAGGAAAAAGAAAAGGAAAAAGAAAAGGAAAAAGAAAAGGAAAAAGAAAAGGAAAAAGAAAAGGAAAAAGAAAAGGAAAAAGAAAAGGAAAAAGAAAAGGAAAAAGAAAAGGAAAAAGAAAAGGAAAAAGAAAAGAGAAAAGAAAAGAGAAAAGAAAAGAGAAAAGAAAAGAAAAGAAAAGAAAAGAAAAGAAAAGAAAAGAAAAAAAAAGAAAGAAAAGAAAAGAAAAAAAAAGGCTTGACTTGTCCAGAAAGAGAAACTATTTACATTAGCTCAGTTTCCTGTATGACAGGTAATGCCTTTGAAGCCTATTGCACAAACACAAAACTAGACATTGATGATTGCACTTACAACTGTTAGAGTATTGCAACAAATATCTGAGAGACTGAGGCAGCTGTCCCTTTTTACTATTGTTCACAAAGTTGCTTTTAAGCAGTCTTATAAGAGAGGCATTGCAGAGACTCAGAAGCAGACAGGTATAAACAGTGAAATCAGTGTCCATAAGCAAAGCCCAAAAGCTACAATCCTTTTAGCCTAGACTGCTTCCTCTTTTACCTCCACCACTACAAGCAATGCAAAATGTTGCTGAGCCATTTTGTTAATTCTTTGATATTTTTCCTTTTATTCCATTTATTCTTTGATAGCTGTTGGTATTAAAACTGATGTTTGCAAAATTGAGTGAGTTGATTAATAGGTATTTTATACATCTGGTATTTCCTCATAAAAGACTGGTAAACTTATTTCAATTATCATACCACCAACAAGGATGCAATCTGTTCACAATGGCTGTTTACGAGTGGCTGCTTTGGGTAATGGCTGTTTTCTTAGCATGGGAAATGAAATATAATATTATTAAGCAGAGATATGCAGAATGGTGTGTCAGCTTATCCATCGTCCTGATGTTTATAGGCTAAATTTTTTGTAATGTTTATTTTATTTTATGGGACCAAACATTAAAGTATCACTTATTTGAAAGCATCTAATTTCTTTTATTTTTGTTTTAATGTCCTTGAATATTAGCAGCCACAAATTCATGTGCAATCAGTGCAGAAAACCTGTGGTAGGTACTCTATTAATCCTATTTAGAGAAACATGTTGTAATGAGAGAGATAATGAACCAAGGAGTTTAATTTTTTTATGTTTTACCCACAAGGCTAAGGTTGTCTTTTTGGTGGTTTTGTTTTAACAAATCACCTGTGAAATGTCTTAAAATGATACATGATAATCTCAAAATTGCTATGAAAATACAGTGTGGATGAGAAAGCAGGAAGTGCAAATTTAAGACCAGATGGTAAAGAAATAGACACAAACATTGTAAAGATTTTAAACATAGAAAGTATTAAAATGATGCTAGATTAATACCTCAGGTAGTGAAAGAAAGCACTGTGGTACAAATTCAGCTCCTTGAGAATCATTAACATACAACTATTTATTTTTGAGCACAGAAAGAGTTTTTTTAGATTTGCAAATCCACCCATCAAACAATACCTTCCTTGATTTCAGTAAATAATATTTGAAATGCTAAATATAGCAGAACACTTTCATAAACCACTTACATGTCTAAGAGAAACAGTATCTATTTCAGATACTCAGATATTTATCATATACAGATTTGAATTTTGATTAAAATTTAGTTTGAGGGAATAAGAGATAAAAGCACATTTCTTCAAAATATAAGTGGATAATGAAAACATAAATGCTTCTAAAATTTTGAAGAGCTTTAAAATCTAATATTTTCAACAGATGAAATCTCAGCATTTAGGCAGACATAGGGACATGGAAAACACAAACACATAGATACTCCTACCAAGTAAAAATTTCTTGCTGCCTGCCATTATAGAAGTCACTGCTGCTAAGAAAACTATTTAGAAGGGAATGTTTCTTTTCTGTTCTTCCCTCATACCCAGTAAACATAGGCTGAATATTTTTGTGTCTGCCACCATGTATTTTTGCTCTCTTCAGGTGTAAACCTTGACTACTAATAGTGATACCACCTTTGCTCTACTGTCAGCTTTGACCTGCCCTGTGAGTCTGCTATAGCTCCTTAGAGTAAATGTGGATGCATTCTGCAGCTGTTTAGATAATATCTCTTTCCCCCTCACATAATTGTTCTCATAGTACTTGGTTCTTGTAGGCTTCAGCTGCTCAGCAATGTCTTAATACAGAGCAATAGCTGAGGATTTTTCGTAAGGAACTACTTTTCTGTACACTACAGAAACTACATTACCTAAGATTAAAGAGTATGATATAAACAGTTTCAAAAGCATTAACATTACTACTGCCAAAGGCAGGTCACTCTAAATATGCCACTGAAGTTTTGCCACTGAAAGCCTCTGAAAGCCTTAGTTTTAGGAAGCCAGAGTGACTTCACTAATGCTTACCTGAGCTGCAAAAACTTCAGGTACAAAGTGTTGCAGTGCATTTTCACATCCAAGTAAATGATTCTATCTAAGGAAAAAAGTTCTGGTTTACCTTTGAACATATAAGGAGGCCAAACTAGAAAGTTCTGTGCCCTTCCCATTGCCCATTCTCATTGGCCCAGAGCCAGCAGAGGGTCACTGGTTGGGCTTTAGAAATGTTTCCCAAAACCTGTAGCTGCCTCTATTGGCAGTAAGCCAAAATTGTCCCTCCTTACTTAAAAATGAGCTCAGAGGTGCTCAGCACTTTTTAAGGTGTCGTAGGAAGGTGTCAAAGTCTTCTCTGACACCTGTGCTTGGCTTTTGTTTTGTTTCTGTATCATTTGCTATTTTTTTTTAATTAAAACCTTTGCTTTACGAAACACACTTGAAGAGCCATGTCGCAGAATTATTTTAAGCCAGTTCTCTGTGAGGGCTGGCCTCTCAGAGGTGATGGACCTTCCTGGAGTTTATTGCATCTGACCCCACTCAAGATTGTAAGCCTACCTAAAATGTCTCTGCTTATTGCATAAGGCTGATGATAATCCTTTTGATTGTGGTTTCTGATGTGAAATTATCAAGGTTTTTGGTTACATAGCCAAAGATGCTGGGAGGACAAAGAAGGGAGGTTAAAAGGACCATTTAAAAATAAGGAACGAATTGAACACATTAAATTTATTGGGTGAAACAATTTAATGAAGAAAAATACTAATTAAATTATTAAAATCTAGATTGCAAGTAGTAATTAAAAAGGCTGTTGCTATGCAACCAAAAGAATTTTTGTGACAGAGTGCAGAAATATGTTTGTTAAGTATGCTGGTATTTCACTTTGACCTTTTTCAGTCACACACCTGCCCAAACTGCGTCTAAGTGTATTTTTGAGAATGATAATATTAATGATATCTGCAGGATGAAGAAGCAGAAAGACTATTTGAATTAGTTAATGGCTTTTATTATGGTTAAAAGGTTAAGAAATCTGAGAGATAAAAATAGATACACATATATAACTATGTATAGAATTTCTATCCTGATATTTCATCATAACTAATGGATTAATTCCTATCCCAAACACAGGTCCTGATCCTAAAGACATAAATACATCAATTTTCATAATGCGATTTGTGAGCTAAACCTGCCCTCTCCTGAACGTTTTAATTAACAGTTAAATTTATTATTTAGGTATCAGAAACCTAAGCAGTTGTTCGTAATAACTAAGGCCAACTTTTGCTGTTCCTGGAATACTTAGTCTAAGATGTGTGTTGGCTTCTGCTACAGTATCAATTGTTAGCTGCTAAAGATTTGTGTTGCCGTGGTGTGATACTGATATATGGAAGAGAGAACACCAGAATGTAGATAAAGAGCGACATACAAAAGAATATTGTTAGGGCACGCATATGAAGAAGCATAAATTGTGTTCAAAATATGTATTTAGTGCTTCCACATATACCCCACAATCAGGCAAATTCTGCCTTGGACTGCACTTTGAAAATGGGGGTGGATCTGGTTTGCTGGGCCTGAAGGGCTCAACTCAGTGGTTAAGTCAATAATTTCTTCAGATTGATTACTGGTCATGTGACCAACCCAAACTCCATTTTCTTTAATTCCCTATAGTTCCACATTTAAAGCACAAAATATTAAAGATGTTTCTTTGTCTATGTAGATTTCTTGCCATTGATATCTCAGCCAGAAAACTGGAGACAATCTGAATTGGGTCTAACCAAACTGAAGTCTTTAGAAATGCTGGATCACCACCAGCACCCCAGAAGCAAAGGGGTTTAACCCTTGCTCTCTGGTTAAACCCTGTTCTCTGCACTGTCATTTGCATCCTCTTTGACTTTTCAGTAAGAAAGTGAACAACATTGATTTTCAACTGAATGGAATTTTTTACATATATGAGGTCCTACAGACGTTTATTTGCCCTTTCCTTTCTATTTCTTATGACTTTGCTTGGCATTTGTGCAGTGATATGTAATAAGTGTATAGCTTCTATATACTCTTACCCTTCTGTGCAAGGTATCTAAGTGAAAACAGATTCTGTAGGTTCTTTCTCTATATTAAATATATATCTATATATGTGTGTGTGTATGTATGTATACCTATGTGTGTGTACAGTTAAATATTCAGCACTTAAGTGGATACAACAAGTGATTTAGGTGACTGCCAACATGCCAGAGGAAACTGTATCGGTGTTTGTGGGATTATCTATTGGATTTTTCAAGAAAGAAATTATGGTCATGTACAAGCAAATCTCCTTTATTAGGAAATAATAAAAGTGTAAAATATGCATGCCTCATATTCCAATAAGTAAACAGTAGGAGCCTGACTAGAGGGCAGAAATAACAACAACAAAAAAAATCTAGTAAAGAAATTTACCAGAATAATGAAAAAAATAATCTTTTAACCACAGAAATATGAAATCATATCTTATTTAAGTGTCGCTGGCTAACTTCTGTCTTGTGTTTACATTTAAAATGAAGTTTTTATCAGTACGCTTAAATCTATCCTAAACATTTGTCATTTTACAGATGGTAATATAGATTGCATTTTTCCACAAAAATATTGATGCATCCTGAAAACCTCGAGCTTTGCAACTGAAGTTTGATATTATGAATATACTTTGCTTTTTAAATGAGCCATTGATAAAAAAATATTTAATTTAGTCAAATGAAGAACAGTAAATTATTGCCAAAATACTAAAGTTAAAAATTTATGTCTGAGAGGATATATTAAAATGCTTTTATTTTTTTCCTCCAATTTCACTGAAACAACTGAGCTACTTGACACCTAAATATTTCATTTAATGTGTACTTCCATTTCTATGAGACATAATTACAAAGAACATATCAATTTCCATGTGTGTCCTGATAAACTCAGTTTTATTTTGAATCTATGTAGAAAAAGCTGGTTCAGAACTGTCTTTTATCAGGAGCATCATCTTCCCTCTTTTTTTGTTTAAAGACAATTTTGAAATTCTAGAAGACAAAAGAGTGCATTCCACTGCTCAGTGAAGTTACAACTCCCTAAAAACTTTCTGTTTTCCTGGGCTGCAGATAAAAGTCAAATATAAATTACAGGGAAACTTCAGCATCACTGGAAAGACAGGAGTTAGAATATAGCATTATACTTCAGAACTATTTATAAACACATGAGAAGAATTGATCATTTTAGATGAAAATCTTATCCAACACACCAATGATGGAAGAAGCCACAGTAGTTCTCTGTATTGTGGAAAAGAGATTTTTTGCTAACTATAAACCTTCTCTGTAAGTTGCCACAGTGAATTCTTGCTAGACACAAATCACAAGAGTAACATCATAAAGCTTTAATACCGTTGGCTTTAGTAAATTAGTTAAATTATACAGAAATAAAATGAGTTTCCTACCTCAACTTTGTGAATTCCAACTCCTGTTACAAAAGAGAGAAAGGAAAGGATTTTCAGAGAAGAGTATAGAAAGGAAGACATTTGACATTGTTTAGCAAATATTTCACAGAAAACAAGTTCACAGATTTGATTAGAAGAAAAATTATATAAAAAAGAAATTTCCTATTATAGAGAGAAAATAAATATTTTTTCCTATATGTAATCTCCAGCTGTAAGAAGATATTGTAATTTATTAAAATATTTTTGATGACACCTCATGCATAAAATAAGGTATTATCACAGGAGAGAATGACAGCTAGGAGAATCTGTGCTCCAATTTACAAGTAAAAAAGAAATTTTAAAAATACATGAAACTGAAGTTCAAACATACTTTTAAAAAGTCACTCGCCTAAAGTATTAGTCCTGCCTTTTAAGCAACTAAGCAATAAAAAAAAATAACAAACC
>WBMY01003060.1:35301-52327 GCA_013397315.1 Donacobius atricapilla | reverse complement strand
TCTGAGTGGGCGTCCAAGCTTAGACTGTCGGTGCGGTGATCCGTGGGGACACCAAGGGCTGACCCAGGTCGCCAGATGCATCTTTCCCGAAGCTGCACGCTTGGTCGAAGAGGATGACAGATCAGGTCAGAGCTCCCATGGCGGTCAGTGACAGGACTGTGGCCGTGAACCAGCACAGCCTAAGCAGCGTGGAGAGATGGCTGCGGTTTATGGACGATTTAATAAACATTTATGGATGATATTAAAATGATAACATATGGACGATTTATGGACGGTAACAAACTTATGGACGATTTAAGTGAATAAGTTAAAGACTATGTTCAATCATTTTAAGTTTAGATAAAGGAATTAAAAACAATACATTACAGGAGGCCAGGTGGGTTTTGGTTGCTGTAAGACTTGTGTAGCCCATCAGTATATCTGAGTTTGGGTAGGGGCACATTTATAATTTAATTTATGGCCTAACATATATTCTTGTCAAATTAGGATCTATTGGATTTTTATTATTATTTGTTTTTAATCTTTTATCATTATTTAAGTTTAAAAAGGGTATCAGTTATAATCGTAAGTTATAAGCTAAATTTTATTAATTTGTTGCATTATTATATCAATCCCTACTCCTTCTGAAATTGTACCCAAGCCTTTCCTTATTTTCTGTCNCCCAGTCAGAGTCCTCCTTCTTTCCTTGCCTCTGTCACCAGCACACTCCAGCCTGTGTGTGCCTCTGCTCTGGTGTTTGCCGGAACCCACAGGATTGTCCGTGTCTGCCAGCAGACGGGGCTGTACCTGCTCACTGCCACGATGCCAGGGCTAGCCTGGCAGGCGGAGAAGACATTCTCCGGAAGGCACCACAACACTTGGTTGCACTTTGCTGTGGAAATACTCCATTTTTCCCAGACAGTAAAGGGCAGTTAATTAACTCTCTCTGCCTTGCAGTTTGTCCCCTCTATGATACATTGTCCCTGGTCTGTTTTGTTACTTGAATTTTTAAGTTTGGCAGGGTGGGGACTGTCTCTTCATCTGTGCCCTTATCAATAACTGTCACAAGAACACCTATTTTAGGGCCTGTCCCTGGCACTATGACAGAAAAAAAACCCACCTCAAGGTAAACTGGTACAGTGTTGCTCTCCCCACTCTTTTTATTTTCATTCCTCCCACACTGCTCTGTGGTCTGTCATTGGCTTAAAAGTGATTTTCATCAGTCAGTGCACTCTGAAATATCCTATTAAAGATAAATTATCTTCTTGTGGTATTTACAGTATTCACCACAAACATCATTGAAACATTGAAATGAGCACCAAGCCTTTTCTCAATATTAATACTCAGTATTAATGTAATTATACATTGATGATGGATAGAAAAAGACATGAAAATCTCTGCATCATGCAAAATGTAAATTCAAGTACTAAATTATTTGTAGTAATTGCTACTGAATTTCATGTTATTTTCTCCCCTTGACTCCTGGAGCTGTGGGATGTTATTACAGGAGGCAACTGTTGGAAGGTGGATTATTTTCTCCTGTGTGCAGCCTGTCCCTGGAACAGCCACAGCATCTCAGCTGGGCCAGGGCAGGACTGCAGGTACTGCTTGATCTTGGATTATATATTTTTGTCTTCAATGACGTTTAAGGTAGATATTGCAAAGGTAACTGAATGCTACTTCAGGAGGTTAAAAAACAATTTAAAAGCAAAAACAAACAAAACAGCCTTAAATAGTCCAATATTTACAGTGTGATGATTCTTTCCATTGGGAAATTGCTTTGCCAAAATTTACAATCAACAGCAGTTCCTTCCTTAGTCAACATCCAGGAAACTTTCCTAATCCCTGCTGCCTATTAGGCACCTGGCAGTCCATGCTCTCCTTCCCATTCTCCCACTCACGTCGTTGACCCCATCTTTGGGCACACTGAGAGCCTCCATGGAAGGGGTGCGTTCTGGGGGGATCCCACTGGGCAGCTCAAAGTGGAGCAGGTCCACCTATAAAGTGCAGGTTGATTAGCAACAAATTAAGCAACATTTCCCAGCTTGAGACTTAAAGCCACCAAACCCAGAGGTCAGAAAATTATTGTGCCCAGGTCATCATCACTCACTCTGCTGAACCAACATTATTTTTGTATCTCACTCTGCTCCCTGTCTGGGTTTTTGCCTTCCCTGCAGCCTGTAAGCCCTTCCAGACAGGTATTTCTCTGTGGTCTATGCTTAGACTGCCTGGGCAAATTACATTCAGATTGAAGTCTGGCACTCCTAGGTGCTATCATAAAGTATTAATGTGCATACTTCCTATTGACCATAATTTTTTAATGATATTTAACAGGCACTGGCTGGGGATGTTTGCCAATTTAAAGGCTGGCAGCAATGCTATTTAACATGTTGTTTACTTTAAGTGGTACATGCAGTTTACTTTAAATGGTAGGCAGGTTTTGGCTTCTAAATCTTGTTTAAACATACCAATAACCAAACGGAGGTTAAGAGGATGCATTTCCAGGCAATGTAGGGATTTTTTTCTTCCATATAATGTGTAAAGGCTGTGTTCTCAGTGCTACAGAGCAGCCCATCAGCAAAGCTTCTGCCATCAGTTACTGGATCTCGAACAGTGAAAGCATTTCCAGTCATGTATTCATGAGGCTTGAGTTTTGTGCTTTTCTCACTCAGCTTTGCGCTGTGTATTGGTGTGAAATTGAAACAGGGAGGATGAGACAGAAAGAGAACCCCATGCAGGGCAAAAGCAAGTGTGTCAAATTGTCTTTCAATCAAAAATATGATACCAATGAATTAGACAACGGAGAAATGGAAGGTGCCACTGAACAGTGATTTTAAAGAATTAACCAAATGTGTAAATCTGAAATATTGGTTGTCTGTCATCCATGTTACGCCTTGTTCTTTCAGCCACTGATTCGAATGAACCTTGTAAATTGAAATGTGCATGCGGAACAGGGTGTTCATAAAAGCCTTTGAGAGTTTCACAGTTTGGGCTATAATTACTTTTTTAGTGCAATTCCTGGATACAGTGACTACCTCTCGAAAAAGGACTGATTATCTACAGTTCCTCCTGGTTTTATTACGAGCTCATTGGGGAAGGCCTTGTGCTATGCAGTGTCGATGGAACCTGGACTAATAAATAAAAATGGGATGATTGATTAAAAGCCAAGAAGAGCCTAAGTACTCCAGATGATTCACTGTGCTGAAAATCTCACGCTTTGTAGACAAAAGAGACAAAGGAGTGCAGGAATAAAAAGGCAGCCCATGGCAGGGAGGAAAAAGGACACAGAAGCCAATGGCTTATTCACTCATCTCATGTTCATGTTCATTACTTCTTTCTTACTCACTCTATTATTTTTAAATACCTCAGGCCAGAAACTTGCATCACATTTCTTCATCTTCTTTGGTTCTAAACCACAATAAAATGCCAATATATCAAGTTGAAGATGGGCTGAGTGCAATCCTTGTAGAAGAAGCAACAGGGTATTAATCTTTAATAGCGTCTCTGTAGCATTATCCAAAACAGAGATCTATTCATTTAGGAGTGATTCCCTTCACCTACCTGGAGCATTCTAGTTCCCATTATTCATCTAGTTTCTCTATCGAATTAATGGAGAACACTGGCATAGGTGTTTTTCTAGGTGAGATGATTCATGCTCTGAAGGTGCGAATAATTCTTGTTTGACTGGAGAGGGAGCCTAAGCATTTTTTAAAGATAATTTATTTTTACATCATTAAAAAGTAAAGAAAATTTATTTTACTATTAATGGTTGGCTTCAGTGCAGAGCTACATTAGTCAAAAATAGGCTTCCAAAACAGAACAAAAGAGACAGGCTTCAGTCAGTTCAGTCTCAATGGCAGGACAATTTTATTATTCTTCACAACAGTAAAACACTGCCTTTGCCCTGAGTTAACACTGTGGTCCTGCCCTTTAAAAATGATCTGAAGTTCACTTCTTGACTGAGATCATGAGACAGGTTGATTGCCAAAAGTTGTCCTGCACTGCAGAAAGATTTGCTCATACAACAGAAATAGAAATATGAAGCTGCTTTATGACTTTTTAACACACAAAACTATTGGGAAGTGTTACAAGCTCTGACCTGCACTCACAATTATAATTGCCATCACAACTTGGGAATAAGACCTGAAGTTATAAATACATCCACTTCCATGAGATATTAGAAATTACTTCAAAGAATTCACTTTCAAAAGGAAATCATGCTGTAATTAAATAAAAGGCTAAAATTTAAAAACCTGTCCCAGAGATAAGTTCACTTTGAGCAGACATTTGTGCATCTCTCTAATACTAATGCAGAGAAAGTCAGTGGGGAAGGAAGTACCTTCAGCCCCAATACATCAAATATTCCTGTACTGAAGTGCTACTGTCAAGTCTCTTCCCAGTGAACCCAGGAAAAAGTCCAAATGGCTGAAAAGATGGGAAAGGGGAAGAATAAATGTTAATGTAATATATAAAAAATAAAATTAAATCAATTAAAAGTCTAAACACCTTTATTTATTCAATTTCATTACTTCAGACAGACTCCAATGGGCTAATGTCCTCAATCAGACTTATTTTCATATGGAAAGAGAGAATAATTCATGTGCCTTGAACTTTACATGCATTAGGACACAATTTCCACATTTCCAAGGATAATGCAAAGTGCCATTCTTTAATTTCCAGACTAATTTCACAAAGGAAACTTTTAAAGGGTATAAAATATTTAAGCTGTGTTACTCTTATAGGTTTACATAAAATCCTTTTAAGTGATAAAAAAATATTTTTTCCAAGTGAAAAGTTTTATGAGAAAATTTCCTTTACAATAGTTTTTTTAGAATGGTTCCACCTAGGCATTCTATTAAATTATTTGATGTGATTTAAAATACATGTAATGCTGTTGTCATTTGACTTCCACAGAAATTTTCTGCAAAAGCATAGTTGCGAGACAGGAAGGGAAAAAAACCTCAAAATTTCTATCTTCTTACTTCTGTGTAAGCAGTCTCCAACTGGAACAGGCAGCATTTGCAAATGGGTCTGGGCTCATTTATTTTCTCCAAATTTTCACAATGTATTTAAATATTTCATTTTTACTTGTGCAGCAAAGAAAAAGAACTCATAAAAAAGATGATAGGCAAGAATTCTGTGCAAGTCTTTGAAGAAACACTGGTAATGTAGTTCCAAGAAACAGAAGGCCCATTTGCATAATTACACTGGCCAGAGCTATCTCCCTGTCCACCTTGCTGGAGTTCAACTCCTCTGAAATACTGTATCTTTACCCAGGAGACACTGGTGGATTACACAGGTGAATTGAGAGACGAATTCAAAGTACAGCTGCCTGATTCAATATCACACCTTAATGGGAAGTCTAATACAAGTTACACACTATGCAGCAACATTATTTTAATATTTTGTGTAAATAAGACACAACTGCTCAGGGCATATTGAATTGCAACACTGAAAAATTGAGGTCAATAGAGTAGAGGTTGTGGGATTTTTTCCAAATCAAGTGGGCAATAATCAGAGGATGTGGTGAAAGGAGTTTGTTAAAAAGCTGACTTGGTTTCCCCATGTGTAAATACAAATCCTCTGTGCAATTGTTGCTTCTATATTTTGGAACTCACAAAACACACAAAACTTACTCCTGGAAGTGCTATTTTGCTGGAAGGGTGATTTCCACACAACTGCAGCAATGAGGGGACTTGTGTCTGATTGCAGGGAGGGAAACTTCTACCAAGTAGGTTGCTGTTAACCTCTGCACCCTGAAATTTGTGTAATGTGCCATGGAATGACTGCCTGTCCAAACCTGCAGCCAGAGCTCAGCCATGGTGAGGCTTGGAATACAAAGATGTCATGGGGCAAGCTGCCTTTCCTTCCTGAGACACCAATACAACCCTGCCTGCAAAGAAAAGCCTTGGCCCTATCAGCATCAGCAGCTGGTGTCTAGCCAGCTAATTTTCAGTTTCATTCAGTCAGTTATGCATAAAGCTTTCCTAATTGTTAGCCAACACAGAAGAAAAAAGTTCCTCCTCCTCCTTGAAAACGTGACTGGTGCTGGCTGAGCCCTCAGAGACACTGAAGGGTTTCCTGAAAGACCCAGATCACAATGAACTTCCTCCAAGGTGGTAGTGCCTGCAGCAGTGATCTGGAGCTCTCAGTATAATTATGTTAGTGAGGAAATCACCGTGGAGGGAACACAAGACTTCAATACAAATAAGAGATCCTGGGGAATGACACTGTGTTTTTAAGTGCAGGAAACACACATGGATTTTAATGGTGAAAAACTCTGATAAAACAAAACAAACACACACACCCCACAACAAAATATCAAACCCCCACCGTGTATTTCCAATAAAATCATAAAATGGCAGAAATCTATCAAATGTATTCTGCTTGACCATAATCACAAGGTGACCCATACGTTTCCTGAATATCTTTTTAACAGTGAATGCATTTATCAAAGACAATTTTCTATGAATAATAAAGGATGATGAACCACCTAAAGAAAAGTCGGACCATCTGTCTGCCTCCTTAGTCATTAACATTCACCTTCAGTGTATGCTTGGCTTGTTTTATAACTACTTGACTGACAGGAGAATTAGTTCATTCCCATGGTTTGGGTTTTTTTTTCCTGTAGACTTCATTTTTTTCCTGTCATCAATGCCTACATTTGTTAAACAGAAGGTGAGGGTGGAATATGTGAAGTCTAAACTAATTTGAGAAACTCACACAGCTCCTGCTTGCAGATGTCATGGTGTTTGCATTTTACATATTCATTGAAATTATTCTCCTTTTCTGGGGTAATGAAAACACATTTTTATGCTGGCTTGAAGTCTCAGGTACCCCCTAAAGTTGTAATCATGCTCAGATTTTCCAAAGTGCTGAGGGAATTCTCCTCCAAATGTCTTTATACACTGATGGATTTGTCAGATTTCTGTGTTTTTGTATGTGAGTACAGTGAACCACATGTGTGAACTGACACGTCTCATAGCTGGTTTTCATAAACCAGGAATGGCTTCCATAGGGCTGCAAGATCTCACCAGGTGCTATCTGAGGTGATAAAATAGAACAAAATAAAGGGAGTCAAGTTTTTGTCCAGAGTTTGCAGGCTGTAATATGGAGACAGGAAAATTACCATGTGCGAGGGATTCACTTCATAAATTTACAATAAAAAACCCCAAAACACAACAACAACAGAACATTTCCACTCAACTTTTAAAATCAATTTTATGCCTCAACCCCTTTAAAACAACAAAGAATAATTTTGTGGGACAATAAGGACTGAAAAAGAGGAATTGTGACTAGAAGTGAGTTCAGAGAACCTAAGTGCTTTTAATATTTTTTAAAGATGTTCTGAATTAAAATGTTTTCTTGATGTTCTAGCTGCTTATCTTTCATGAATTTGTCCAGTTCAAAACAAAATGTGGGCAGGAAATATCTCAAAAAAGCAACCTTAAATAGATTTTTGATTAAAAGCATAATGAAAACAGCAAATAATTACAGGGTAGTTTGAAGTTTACTGAATTCAACAGGAAAACTGAGAATTTACTCAACAATGGCAGAGACAATATGTTTGTATACTTTCTTCCAATGAATTCTCTTTTTCCATTTCCTGTACAGTTAGGTATTTTTGACTTTTATATTAAGTGTTTTTTCTAAGCCCATTTTGTAAGATAAAGTTTTAAAGAATTCTCCTATTCCTCTAGAAATTAGATTATTTATAGCTTAGAGTTAGGATTCCAGTAGAAGGATGATTCAACATATGATGATTCAACATATTGCTGTCTGTCCACAACTTATTAAAAGTGTTTATATTGAAATGTAGAATTCCAATAATTAAGTTCTTCTATTAGCTTATTTATGCAAATTCAAGAATGAGCTAAAAATTCCCAAGAAATACTAGCTTATTGTTAACAACACAGTTTTTGCTTCAACTGATCTAAAACTGCTGTGGAAAAGCTGCTCAAATGGCCTGACACTGGCTCCCAAAATGCTTCCATTTTGTCAGTAAACTGGGGAAAATAGATGAAAGTTCAGGCTCAGACAAATGAGCAGCTCCCACAGCACCAGGAGTTATCAGTCAGCCCTGTCCTTTCAACTTCATATAAAAGGCCAACAGTCTTTATCTATACCTTCCTGACTTCAAGGGAGTTATCTGGCTGGAATTTGGGAGTGGACAGGGGTGGTGTTTGTAAATTTTCCATAAAACTTTATCTGGCTTGGTGACATTCCAATACCAAAAAACATACACAGCAATACGCTAGTGGAAAAAACTATTGGGAAAAACCTACATATTATTTTTTACCATGCAGGTGGAGTTCATTTTATCTGTATGAAGCGGAATAAATCCATCACGGGGAAAACTGGTGATGTGGTATTGCCTTGCAAAAAGTAAACTCCCAACAGAGATTTTCTTAGAGAGTACGAATAATATAAATGGATAAATAATGAATCAATAAAATTAAACTCTTTTGCAACTGCTGACAGCAAGAAAAATTACCCTGTCAGTGAGGAAAGAACCAATCCAGACTGATGATTTTAGGACAACTCTCCAGAATTGCTGTTTCCTGTGGCTCGGTTTGCCTTTCCTTACTGAATAATAATAGCAGGCAAATTAAACTAAGCAGGCAAAAAATCAATTAAATCAAAAAATTTAGCCATCATATTATTTTCTGGTGATTATTAGTTTTGTGGTTTTTATCTGAGTTAAAATGAGAAATTTGCTACAGAGTGATAGAAGGCAGCTTTTTCTACCTTTCAAAAACATTCATTGCTTGTATATTTTAAGTCTCCTGCATTCAAGGCACTGGACTCAGCAGCTGTGAGGTGAATTTATTTCATAACTGCAGAAATTATGAGGGCAAAGGCATGTAAGGTAGCAAGGATGTTCAGCCACAAGTCTGCTCTGCCACGGAAATCACCAGAGGCCAGCAGGTCCTGCTTATAGGAGACACAGCTCATCCTCAAGCAGTCATTCTCAGGGAGGAAGGCAGATAAATTTTGGATTAGGCTGAATTTTTGGGTTGGTCTGGTTCGCCCCTTTGAGCAGGGAATAAGGCTACAAGTCCTTGCTGTCCTCACTTTCTATTCCTGGTGAGATGTTCAGGATGATACCCATCCTTCAATACTCTGGGATGAAAACAGAACCATCTCCTTGTGTTAATCCACGAACACCTGCTGCTAAATGTTATATGTGTTTTGTTGCAATTAGAGCCACTCCTGGAAGACAGGAATGTCAAGCCTACCAAAATTCCATTAGCAGAAAGCAGTGAAAGTGTCTAAAATGAAAAGTCCCACTCGCAACCTTTGAAAGCTCAGGATCTGACCCTGTTCACTCAGTCAGTGCCTTCAACTGAAAAATGCATATTTCACAATCTCAGAAAATATTTGATTTTTCTTCAAACTCCAGCAGCTGAAGAATCATTTAAAACATTTTAAAAAGCCCACTACACTTAAAACAACCCACTTTTTAATTTACATTTTAAAATGCATCTAAATAAATTATTGAATAAATCCCAAGCACAATACCACATTTCACAGTTAAACATTTGATATAAAGTAAGAGGGGACTGTTATATTCCAACAGGAAAATGCAAAGAAAAAAATACGAAGAATTGTTTTTCTGCCAAGCTGATTTTATTTAAAAGAAGATGCTGAACTTAAAAAAACCACCCAATGATTCACACAGTATTATTGGCAACATTTTTCTGGTATTTCCTTCTTGGTTTAAAAAGAATCAACAATTATGACAACTGCCTGACAAAAAGTCTCATGTATATGAAAGTTTCAAAGGAATTTATAACCTGGCTGAGATCCCTTTTCAGGTGGGAAGCTGTTTGGTAACTATCTCCACCATGCTCTTTATGGCTAATTTTTTGAGTGGCTTTTGTAGAGATTTATCTGGATTCAGAGAAGATCCTTCCATTAACTAACACTTCAAATGTGCCTCTTCAGAACTCTCATTCTCTATTTTACCATAATTTTTTAGGCCAAAAGTTATTGATGGAACCTCCTCTATTTCAAAGCTTGGCAAAACAAAAAGATAGGCAAGGAAAGAACTACAACCCAGATGTGGCCATTTGTCTGCAGCTCCTCTCTCCTCTGTACTCAACATCAGCTTCATCCTGGCCCACAACAATGTTGACAAAAGTGGCTGAATACTGGGCTTCTCTGTGGAGCTTAGTAAAAATATACTCATGGAAAACAGGGATTCTGACTTACTCACCTGTGCTTCACTTACCCCCCTGTGTCACTGTAAGCAGCTTGGATTAGTGGATCCACTGTGGGACCACCCTGCACAGTGGTTGTCCCCTCCTGCATCATGGCGCAGAGGAATCACATCCCTGTATTCAACAATGCAATGACTCCAATGCCATTTCTCTTTCCTTGAGTTGACTAGCAAGATCACGGTAAAAATCCATGTCTTCCTTCCAGCTGCACTCAGTTTTCATTGATCTCTGCTGCTTTCAGGAGGTCAGAATCTGGCACAGCCAAATTACCCCACAGGTAAGCCTGAGTAGAGGTAGCAGCTCTGCTTAGAGCAGTCAGTTGCTTATAAATGCTGGATTGTGTCATGGTTAGAGGTAGAAATGGTACTTTCCAGGGAAAAAAGAACAACTAAAAAGAGTGATCCAACACTGAAATCAGATTCAAATAGTAAACTCTTATTAGAAATTATCCACAGAGAGCAGAGTGCCAAATTGCAGCCGGTATTTCAAGAATATATTGCTCTAGGAGTCAATCTTGTTCCAGCACATTTATACTGACCCTCCCATTTATACTCCCATATTCCTGACAACTGAAAATAGCCACACAGATGTATCATGACTTGTCAGTTAAATTAAAAGAATAATAATAATTTAAAAAAATGCAGCTATTACAGTGCTAAATATTGATCAATCAGGGCAATGGTGTTCCCTTACTCTCTTTTAAATTCAGCCTTGCAAGAGAAATCCACACTATCTGACAATGATTAGGCAAATCACTCATGTCTGAATTTTAAATATTTTTTTTTGTCATCTTCTATACCAAGTCTTCCCACACAGGCAGGATTTGGTTCTGGCTTGGAATCAGAACCATCCTGGGTACAGCTGTCTCTGTCATGAAGCCACAGAACTCAGCTGGATTTCTGATAAAAATCAAAATTGAAAAGTTATGGATTTATCCTAAGAAAACCCCCAAACCAAAAAGGGAAGCAAATAAAAACTTCTAAGAAAAAAAAAGTCAGACAAACAACAACAACAAACTATCAACAACAACAAACTTTTAAAAACAACCCCCTGAACAAACAACAGCAAAACCAACCAAACCAAATAAAATGAGTGAACAAGCAAACCCCAAACAAGCAAAGCAACAACCACAAACAACAAATCCCCTTATTTTGTTCTCCATTCTTTCATAATTTTTTGCTATGTGAAACAATATATTCTGTACCTAAAACCTGTACATGTCTAGGCGAAGAGGAAATGATTTTTCATTGCACAAAGGCATATTTTTATTATTTTGCTATCATCCTCTTGTCTTTCTTCCTATAGTTCCCATTTTTTCTCCCATGAATGACTGCAAAAGAATCAGGAAAAGAATGCATTTCCACAGCATCTGTGTTTAGTTTCTCATCAACTCATTACTTGCACCAAATGTTCCCACCTCTCCCTTCACCCTGAGCCTAACAAGGCATTCCTTTCCCCACCTTCTCAATTGTCAATGGTCCCCAAAGAGCAAGTGCACAGGGAGGGAAGCTGCTCTCAGTCATGCCACGTTGATGCAGAGCAAGGCTTGCACATTTAGTGCAGGAATTCAAGTGTAATTTTTGTGTAGTTTAGATCAAACTTTGGTCCTCCCTGTTGGAGAGGACCTGTATTCCAAGCTTGGAACTTGTCCTTAGAAATCATCGCTTTTCGGATCTGCAGGAAAATTAGGTATTGTGCCTAGTAGTCTATAAGGTGTCTGAAATTTTGAGCTGTGCAGATAAAATATTTACAGTGCATTTTCTTAATCTGCTCTGCATGTTTTCTCCCTTCAAGACAGATGCATTTATATCTCCAAACCTATCACACAACACCTGCTGTTAGCCTTACCTGTATACTCTCTAACATGCACCAGGAAATATAAAGAAGGAATAAAAGCCCTTGACAATAGTGTACTTGGTTCTCTGCAAATCCCCGTGGATGTATAGCACACAGTAAGTCAAAAATAATTAATAGGGTCAGCTCCAAGAGATGTCAGGTTCACTGAAGCGTTGCATGTTTCTCTGAAAGAGAAACAACGCTGACACATTTTTAAAAGTTAGGGTAAACTAAATATTGTCTCTAGAGGCTGGCACTTCCACAGCGCTTCTGTAACTCCTCCCCATCACTGCCCATGTTTACTCTCAGTTATATTGCTGGAATGCTTTGCTTCTTTCAAGGATGTGAAAATTTAAGGGTAGAATTGATTGAAAAATCTGGTATGCATATTGTCACATTGTTTTGTTATTAATCCAGACATACAAAAGTAATGGCCAAGCTCCTCCATTGCTCATTTCTCCACTGCAAAAAGAGTTTATTTCCACCAGGAAGATGCATTCACAATTCAAACCCAATGAATGCACCAGATTTGAAACTCATATCAAAATCTGATGAAGTACTTGGTGGTTTTTCTACCAAGCTCATCAAAATCAAATACCAATGAGTTTCAAAGGAGGAAAGTCAATGCTTTTAGCAAATCTCATAATGCAGGAAGCCATAACGAGCACTTATATTTGTCATCCAATTCCACCTACATTTAACAACTCTGATTTTAAACTAAATTCATGAACATTTGCTTTTCTAGACACAAACAGCACCAATATCTGCAAGCTGAAATTTCAGTCACTGAGAAAGAAAGGAAGTCATCCAATGCAAATACAACCTAACAGCCGGCCCTGCTCAAAAACCTCTCCTTCCCTACATGGAAAAAGTTTTCCTTAGAATATAAATTTATCCCAGCATCACCCATAATATTTTTTTTTTGTTAATTTAGAATTTAAAATAAACCCTGCTGGGCTGCTGAATTCTTTTCTGCAATCAGTGAGTGCTGCCAATTGAAGTCCTTCCAAGTCCTCTTGTTTTTTGCAAGGCAGAGTTTATTGCTAAACACTGATTTTAACAAGCAAATAGGAGCTTCAGTTCATTGTTTTGAGAGTCACAGGCAGAGCGCTGCCTTCTCAGGGACACTGGAGGCTCAGGAGGAAGGCAGGAATCATTAGGAAGAGGACTGGCGGTTCCAATGGTAGCTCTCTGGTGGCAGTGACAACTGACCTCTGCCAAGGCAGGGTCACTGCCGTGAGAAAGGCCACACAGCAAGAAGGGAAAGAATGAAGCAAAAGAGAGCAACAGCCTAATGCAGTATAATTTAAAAGCTGACCCTGTACATTAAGGCTAATGAAACTAAACAACGGTAATGCTGCAAAGAAAATGAACACTATTGAGAATGAACCTACAGTACTTGAAACTCAATTAACCGTTATATCTCCTCTGAGATTTGGATCACATTCTTCTTCCTTTTATTAACTGAAATTTGTTTTTTCTTTGATTAAAGTTTATATTAAAAAAATCCAAACAGACAGAGCTATAATCAAAGGTATGTATCATCTTACACCCACTCTGCATTATTAAAATCTCTCATTTCAATAATTTGCATGATATTTCACCAGCAGTAGACTCACTCAGAAATAATCAATCTGCCAATTAGCAAAATTCTCCTCAAATCCACAGCTTTTAGAGTGCCATGCTAGGGATATTTCTGCCTTCTGCTGTAGTTTGACACATTTTACACAAAGAAACTGATGACCCTCCAAGAATATCCAAATTCAAAGCAGATGAATCTGAAATCTGAACCTTGTTAGTGGTACAATTAATTAATCTTTTAATCTGTTCATGATACATTCTAGATAAATTCTCGGTAGTGAAATAAGAATAGCAACCTTAAGAGCTTTCTTTCTACCTTATTTATTAAAGAAGAGAAAAAAAATCTATCACTTGGGTTCTTGGTTTGATTTTGATGTTTTATTCAGTTGAAGAAAGCTAGAATTAGACCCCCGGGTATTTCAAAAAGAAGTGCCAACATATCCAGTGGGTGGGCATAAAAGAAATGTGATATACAAAGGAGTACCTCAGAACACAACCAAGGACAGACATTTTCTTCAGACTCCCTTGATGCACTCAGCAAAGGTATCAAACCACAAGTAAATTCTGTGGATTCTAGAAGTGTGAATTAGTATTTTACCCCAGATTTCCAGACAAAAGACTAAAGGTATTAAAGAAAATAGGATCAATATCTCTCGGCCTACATTCATTCTCCTCCCCAAAGCTCAGAGCCTGCTACCCTTTCTCTGCAGTCATCCTATCACTTTCCTGGCTGCAGAAAAACAAGGGAAAGCCTCAGTTTGAAATAGGACAGGCAAGATTTTCCTATTCACACTCCCTGAAAGGTGCAGAGTTGCACTGTTGACATGAAAACTGCAATAATTTTGAAGGTGGGTAACAAACACAGGGAGTGGGGAGAAAATTAGCACATGCTTGAGTTGGAGTTTGAAGGTATGGGAGGATGAAAAGTCACTTTCTATAGAGCTTCCTGTGCTTCAGTCAGGTTTTTTGGACTTACCTTACTCATCTTTAAGTTCAGCATCACACACTCAAATTAGATTGGCTGGGATTGCTACTGTAAAACTAGAGCCAAATGTTGCTTATATGAATGCACTGTACTCACATGTGGAAATCAGAGCTATTGACAAAAGCATGTTCAATCTCCAGAACTGGTACTGAGGTAAAATTCCAGTCAGAAACATCAAGTGAAAGCATTCTCATTTTAATAAAGATAAGCTGGTTGATTTTTAAAAAAAAAAAAAAAAATCCATTAAAATTGTTTTAGTAATTGCTTACCCAACCTTCTATCAACAAGATAACATAAAGGATGTGATTTCTCTTATTTGAAACAAGAAACAAAAAGTACTTTAATTAGATTTGTTTCTGTGCTGTTTTGTTTCATGAAATGAAGAAGTATAATAATTCAAAAACCTAATAGCTTTTTTCAGCATTTTCTAGAGCTTGCTTCTTCATTGGTATTTTCTGTCGGCCAAGTGCTGGGTCTGGGTCCACCCTGGACATCCATCAGTAAACAATCATTTTTAAAATTATGTCAGTCTTGGTCCTTTAAGTAAAAAAAGCTGAACTATCCAAGTGCTGAGCAGCAGGAAGTCAGAAATGTATCGGTGCCGATCCAAAGCTGGAATTTATTATCTCCTTTCCAGGCAGCAAATTCAGCATAAGACATCTAAGGATCTGCTGTGAAATCATGGTGATTCAACTCCATATCAAAATGATGGAGTACAAGTATATTTGCAGCCCAAGAGTGCAAGAGAAATCTGGAAGCTAATTTTGTATAAGATCACAACCTCCAAATTAAATAATAGATGTAGCCTGCCTGCTGCATCATCAAATTTTCATTAGGTTCTTTGCAGCTGTATGTCTTTGATCTCAGCTAAATAAATCATAGATGTGTTGTGGTTTTTTGGTTGGATTATGTGCCATGCTAAACTCACTTATGAAACAGAATGATGTGTTTGGATCTGCATTGTTAAAAGGAGGGAAGAAGAACACAATTCCTCCTGAAACTTCACCTACAGCAATAAACTACTTCAAGATCTATCTTTATCCCCATACCTGTATGCAAAATCAGATTTTTATTTTCTTTTCTCCCCCTCTTTTTCAAACAGCAGTACACGTTTCAGCTAACTTGTAGAGAGAAGACAGAGGTTGAATTCAAGAGTTTCAGGGGCCTCTCATGAGCCAGGGTTTGGAAATTCATTGCTGTTTGATGTATCTGAAATGCCTTTGTGCTTTTTTGTACTGCTCTAGTCTCAGTTCCTGGGCTCATTTATACAAATTGAATCAACAGCACTGAAATGTAACAGATACTGAAGTTCCCAGCTCCCATAGCAAAGTGCTGCTCACAATCAGGGCAGTTTGGTTCTCCTTCAAAGATCAAATGTCAGGCCAAATCCTGAATTGCTGAGCATAGACACCATATATTTAACCTGAGGAAGAAATAAATGGATTTATTTATTTATTAATGACTTGCAGCAGGATTTGCATTTTTGAGCATCACAAAATTTCCAAGAACTCTGACTGCACATCCGCACCCTTAACCTAGATCTGAATGAGATCAAAAGGAATCCTTCTGGGAGCTGCTGCTGGAGATGGGAGCTTCACTGCTTCATGTTCCCAATAGATGTTTATTTCTAGACCCTGTTTTGCTCCTGATTAAAATCAACTTAAAAAGCAGCTTTCTATAAAGTGCATATAAATGATTGCATTAGGAGGTTGTCATCTGCTGCTGGACTGCACCTCATGGCTTAGTAGAGTAATATAAATCATTCTAAGGTCAAATTCTTCTTGCAAAAGTTGCTTGTTTTAACAAAAGCATGCAAATTACTCTGTAAAGCAACTGAAATCAATTATTTTTTATCAAAATTCATAAACAGCATTGAAATTGGTAAGACTTCTAAATGAAAATTGTTAGCTACAGTCCCACTCTAAATGAGACAATTATTTTTAATGTTTGCATGTGCAATTGCTTTTTTAAAAATGCAGACAAAAAGCCACCCTGCAGCAGCTTATATCTTCCATAACAAAATAATTCCTAGGAGAGCTTGTCAAAAGGATTTTACATAGAAAAACCTATCAACTAATAACACTATTAAATATTCAAATTATTACACATTTGTATCCTGAAGAAAACCTGACACTTAAAACCAATGCCAACTCAATGCCAAGAACTGTTAGAGGTATTGGTTTGGCATGAACGGTAGAAAAACCAATCGGTCATCTGCTTTGGAACTGACAGCCAAGTTGGCCAATCAGGTAAAAAGTGTACGTCCCTGGGGACACACCGCTTAAATACAGGAATCTTGGGAGATTTCTTCCCTTTTCGTCAGACCTGGCCAAGGTGCCAGGGTGGCCGGGCCGGGACCAGCCCTCCAGAAGCCGAGTCGAGCCAAGCCGGGCCGGGTCTCTGAGCCTCAGCAGCTGCTGGC
>WBMY01003060.1:13465-35248 GCA_013397315.1 Donacobius atricapilla | reverse complement strand
AGCTGTGCATCTTTAAAAGGTGAAACCCCATTGTTTAAGTCCACAGCCCTTATGCAGCCATATGAAAGGCTACAGATGCAGAGTCAGGTGGGCTGTGTTTGTGGGAGCTGGAAGCCACAAACAGACTGTGTCTCTTGTGGAAAGTTACCAGAAGAATCAGGAGGGACTTGTCTCTCTCAAAAGACTGAATGAAAGACTGTTTTATTAAGTGCTACTGACTTAAGAGTTCTGATGTTTTGTCTCTTTGCATTGTTTCATTGAGAAGTAGATTGTTACTAAGGAGGAGGGGGGTGTCTTTAAAAAGGTTTTGTGGTGGTTGTTTTTTTTTTTGTTTGCCCTTTAGTATGTTAATAAATCTAACGGCTTCTGTTTTTAAGTTGAACCTGTTTTGCCTTTTCTTTTAATCCTATTCCACTAAAATGAAAATTCAGCGAATGTGATAACCACTACAACAATATATTCCCCATGTTATTTCCCACAGAGAGAAAAGTTTCAGGAAACACTGTAACTCAGATAACAGTAAATTTCTTTCTTTCTTTCTTGAATAGACTGGACATCTGCTGCATTTTATTTTGCAATTACTCTACACTCCTCATGAGTTCTCTCATACACAATGTAATAAAAGATGTTTTCTAAAAACAAGTTTACAAACTGTGAACCAAATGCATTGATGAGAAAGTCAAGCTTCCATGGATCTCAATTTCCTGTCATTTGGTGAAACGAGTTTCTTACTACAGAAAATAGAATTTTTCTACTCATTGAAGGATGGCATCAGCTCAGGATATATTTGAATTGTCACAGAGCACTTCTGCTTTACTGCTTTAGCCCTGGTGTCCTCCCTAAGCCAACACGCCCAGGGGTTGGACACAGCAGGTCCTGTCCATGCACAGCACATAAAGGACAGGCTGGATTTGTATCAACACTCTCAGATAATTATCTGGTTCTTTAGAGCATCCTCATCACTAAGCTGTGTAGATTTGAGATGAAGTGTTTAGACATAGACCATTTGTACAACTTAACCTTCAGTATTTATATAACTTTAAAGGGAATAAGGTGTATTTTTTAATGTCCCAGAGTAGTTCATAAAAGGACTAAAAAATGCAAAGAGTGGATAGACAAGCTTTCAGAAAAACTGTATATCCTGTACTTACGTTGCTGCATAATGGTGTGTAAAATGTACTCCAATTATTTGGTCACAGGACACAGAGTGTAGCATGAAAGGAAGAATATTGATGACATAAATTCTCCATATCACTAGCCTTGAAACCTTCATAAGCCAAGCACAAGTTTAATGTTCTCCCCAAACTGATGTTTTTCTTGTTCTTCTCCTCTTTAAAACAAAGCATTTTGTATAGCAGAATATTTTGATTGCTATTCCTGTGGCAAAAAAGCACATCTCAAGACCTGTTAAGTTACCCTAGTACTCTGGATTCATTTTTGGCTTAATGTTTTACTCATCATCTCTTTCTTCCTCACTTGTTACTTTTAAAACTACTAAAGCACAGGGTACAGTCTAAAAATATGTAACTCAATATATTACTTCCTTTGGCACATCGAGGACATATTTTCTAAAGTAAATAACCATTACTGGATAAGAAACTATGCTATATGTTATAAAACACTTTGCGTTTTATTTCACATTTTGTTATGCATTTGGAAACTACCTAATGGATGTAAAACTGTACTTTTCCTCAGGCTTTCTTTTTCAGCTTGATACAATCTCTCTACAACACTCTCTAGGTAAGCACAAAGGAGCACTTCACTAGAAACGATCACAAGTTTCTGAGGACAGTCATCTGAAAATATGTTTGAAATGATACAGGGGTCCAACCTAAGCCACTTTAGAAGTTTCTCATTTACAGAGAACTTGGCTGTTTCTGGAATGTCTTTCAAGACATCAAGTTAGCCCTTTAAAAGGACCAGTCAGCCCTAAAATTATAGGCCATTAGGAATTAAATGCATGATAAATTTTAATAGGAGCTCAGAATAATACCAATGTTTAAGTTATCTATTCAAGAGACACTGCCAGGGGCTCCTTGCTTAATTCTCTATGCAGACGCTCCAGCTGAGATATACCCCAACTCTGTAAACAACAGAACTGCCACTGAACGAAGAGGGTTTAAATAGAAGCAGAGGGACTGAGACCTGTGTTCCTGCCTGGAGAAGGACAGAGGCTGCACACAACTGTTCCCAGGCTGCATGAGCACAGTGAACAGGAGAGCCAGGGAGCAGCTGGACCAGCACAGCCTGGCACTGCTATCTGGGACAAGTGACAACACACACAGGGCCACCAGAGACCTTGAGGAGCATCCCCAGCACTGATACAGGAGCCTGGCAGGTCAGCACACCCTGTTTCTCACAGGCACAGCTGAGTCACTGCTCACAGAGCTCCAGCAAGCATCACTTCAGAGCGCTCGGGGCAGCCCTGGCTGCGTGGGAAGAGGGAACAAACACATCACAAACCCATTAGACCACATCCAGGGGACAGCCTGGAGATAAACACACTGAGATGCTCTCAGGGACTTCTTGAATTTCCCTACTCCAGCCTCTGACCAACAGGCAGCACACACACACACACACACACACACACACACACACACACACACAGAAGAGGCAACAACTTGCTGCTACTCCTTTTCCAGATGGAAAGCAGGAATATGAGAGGAGATAGTGACTTCATTTAGTACAGCCTTTTTCAGGGGCTGACTTACAAACAAAGCAACAATGTTTGCTAAAAATTAGATTGTGAACTACTCATTAATCCCTGAATAGGACGGGACACCTGCTGTCTGTCCAGCTATTATTAACCAAATAATCAAAAATGAAAGCAGTTCACACAGAAAAGTCAAAGGATGAAATGAACAAAGAATTTCAAAGCTTGTTTCAACTGTAGCTTCTTTAAATGAGAGTTGGTTTCTAATCACATCAGAGTGAAATATTAATTTCCTGTAATCCTCGCATTTAGGAGACAAAAATCTCTTACCTTGATGTATATTACATACACTGACATATTTCCTGAGCACCTTAGACATGTTTTTCAAGGCCATCTGAGTCAACCAATTTAGTCAACACTTCAAAAAACAGCCACTCACAGTTCAGGTCTCAGTCCTACCCTGAAAACAAGATAGCTCATAGCAGGAGTGCCTAATTGGGGATGGGATGAAATCATGGCCTATTAATTGAGGAAGGGAAGGACAGATATGAACAAGGGAAATAAAAGTATATTCAAAACAGAGATATAGCATAAAAAGAATAATTTACCTCTTACTTTAGTCTTGTGTGCTCTTTAACAAAAAGAGTACTTTATCTTTTATACAACCGATGGTGTTAATCGAACAAAGAACGAAACATATATAGAAAGTGCAATTTTTCTTATAAAGTGTAAGGTTAGCTGATGCTTGTACATGCATTCTGTGCAAGCTGAAAAGCAAAAGCATGTTCCTACAGCTGATAGCAGCCCATTTTCTCATTAAATCTAAAAGAATATTATTTCATGTTTTAAATCCTTAAGACCCTCGGTAATTCTTGAGTCATACGTTTCCAAAGTAGGGCATGAAAATAACATGGCTCAAACCACTTGAAGAAAAGCTTCTGAGGAGGTCTAAAATAGGCACTTCAGTTGTGAAAATGAAACGAGGACAGGTATTAAATAAACAATGCACAGAAGGCGGGAACACACAGGCCATGTTCAGGATGACACAAGTAGGCCAGAAAAGAAATAACAGCACAGAAGTTTTGAAAAGACACTGTGCATTGAAGAATTAACCCAAATATTTCAATGTCCGTTTTTACCTCTGTTTCATAAATGTGAGGACTTTGAGGCATAAACAGAATTACTCATTACAAGAAGTTGTATTATTTTACTCTAGCAATTGGTTTTTGAATTTGTCATGCTTTACAACTGAGAGGAACATGTGCCTATAGATGTAGAGTCTATGAATTACATTTTGTGCCTTCCTTCTCAGATGATGCACCAAAACAAAAAAAAATATCTCATTTCGGAGAAGGCTGGATTAGAGAATTTGAGGAAAGATTGCAGCAATCTCAGGAGGCTGGAACAGTGCAAAATTCCCATGGCACAGGAGAGCAGGGTAACTCCAAGAGGCCTCGGGCAGGAGTGGCAGACATTTGGTACCTCACAGAGATGGATGCACTGTGAGGCTTTCACAGCAACAAGCAGAGCTTTATTATGGTCTTGTTTTCAGCAATGTGACAGATAATGCCCGTGAGGGCCATATTTCAGTTTCCTTGTAATCCAGCTGAACAATAGCACTTAAGTTAATTCATGCAACTGCCATGCCCAGAGAGGAGATGTCACAACAATATGGAAATGAAAAGTGTGATTGTTGAAAAGAAGAGTTAACAATAACTTTCTAAAAATAATATCACATTTTTAATTGTATTGTCAGCTAGGAAGGGCTAACAGAGATGCAATAATTTAGTCTATAACATCATCCTCCCTCCCCTAGGACTCCTATGAATTATCTGTCTCATTCTGGAAAGGCTAATTCTCCTGTTGGGACCTCACGTTACACGGGTGGTGAATCTTGGCAGAAGAGTTGGATCACCCTCAGGAGCATCCAAACTTAACCAGGAAAATAATTTTTGTACATTACACCTCTTACATCTTTGCTGTCACAGACTAGGATTGGGTTTATTTTCACAAGTCCTCTATAAAAGAGGATAGAGGATAAGAAGACAAGGAAGAAGATAGGAAAATTCACCTTCCTTATAGATAAGGAAGGTTCACCCTTATAAAAAGGGGTCTTTTGGGGCACAGAATTTGAATGAGTTCCCACAAGCCACCCATAAAGGCAGCAGAGACATAAGCACAGGTTGCTGGAACCCAGCACCAGCACTGAGTATTCCCATTAGTAGGGATTAAGGTGTTGATCAAAGTTCCATTAGTCACTGATTTTCATAATGAACCTCTTGCTTTGGAATTCATAATCTCTGTACAAATTACCTATGAGTGAAGCCAGATCACACGGAAATGAAAGGCAGCATTTCATCCCATGCAAGTATTCACACGGAAGGAATCAGACACCAAACATTATCAGTAAAATGTAATTGGGATAATCTCACTCAGCTCAGAAGCATGCCAAAATATCCCTCTGACAAAATATGAGCCCCAAGAACAAACTAATTTACAACCAGGGACAAAAAAGATTAATTCCTTGAAGACAGAGGAAGAAGCATGTAGGCAGACTTCATACAGTCATCATAAAATTTGCCACATAATCTATTATATAATAAAATGCACCACATAATATATAATATAATAATATCAAAAGAAAAAAGTACTGATTTTTTTTTCAGGAATTCTGTTCACTGGGAAAAGAAGTCCCTGTTACACTGCATGCAGGAGAAAATAGATTGGTTTTAAAATGTTCCCACTATCACAAATTTTGACAGCAGCAAATGTACAAATTTACTTGGCTGGCTTCTGGTAATTACTGTGAACTGATTTTCCCTCTCCCTGGGCACTAAGCTCTTGGTTCTTTGTGCGGCTGCAAGGGCTTTCAATCCTGCAGCCACTCAAGAACTGTTTGGGTAGGTTACTATTCATGTTGGAAATAAACATTGCGGGGCCCATCACACCCTTTAATAAACTCAGAACAGAGATTCCCAGAACCTCTCCCAGGGACTACATGACCTCAATGAAATTACCATTTATTTTTTTCCCTATGCTTAGTGGATAAATGTGGCTTGAAACCATATGTTCTGCTTTACTCCTCTTTATCCTGCCTGGTCTCTGCTGCGGAGCTCTCAGAGAGAGCTGGCACAAAGTTTGTCTTACATTTTGGGAGAAATACTTATTCTTCTTTCATTATTTAATTTTACATCCCCAAATTTAGCCAAATTTTGTTGATTCCCCTCTGGCCAGGGCCTTGGGTCTGATGTGGGGCCCTGACAGAGTGAAGGAGGGGGGACACATCAGAATCAATCCTTGGGTCTGTGACAGACCCAGTTGAAAAATGGAAATGTTTTAGCAGCATTACTCCAAACTCTGTTACCATCCCCATCAACATTCTGAGAAAATAATCAGTTTTTCTGCAATAAATGACATTCAGTGACAAACAATTGGAATCAGAGAGAACATTGACTGCAAACTTTGAAAAGTACGTTGGTAGAGCTACGTATGATTAAAGTTGCTACAAGATACATATGATCAAATCAGCAATGTAATAGCTTTTGTACCCATCCTGGATTGTATAGGAATAAACTCATGTAGCTCTTCAAGTCACTGCTGTCCATAAAGCCCATGAATCCAAAGGACTTTTGTTAAATATAATTTAATTGCATGACATAGCCCCACTGTCACCCTGATCCTGCCTTAAATACATCTCACAGGATTAATATCCTTATAATGAATTATTTATTACCTTAAACAACTCTGAACAAAACACAGCTCACTAAAAAGAAGCCTGAAAAATGGAAATTTATATAGATATGCAAATATATGTGAATATAAATGTAAAAAAAAAAAAATTAAAGACAGTTTTCCTTTCTATGCTGAACAAAATCTCTACATAAAAGTTTTTTATACCAAGTCTATACTGTCACAAAATGTCTCAGTTTGACTCAGCAAATTAGCACAGGAAGCAATGAAATCCCAGGCTATTTCTCAGGGGTACATAGGAGTTCAGAATCTGGAGAACGAGTTCCTGTTTCTACAAAAGGAATTAATCAACTCATTTCCCTGTGCCTAAAATTATTTCTGCGGCACTTGCATCTTTATTAGCAGAAGTCCACAGATAACATATACACAGCACAAGGATTAATTTTATTAGCAGAAATGAGGAAATTGCACACAGCTTCCCCTTGCTCCCCCTCCCCCTCCCAAAGTGCCAGGACTGGTTTTCACCTGGTGTTTATCAGAAAATACTATTAGCAGACACATTTCTCTCAAGCCATAATTCTTAGGCTCCATTCTGTGCACTTGAAACTCCTGTTCAAGGCACTGGGGGTTTGGACACAGCAAGTATGATGACCTTTATTATGGCCTGTCAGCATGCCAGGAACACCAGCCCAGTTCCACTGACAGTGAAAAAAGAACTCCACTACCTGAGTGGTAGCAGGATCTTATTCTTTTAGGCTCAACTTCTAGAAAGACATATGGCCTTTAATTCAGTGCATTTGGAGAATTGTAGCAGAAGGGGCTTATTTATTCATATTGTTCATGTAAATGCCTCAGAGTGCCTATAGAAATAAAGAGGAGCAGCAACTCCATTTGAGACACTCTGCTCTCTGAATTTTCGGGGGAGAAATGCATTTCTTTGGATAAGGCTTTCTCCTGTGAGTAAGTGCTGGCATATGTTGGAACTGGCAATGCGTGATACTAACCCTTAAAACTGCTTCACTCTTTGGATGCAATTGCATTATGTAGAAAAAAACAAAATCCCTTCCAAACATACTGTGATCAGCCAGAGACTTAATAAAGATGATTTTCTGTATAGATTAGAGGTATAAATTGATGCTTACCAAATCCTATCCCCTAAATGAGTTATATTTCCTTGCTTCCAAGTAAATGTCACAGCTTCAGCTGCACTTTTTGCAGATCATAAATCCCCAGATGAATTTTTTCCTAAATACAATTTAAATCTCATTAAAACTTTTCATACATTGTGCTCTATGTCATAGAGCAAATTAGCAGAGGATGAATGATTTTTTTGGTCTGAGGCATACTGCATCTAGCTTTAAAATTTTTTTGAACCAATAGCCTCATATGAAACAGAAGTTAAATACATAGCAATAAATTCCTGTTGATTTCCCCAAGGATATAATCTCAATTTAAATCCTCTATGATTTTTAATGTTTTGCAGATGGCCTCTTTTACAGTTCTATAAAAGTACTATTATTATTTAGAAATCCTAATAAAAATCATTAATATTTCCCTGCTTTTTAAAAACACTTTTCTTCCTTCTCAGACTATGTCTAAAGTTTTTCTTCCCTAGTATGCAGAGTTAATATCTAAGCAACACAAAAAGAAATCCATCAACATGACTGGAGGCCTCAGAGGTTTGGTAAGAGGATATTGAACATTTCACCCAGAGGTTGTTGCTTCCAAAGTGCCCTTGGCTGACCACGACTGAAACTCATTAACATTTGAGGGCTCTTCAGTGTTCTGCAAACCTGCATCTTTAAAATTCAACTTCTGGTGCAGACACATTGGGCACGACAGAGGAAATTCCTCCAAACAGGATGGAATATGAACAGAAGTATGGCACTTTCTTGCTGGTAAGTAGAACACATTTAGTCTTGAATGAAATTCAGACAGTCATTTATAGCTGCTCTTGTTTTTCACTCAGGTAAAACAGAAATGCTCAGAGGGTAGAAGATGTCTGGGTGAGCATTTCTGGGGTGCCAGAAATGAAATTGAGATAAGGAAACTTCTCGCCCATAGAGAGGGTCCAGGGACATTAGCATAGAGACTGAGTGCCAGAAGCACTCTCAGTTGAACTCAACCTACTTCACAAATAAACAGAAATTAGTCTCTAAGGCTACCAGCCTGGGATATTTCATAAGCCCTTAATTGTTTGAAGTACAGAGATATTTTATAGACAAGGAATGTAACAAATAATTGATGGTTGCAGTGCCATTGACTGCAGGAGGAAGAAGATCGGGTCCATCATAGACAGCTGACATGCAGGATCCAGAGGCATAGATCAGCCACGACAATGAGTCTTCTGCTCATTAATGTCCCATTAATGAAGCTCTGAGAATTTGCCCTGTGGGGCCACATGGATTTCACTATTTTCTTCTGATCTCTGCCTCCCATGTGACAGCCATAAACTCAAGACTTTCCTGGTGCTTTATTAAATAACGTGAGTTGACTACTTGGTGGAATTTGAGAAAATTATTTATATTCCCACATCCTGAATCATTCTCTTCTTTACAGTCGTAATGTCAGATGTCTCTGTGACTTTGCTACCCGAAAGCACCGTAAGTCAGTGGGAGCTGAGAATTTCCCTTCCCTCAGGATTATGTCCTTTATCTGTATCTCAGGGACAAGAATAAAGCTCTCTAATTGTGCTTATGGATTATTTGAATATATTTACTCTGTGAAATTAAACAAGCATCTCAGCAGTATCTTGAACACAACTTTACAGAGTCTTGATAATCTGAATCAAGTTATTGAGGGATTAAAACCACAGTGAACAGCACTGTGCAGATCACTGGAATAGTTGCTTCCATTAATTCTTGGAAATTCTAAATTTTTGTCAGGAAACCTTCTGATACCCTCAAGGCTTTGTCTGTTCAAATTTCAATTAACAACTTCACGATAGTAACAGAATTCCATAGGGAACCCATAAGCTTCTGCTCTTAAGAGCTAGGTAAGAAGGGAAAAATAAATCACAATAAATAAGGGAAAGCATTCCTGAGTTAATTTAAAAGCTATTGTTTAATGTAGTGTTGGATTTGTTTTTTAAAATACACCCCTTATAGTTATAGGCTCAGAAAAAATAAGTCATTAATTATTTAATGTGAATTGTGTTTAGGAACAGATGCATCTGAATATGTAAAGGATGAGAAAATAATCATTGGAATAAATGGTTCCCACCCTATAAGCAGTTCACAGTATATTAAAAATCAGCTGCCACATTTTCCTTCTCCTTACTTACTTCCTTCCTAATATTTGCAGAACTAGGTCAGACATAATGTCTTTACACTAACAAAGTAAGAGAGTAATTTCTCCCTATTCATTAAGTTCATGTTTTTAATCATATCATAAGTATATTAAAATATAGATGGAGTTCCAACCACTGATCAGAAAGATGAAGATTTGTAGGACAGGTTCAGCAAATAGTTTCTACATCAATCGTGGCATGAGAATACTTTCTCAGACAGATCTTTAACTTGAGAAACTTTAATGAAGCTGATTCTACATCCCTGGAAGACACATCCTTCCCCTCTTATCCCATTTCTGTACCACCTACTTCCTGTCATTCCCTACATTCCATCTCCACTTTTCAGCACAAGGGAAAGATTCACCTTGTTGGTCTCACACATCACAAAACCCCACTCTGGCAACTCGCCACACATTTACAGAACACGTATCATTCCCAGGATCCCAGGTTCTTGACTCTATTTTATGGAATTATTTTGTTCACAGCCAGCTCTGGAAGGATGTAGAGCATATAGTTATATATAAATAGAAAGTAGCTGCACAACACACTGAAATTTAGGAGATGAAGAGGATACAATGTTTCTTTGATAGAAACCCTACATAAAAGTACAGTTGTTGAAAACAAAACTAAAAAATACAACCAAAGAGATACTGCTTTTATTCTGGCATCAGAGGAGCCCTAAGATGTTGTACTGGTTTATGTGGGTTTATTCACACCTTATCTGACACCAAAATAGCTTTCTGCATTAGACAAGCCCTTAAAACAATGAATGCCATGGGGAACAGAGATTTACTCCCCCTTTGTGTTGTTCCCTGTCTTTTAGGGCCTCATTCATGGTTGGCAGTTTTAATACCACCATAATAAACACAACAGTTCTGGGCTGGTCATTGTGATTGGCACAGAAAGTGGAGAATCTTGTGAAAAACTTGAATACAAGTGAAACTTGTATTTCGAGATAACACAGCTCTTCCAGCTGAGCAGCACATCTGAATCTACCCCTCACAGGCCCAGAGTCCATAAGCAACACTCACCCAGGAAGCCCTGGGAAAGCCAGCAAACAAATCATTTTTCTCCCAAGTCACAACTCAATATCCAAACACCAAACAACCCTCCCCCACGTGCAGCTTTGCCACGGTTATATAGGGCAGGACTTGCAATGCAGAGTGGCACCTGATGTGACATCCTCCAGGTCAGACACAGCTCATTCAGATCTGAACTTCCTGCCTGCCCTCCTTCCCTACCAATTTCCTCTCCTAGGCTCTCACACAGACTTCAAGTTATTTAAGATCTGAGATCTGCCAAGGACATTGCTTAATGCTGAATGTGTGACTGTATGGATTCTGTTCCCAGATATTGTGTGCTTTTTCTACAGGAAAATGTCATTCCACTGCCCGGTCCTGAGTTCTGCATAGGGCTCCAGCAGCAGAACTGCCACTGTCACAGGAGACACAGACTTCTTCACTCAGGACTTGCCAGCTGGCAGCCAACCAAATGACCATTCCCTTACATTAGAGGACCAAGCTCACAAGGTGTGATCTGGGAAAGAGATGCTTTGGATGTTTATGGCTCCTCCTGGACCAGAAAAAAAAGAAGTTACACATGAAAAAAGATCCTTCCAGAAAATCTTTCCAGTTCCAACCTGCCTACATTTCCTGCTTAGAAACCATTTATTATTTGATTTCAGTCCTGCATATTCCTTCTGACTCACCTGATTAAACTGATGTCTGAAACTGTACTGCCTGGACAACTTAATACTGAATCCCATGTACATCATATTTCTCCACTATTTTTCTTTCATTGCAGCAACTGAAAGATGTATTTAGTCAAAAAGCCCAACCACCTCCCTTTTTATCTAGAAGTGACTTTGATGTTTGTGGATAAAAGCTTTCCAGTGTCAGCTAAAATCTTGCTATTCCAGTTCAAGGGGAAACTCAAACACTCCCCTCTTCCTGAAGCCACTCACAACTCTCTGGATTCTGTTTCATCACCTGTCAGGAGAATGTTCTCCAGGGCTCATAAGTTTTTTAAGGTGTACTTCTGCCTCTGTCTGCCACACAAGGTGATTATCCAAACCTTTCTGTCCAGAGGCTCTGCTACAAAACGACCAAGGAGGGATGGGTTTTCCTGAACATGCACAAAGTCCCTCCCACAAGCTGAGGGTCAGCCTGTGCTGCTGATGTGCTCATGTACAAGATGAAGTGCAATCTTTTCTATCATGTCCAGTTTGAAAACAACAGCCAGCCCCCTTTTAATATGAGGCATTCTATTTGTTTAATGTCCAAAACAAAACCAAACTAAAATAGTCTAATCCCCTAATTTGTCATTTGCTCATTCTTTAAGCCATTTCTCAGAGTCTCTTTTGCAACTAACACAAAAGAGCTAGTCTGTATGTAGGGAAAGAAAACTCCAAACAAACAAACAAACAAAACAAACAAAAAAGTTCCAACTGAACTTCTATCTTCCATCTTCTATTTCCATGTAACAGATTCAAGAAACATCAGAAGATAACTGAGTTGTGAAATGATCCTATTTGGGGTGCAATGGACACAGGTTATGGGCAGCCTCACATTAAACTCAAAGGTTCCTTCATCACCTCTAACAAACAAGAAGGATTTTGGAATGTGACAGAATGTCAACATCAGCCCCTGATACAAACCCTGTGAACATGGAAATTTCCATCGTGCTTAGGCTTTAAAAGAGCAGGCAATAATGGGCCCAGGTAAAGGAGTTCTGGCAGGGCCAGCTCTGTTTAATTTATGAGCACAGTTATTTGCCTTCGTTAGTATGCAGCCACAGGGAGGGAGAAGACCTTGCTTATTTGCCTGCTGAGCTGCAGAGCACTACATTGAGCGGCTAAGCCTAATGTTAGCCTGTACCTTTAGACTTCTATTTATTTAAAAAAGAAAAAGAAAAAAGAAAGGGAAGGGGGAATAGGAAGACTTCCCAAAAATCAGAGCGATAATTCTCATTTGTCTACACTTCTGCATGTCCTGTCTACCAGTAGCACACAAAAAATAATACATATTTCTATTTTACTAAAATTCTCAGATTGTTCTGGAGAAGGCCTTGAATTTCTGGATAAATATTTGCCACTTCATGAAGGTATTGCACAATTTCTTAGAAGAGCACAGACCCTGGGCAGACACAAAACAAGAGGTGACTAGGTGAGTAATCACGACCTCCATCAACACAGGTTAAGGGAGGAGCAAAATCGCACAAATATGAATGTACTGAGAGAAACAGAAAAAACATATCCTACCAACACATCAGTCATTAAATACACAGTGAGGCAGTTTCTGCACAAATTCCAAACCTGGCTGCACAAGCAGCAGCCAAGAAGGATCCACTGCTCATAGCGATGGGATCTGTGCCTCAGCCAGGGCCAGACTGTTTGCAGGGTGGATCAGTTTAAAAGTGAAAATTAATTTGCCAGGTAAGAGACCTCATCTGCAGCAAATTGATATTCCCCAAGTGCCAAACACAAAGACTTTGCAGCTGTTGAGCCTAATCCCAATTTAGTGAACAAATCTCACAGCACTGTCACAGGGCTTTGTTTTGGATCTGGAGACGGTGACAGGGCTGCCTACATCCTGTCCTGGGTGCTGCACACACACAGACAAGTTTCCTCATATCTGTGCCAGAAACAAATGCATTGCTGCTCAGTCTACTACCTTTGGAAAAATAGGATTGCTGGGCTCAGACACAGAGATAAAACCCCACCTCCTGATCTGCCCTGTGAGAGCACCAGGCAGCATAGCCCTGTCCCAGCCTCTGGGTTGCTGCCTTCACAGACAAGCTGCAGTTTGTCTGTGCACACCAGCAGCTTTTACTTTGAAGCGTCTCCTCCTCATGATGTTTTCTGTGCTTTGGTTATATTCGGGGATCTCATAAACCTAAGGAGGTTTCCGTGTGAAAATTTCAGAAAAGCCTGAGGAAGCTCTGTGTCCAAATACCACCAGAATTGCTGTTCAGCCACCCATGCTCCTTTAGAAACTGCAGCCTATTCTTCCTCTTGTTCTAGAGACATGGTTGTATTTCTTGAGTGACTTCCATAATGTCTCAGGAATTTAAAATAAACACAACCTCCCGGTCTCTAAGCAGCTCCCATGCTCCCTGGTCCATTCTCTTCCATTCACTTGTGCTAAACAAATAAAGGCTTCAGTAGCTGATTAGTTCACTATTACTAAGTTATGTGCAGCTCATACTGCAAATTATTTGATACTATCAGTTCCCAGCTGCTTCAGTTTCAGCTTCTCTATTCTCTTCCCATGTCTGTTTGAACTGAAACTCATGACCACTTATGCCTTAACTCTTATTATTTTTAACCAATTCCCTGGATGCATTTCTTATTGCTTACGGCTTCATTTCCCTGGCATTTTCCTAATGCTCAGACCATGTGTCATGTCAGTCTAATCCTAGGCAAAATAGCCTCAGCTTGTCTTCTCTAACTAACAAGAAAAACAGGTAATCTGAGCCAAACTTCCTCCTAATTTACCCAGAGATGCTGGTTCCCACAGCACCATCAACACTAATGGAGCTGCCAAAGGGGAGCACAGCAAAGCCTCATCCCCAGCTGCTGGCATTTGCACTTGACTATGTAGCAGATGATAGGCTGTGATACTTCTGTATGAAAAATTCAAACCAAAAGTAAATGGTTTGGTATACATGCAGTTTAATTTGATTTGACTAGCTTTTTGAGAATATCATCATCCACTTTATTGTACTGCTCTATTTACTGATGTTGTCAGTGCTAGGAGCCTGGATTTCTTGTTTATTAGAGCTGGCATAATGAAAGTTTGGCACCTGATTAATTTTAATAGTTTAGCAGGGAACCTGAGGATAATGCATATTGGCTCTCAGGCTACAGATAAATTTTGTCCATTAGGTTGTAAAGATTTCTGAAATAAAACTTGTTGTTTGCTCTGTAGAGCAATAGTTGGGTGAAATAGTGTTTTCTAAGGAAGGCACTGTCTCAGCTGCCCTGATTATGCACCTGGGCTCAGGAATCCCAGACAAACAGGCTGATAGAACATCCCAGTTCTGATATCCCTCACACTGAGTGCTGATGGAAGAGATTTGAGAAGACTTTGTGGATGTAGCAGCAGTTTAGAGTCGATTTGCCTGGCAGAATTCCAGAAGAGTACAGGGTGAGGAGTCAAGAGAACTGGACCTCACTCCCAGCAATTTTAACAGCCACTTTTGCCTCCTGTGCCTCAACTTCCCCAGATGGAGTGCACATGAAGTTGCTGATTTCCCTGCAAAGCACTGTGTAAGTGCTCATTACCATCAGCTTTGGCAGCAGAGTGTTCCAGGATGATCTGGAAGGGCTTGGAGAGCCCATCTGCAGGTGGAAGTGGTGCCTAATTGACTCTGGACTGCACTGCTGAACACCCAAATACTCACCCAGTCTGCAGGGGAACACTTACATTGAACCTTCAGGCCTTCTGGAAGCTGCAAGCATCCTGAGGGGACAGGCTTTATGTTTGTGTTCCTTCCAAAATGGAGAGAAGAAGGGGAGAAAACAGAGAGGAGAAACTTTCTATCTTTCTCTTGCATTATCCTAAACTCTTCTGTTTCAGAAACATTATAATGTTTCCTTAATATGTAAAAATTTCCTTAATATATAAATTTGTATCTGGAGGCTATCCCTACTTCTATTATGACTTCCCTGCTTAGGAACTGGGCTGGAGAAAGGAGATGTGTGGTGCATTTGTGGGATGGACAGGTCAGGCTCTGGCAAGAGGAATTAAAAAAAACTTGTTCTCAGCTCTTTTTCAGACTACTTAATTTGGAATATAAATAATGTATACTGAAATGATCAATCAATGCACTCATTATATTTGCATGGTTACGCCTTAGCACCAAAGGAAGTAAACAACAGCCTGCAGGATAACATGAAAGATGAACAATCTTATAACTAAAACCTACAAATTAATATATTAAGTGAACATCAAAATCTCTGAACAGAGACAATATTAACTCAACCCACACAAAGCAGCAGGCAGGATCAAGGCAATAGTGCATCTGTTCTAATATTTCACGGTGCAGATCTTCACTTACTTGCCAAAAAACATATATCAAACTTTACGAGGAGTTACAGAATTTGGTGTTGACAGAATGAAAAAGAATAGTTAACTCTATTTAAGAAGCATAGTTAATTCCATGTAAGAAGCACATCTATTTAGTGCAATTCATATCAGTTTTTGCAGTGATGGGTTGCTCGTTTGTATTAAATTCAAAGGGTGTTTTTTAAAATGTCACCTGAAACTTAAAAAAAAATTGACAAAATTCTTCTACCAAAAGCATCAATGATATTCTTTCATGCTGATTTTTTCTTATTTCCTATGTATATTGTTCAGTCCAAATTCCTACAAACATTCACTTGTAGTAGTTAATAATTTCAGTATAAACTTGTCTTTTCTGCCTCCTCCTCATATCTATCTCTTTTGCACTTTGAATTACTGAATTCCGGTAATAAACACAGTAAAATAAGTAATATGGATAAGATAGATAATGAGAAAATATAAGTTTGGATCTTAAATTTTAAATCTAATTTAAAAATTAGTCCACTTATCTAGACCAGAGTAGAAAAGTTTAATGGAAGGATAAACATCACAGTTTTATCAGTCTACAGACAGCTGTTGGTGCATGAGGAAAAGACACCAAGTGCATATCTCAAGATACAAATCTTAGCAGCTGAGCAGGAAAAACAAACACCTATTTCCCACCATATCAACTTACTCCCTGGAAATGTCAAGGGAAGTGGTCAGACCCAGGGGATGGTAAAGCAGAGCAACACAGCAAACATCAGCTTAGTGAGAAAATGAGCAATAATTCATCAAAAGGCTATTCACTTGAAGAAAAAGCATTGAAATAAGTGAACATCTTTAAAAAAAAAAGCAAAACTAGAATTTTATCAAATTAGTATTTTCAGCCACATTCAGTAAATTATGCCAAAATTCCCCAACTCAGAAAATTGCCACAGAAATATCTCCAGAAACCTGGGGTAGGATAGTTGAGTTTGTTTGCTTGTTTTCTTTTTATTTTTAGTTGTTTGTGGTTGTTGTGAAGCTTTTTGGTTGGTTGGTTGGGTTGGGAGGTTTTGTTTGTTTGTTTGTTTTCTTTAGTTGTTGTGGCTTTCTCCTTTCAGGGCTCCAGTTTTTAATTTACAGCTGGGCTTTGGTCACATTTTCAAGACTGGTCTTTTGGTGAGACTGGGGCAACCAGAAAGATCTGTGGGGGAGGACAGGGAGAAAGAAAGTATGATTTGAAATGGAAAACCTGAAAGCAAGAGTACTCTTTACACCGCAGTAAAACATTTAAAAATCATAAAATTCAGAAAAAACTCTTATAATTGTACAGGAAAGCTGTGACAAAATACATTTTGAAGAATTAGTAGAAGTCCAGATCCACTCCAAACTGTAGAGATTCTCTTAGTCCTTAACCAACTTCCCAAGAAATCAACCCTCCTGTAATTAAAACCTCATCAGGCTTCCTTGAACTGTTTTGGTCATCAAATCTCACAAAGAGACAAATTTCAGAACACCAGCCTGTCCTCATTATTTTGAGTATAATCCTACCTACATTATCACACCTGCTTTCTCTCTGCTCCAAATGTCAGTGCAGAAATAACTATGCCAGAGTTTACAACAGACAAATAAAACCAAACAATGCTGCCCTCACACCATTACAGTCCCCCAAAGAGCCATAGCCAGGCAAAAAATGGAAAGGAAATTTTCTGTGCACATTATGAACTGCAACAGGGCCTCTTTGGGGTTTATTTATTTTTAAAGGACAAAAGATTGAGTACACAGAACTTGTTGGGACACCTTGGGGGGGGGTTCAGAAAAGCCAGCTTTCAGCCTGGCCATATCTCTGAGCTCTCCCTGAGGCAGTGGAAAAGCAGCTTCTCCTGAAGGTAACTTGGAACAGGAATCTCTGGTCCCCAAATCCTGAAAGGTTTGGGATACTCAAGCTAAACCATAAGCTGTTGTTTCCCTGTGGTTCCAGCACATCTACCCACACCAACTGTGCTGAAATGCTCAGCTTTCTTGGAAATAATCCCTCAGTCTTTGCAACAGGCAAATCCATTGCTGGATGTCTTCACCCAGCAGGCAGAACCTGGATCCCTGGAGGCTGGGACATGACAAACGGCACAGAGCACATGTCACTGCCTTGTCTGCCCCAGCAGCATGGCTGCTCTCTGACTTGCAAGAAAAATAAATATTTGCTTCTTTCATTTGTCCCAGTAGGACTGGGAATGTGAAATATTTCCTCTAAGATTTACGATGGTGGCACAATTTTCTCTTCATCAAAAGAGAAAGGCTGATGCATGAAAAATCTATAGCCACCACAAACTGAACTCCTGATCAGAGCTATTCAACACAAAATCAAGTCTCGTACATAATTAAAGGAGGGTGGAGGGGTTCTCAGTGGTTCATACTGTAGGGGATGCCAAATCACTACTCAAAATAAACCCTATTCACCTGGAATTTGTCCAATTAAACATCTGACAAATATATCTTCCGTCCACAGCAGCTGAATCTTACGAAGAAACTTTGTACTGCAGATTTGTATTTTTAAATGGTCTAGCAGAGATGTGAAATTCATCCTCACCAGTTTCCTTCCAGTCACAAGTCTATAACCTAAGGCCACAAACAAGGCTATAAACCAAAACATACTTTCTCTCTTTTTTTTTTTTTTTTTTTCCCTCCATTTAGGTGCAGCATTGCATCCTCAGAACTGTACCAATTCGCAGGGATGAAGACAAACCGAAGTACTGGTACTGTACTCCACAACAAAAGTCTTTACCCACATCATTCTTACCTAAGCGATTCTAACCTAATTTTGGGCACAGCAAGGAACAGAGGGCAAGGCAGGGCATGCATCCAGATCCTTTATCTATACAGGGTGTGTCCATCTGTCCTTTTCCCAGCACAGGATCCAGCCATGAAGGCAGATTAAGGAAAAAGCTCCATACCCACTCCACATTTTGAGCTATGATTCATGTGCTGCTGCTTGAAGTATTTGCTTATACCATGATATTTTTCATAATGTTCATTTTCTGAAGACCATCACTGACCATCAGTGACCATCACTGTCCTGCTGTCCTGGGGCTGGCTACAGGGCATGATAAGATCCTAATAAAAAAAATTGATACATAACTTTTGTATTAAGCCAAATCTCAGCACAAATTAAAAGAATATACCTTTCAAGATATTTAATTTCAATCACTGAGCCCTTGTTATTCCTAAATGTGCTCATAAAACTCAGAAAGTGAATTGCACACCACTGAAAATGTGACAAATTCCCCTGAGTTCTGAAGCTGTAAAGAGCATCCAGTTTTCCATCAAGCTCTTCCATGATCATCCCACTGAAGGCCAGACCCACAGTGAACTCCCTCTATGGGTTATGGCTGCTGAGGTAATATTCCTATTTGAACAGTACAGATAAGAAGGAAGTGGGAACTCCTGTTAGCATCAGGTGTTAATTATTCGACTTGTATAAAATAGCAATAAATTAATCAAATCTCTGGGTACTTCAGCAAAGTTGTGGCCATCTCTAATAAGACTTTATGTGCCCTGAAAGCTCTCAATGCATAATGGCAACCTGACTTGGAAACTGCCAGTTCAAAAAGCAGCCAGATTTAAAAAGCAGCTTCCTGCCATTTTCCAGTTTCATTAAAATCTTTGTCTTTGGAATGAGACACTAGAAATGAAATGCTTAACATATTCATGAAACACAACCCAGCTGTTTGCCATGGTGACCTTTTCAGCATTCTGTGTTTCATATTTTGATAAGCCATGTACGGGTAAGAAATCTCTCCCACAGCTTTTGCCAGCAGCCCTGACTCCGAGCCCTCCCTGCTCCCATGTAAAGAAAAATAATGCAAGAATGTCAACAAGCAAATATTTCAGAGCAATAGGATCTCATAGGATCTCACATTTCCTTAAACTCTGCAGAAGGCTCATGTGCAGGTTCTATAGCACACAGGGAGTCTTGCCTCCCGCAGCCTGTATTAAAAAACTACTGCACCAACGGCAGTATCAAAAAAAAAATCAAAAATAAATTTATTGAGAAAACTAAAGCTACAATGCACCATGTTTTTATGCGCTTACAAGGGGTTTTAACTTGGGAATCTTTGTATCCACTTAAGCCTCCTCTACATGCACAGGCAGAAAACCAAGTAGATTAGGTAAAATTTAAGCACAGATACAAAAGCTGGAAGTGGACCTTCAAAAAAATCAACAGATTCTGACTAAAAATTGATCCAAAATCTTTCAGGCTTTGGTGTAGATCACTGTGATTATTGAGAAAAGATAATTGCTTTAAGCTCAAAAAATGGCATTATGGTCTCAAAGAATTGTTAAATCTTTTGCAGATGGTTATGGGAAAAGGAGATGTAATCTAGACTGTGGCTATTCTGTGTCTCTGTCTATTCTATTTTTTCACTAAAATGCTTATTACAAAAAACTAAAAAACCAACAAACAACCCAAACAAAAACCAAAAACCAAACAACAACCAAAAACCCAAACAACAACAACACTTTAGGAAAAAAACCCAGTATTTTTAAGACATTTATGTCAAATGCAGAATTTAATCACTAAAATAACCAGAAACATTGAAAATAATATAACAGCTGTTTCACAAATTGACAGAAGACGTTGAAATCATAGTTAAAATTGACTTTGTTACTGATGGTGACTTAAAAACTCTCTGTCAGTTCAAAAAATTGCTATTCTAAACCTGTTACAGAATTAAGAATTACAAACACACTCAGACTTTAAAGTTAAATATTTGACAATATTTCTCCTTATTTACATTCCAAGAATCTGAGCCCAGAGTTGCACCTAAAGGGCTGAACCTTTTCTTGGCCTGGCAAGAGGCATCCAGATCCAGGCTACCCCCAACAGGAGCTGCGATTAACATGAGATCAAGAAAGGAGAATTTTAGGGTAGATGTAAGAAATGGGCAACTGAAGTAATCTGAAAATGAGTAGCCCTGCTTAGTTAGAAGACAGGATTTTAAATCCTCAGTTTCAAAATCCAACACTCCTACTGACATCCCATTCTTAAAACTCTGTTTTCAACACCTCTTTATGGGGATATGCTCAGTAGACCATTCTCTATTTCATTGAATTTGTGAATTTCTATCCATAAATTTACATTTCCTACACAAGGGCAACATCAGACTAATACAGAAATTATCACTGGGAAGTTGGGTTATCCTACTCACCTCCATATAGGATACATGCAGTTTTGGTCGGGGGTTTTTGGTGTTTTTATTCCTTCCTTTTCAAATAAATCTCAATTTCTAAACCTGTGTGCATTTAAATTCATATCCTCATTACTTGCATCAGCAAAGGTGTTTCACATTTAGTTATATGACTAAATATATGACTATTATATGACAGGCTGTCAAACATACAGACACTTTTGTAGTGTCACTACTTAAACATATGGATGGACACAAAACTAAAATAGCACTGGAAGAAATTGTAATATTGAATAAAAGACTTTCGTATCTAACACAAGACTACATTATGAAGCCACAATTTTATTATTTAGTTTTATTGTTTTAAATTAAATAGAACAAAGTGGCTACTTCATCTTGCTGATTTAATAAGTTAATAAAGCCTTCTGGCAAACATATACTTGATGCATTGTGGAACACAAAAGCTCCTTCTCATGTTGAGGAAAGTATTAAAAAAATCTTCCAGGGAGATGCTGCACCCTGTGCTTTACTTTATGAAGCCAATATTTACCAACAAGAGGGACTTCAATCATTCTCCAACACAGCCTTTTCTCTTGCTTTACTTATGCTTTTACTGTAATATGGTAAAATCTCTGCATTCTTAAAAATATCTTCCTGCCTATCACATTTTCAGGTGGAGAGGGATTGTTTTTAAATGTTCCATTTGATCAGCATTCAGGAAACAACCATAACAGGAGATGCAGCAGAGCATCTCATGAGAAATGAGCAAAGTCCTACTCTCAGGTGGCAAAGGGATCAAAGTGCCAGATCAGGTCTCTGCCAGCTCCACCCTCAAACTGTGTTTTCCTTCCCTTACAATCATACAAACATACTGATAACTAAGATAATTAAAACAGTTGAGCTTATCAGATGCATCTATGAAGCTGTTAATAGTTG
>WBMY01003060.1:0-13409 GCA_013397315.1 Donacobius atricapilla | reverse complement strand
GTTAGGTCATCAAAATATGCAGGAATTCAGAATGACTATCAAGTTATTAACACAGCCAATAAACAAAATAACATTTTGGGAGACAGTCTGTTAAGTGGCACTGGGTGATCGAACTCTTGTCAGTGCAGATCTGACAAAGTTTTAATATAACTAAACTGTGTCTTGATATTCTCACAGTTAACTAACCACTTTCATACAAGTCCTTCTCCTCACCAGGGAGCTGAACTTCTCTGGGTATTATAACTGAAACTGGTAAAAACATCTAGAATTATATATATATAATTCAAAAATGACATCAAACTAAAAATGGTCTGTCGTAAAAATTGCTCAAAAATGAGAGGCAACCTGTCCCCAGATTCCAGCAATGTACACAGTGCCTGTGAAATATGATAACTGGAAAATAACCTTGAGCTGCCTCTGTCCCAGCTGGTGTTTGGGGAAATACTGAGAATTTCCCAAAAAAGCAAAGCCTACCTTGACTGGGACTTTTCCATATGCAGTCCTTAGGGTCTTCATTATGCATAGTCCTTAGTATGTGATGGAAATTAATCAGAGTGAGACAATATTAGGCCAGAAATGCAAAGCCAGGCAAAAGGAGAGAAAAATAGAAGCAGACAGCCTTATATATCCACATGAGGAAATTAAAACGTGACTGGAAAGGAGCAAAAGTCAATTAGAGGGGAGATAATCAGAAAGAGAATTTGAAACAAGGGCTTTAATTTTCTCTGACATTGATTCTAAAATCTTGAAGGAATGAGCACAGCTCTAATTAATGTTATTTTAAAATAATTAATATATCATAACAGACCGTGTCAGAGAAAGATGAACATTACAGCCTTAGAAGTATTTTTTTCACTCCCTGCAGAGAAGTGCCTCCTATGAAAGAAGCCATAGCTGGAGGAAACTATGTTTGTGAGATATCTAATAAGACAATACTATAAGCTCATAAGTTTAGGTGAGATAAGGCAATACAACTTTTGCCCTTACATAGCAATGACAATAATAGAATGATATCTGCTTAGTCATCTTCTCAGGAAGAAATGCAATGTGATTAAGGCAATTTTTTGCATAAATGAGAATTAACTTCTGGAATTTTAATAACTTAAAAGAGAGGCCAAAATTAAGACATTTATTATGTACTGCTCAGCCCATCAACAAAAAAACCCACCTGGCTTGGTTCTCCAAGTCATAAGACTCAATGATAGTTGAATGAAAACAAACCCCAAAATATCCTGAAATGAAAGGAGGGAGAGGGGGGCTGATGCAGATATTGCCCACTAAGTTCACTTTGAAAATCTTGTGTTTCACTTTGAAAATCTGCTTTTCAGCTGGCACCAGACACCAAAGCAATAAATACCCTGGGAAGACTGGGATTAGTCACAGAGCTCATGGGAAATTTGCCCCAAATCATAAGAGATCCAAGAGTTCAGCCTCCATAGAAGGATAAATTAAGTAGGAGGGGGCAAGGAATGTAGGAGTGGGTATTTCAGAGAGTTGAGAACGACTATTTAAATATCGAAGCCCAGGAAAACATTTCTTACAAATAAAAAACCTCACATAAGTCCAATAACCTGACTGTGAGAGGGTCAGTCAATCAGAGCTACAGATAAATAAGTTAAGAATGCTGTGAAGACCAGAGCTAATAAGAGTACCCTGGAAAACACACTTATTGCCTAAAAATACACAGAACTAAGATTTTTGTGTGAGTTTCCATAGGCAAGGAATCAGGCCCACATTTTTGAAAGGCAGGGGTGTGGCAGGGGGGTGGTGGGGAGGACGTGTGTGAAATTTAAAATTTAATTTAATTTAATTTTACCTTATTTTATTAACTCCTAACCTTTTTTTNTGGTTCTATATAAGTAATTATGGAAATGGGCTGAGGAGGTGACATCTGAGATTTCAGAATTAACCTAAAATATTCACAAAACCTTCCCCCTCTCAGAGCAGACAGCAAGGGAGGCTCCCCACAGAGTACCTGCAAGACATGAAGATACCAGAAGATGAATTAAAAATACACTTGTAGCAGCTATTGTAGCCCCTTTCCATGCCAGAAGAAAAATTCATCCCTGTGCAAAGGACCGGCACAGGACCCAGGGTACCTCAGCTATCCACCTGGGCCTTTGAGCATGGTGCTCATGGGGTTTCTCCAGAGGCAACAGCACCAAGGGCTGGCACACAGCCCACATTTACTTTACAAAAGCCAGACTAATTTCTCCTCCTCTTTCTCTTCTTCAAATCAGGCGGTGATTTTTTTGCTGGGAAACTATGGAATAACCAAGCAGTACAGACAGAATTACACAAGGCAGAGCCACCAGCTGTGATCAGGAGCAATGTCTCTGTACTTAGGTGCGCACAAAGTTCCCTACACATGGGGAAGTTCCCTACACATTCTGTGTATCGCAGAGAAACCTGAAATATGGAACCACCAGCAGATCACAAACATAATTAAAAATAACTTATCAGTACTTGTGACCATATGGGATGCATTGCTGTCCAGATCTCCTTTTGCAAGGAATTTTTGCATGGGCAAGCAGTGATAGGACAAGGGGGAATGGCTTTAAGGTGCAAGAAACTACATTTAGATTATGTACAATATGAAATTCTGTACTGTAAGGATGGTGAGGCCCTGGAACAGGTTCGCCACAGAGGTTGTGGACTCCCCCTCCCTGGAAGTGTCCAAGGCCAGGTTGGAGCGACATGAAAGAGTGGAAGGTGTCCCCGGCCATGGCAGGTGGTGGAACTGGATGAACTTTAAGGTCCCTCCAAACCCAAACCATTCCATGATTCTGTGATATCCTATTTGACAGAGTTCAACTGCTTTCATAGCAAGTCCCTAATTCAAAATATTATTGTGGCATAAAGCTGTTCCTCTACCACAGCATCTGCAATTCAGGGACAGAAATGCTCCACAGAAGAAATCCTCAAAGTGCTTGTTTTGAAGGAAAACAGAAGCCCAAGTATTTTAAGTGGGGCCAGGATTAGTGGGGCCCATGACTATGAAGAACTATGTCATCTAATCCTACACTCCTTCCAGTGTTTTCCGAAATTAGGGTCTCAGTGAATGTGAAAGTACTCAAGCGTATCATTAGATGTCACAGTAAATAATACTGAAATATGGCATCAATTTTTTTGTTATTCTTGAAACACTGTAATAATCTGGTAGCTAGAAATACTGAAGTTTCCCCAGGAAATTAAAATCAAGTATCACACTACACATTAAAACAAAACCAGAATAAAGAGATTTAAACTAAACCACAGTAGTTCCAGAAATAAGAAAACTGTTAGAGAATGAAATAATATGAAGTAAATTGTTATGTCAATACAATAACAGAAGAGAATGGTTCAAATCATTACCCATTGTGTCAGATTTGGTGTTTGAAAAGGTAAACGTTGATGAGCCAGACCCAGACAGTGCTGAGAACACAGAGGGCAGCAAGTTCTGACAATTTAAATAGTCACTTAAGAAATGGGCTGAGCTATGCCTGACATATGGGAGATTCAGTTATATAAAATAAAATATATCATAATAAGGAACGATTTAGGATGATCATATCAGCTGCACCAAAATCTGATGTAAGCCATTAAATCAATTTTACTGAGGCAACTTTCCAGCACTTCTCTTTTTTGGAGAGCACGTCTTTGACCAGTCCTTTCCTTACCTGAAAAAAACATTACTTGTGACATTCTAAACGTATAGCTTTTTAATACATAAGAGCAGTTTTGCTGCTTTTCTGCTGCTTTAAAAAATCACAAATATTTTTCAAATAATTTGAATTTAATCAGCAATTTTCCCATTTTAAAGGTTCTTTCTAAATATTTTTGTCTCAAGTCAGTTATTTGTCACTCATCAAGTCCTGTAGCTATTTTGGGATTAGTGTGTGTTTGTGGAAGTATCCTCTTGCAGGGAAATTAAATTGCATCACTCATTGCACCAAATACAGGAAACCAAAATAAAAAATGTCCAAGAAGGAGAGCAAATATTTTATCAATGAAAACACACACACACACACACAGCTGTCTTCTTCTAGATATTTGCAGAACTCAGATAAAGACCTTACTACCATTTTATAGGGAAAAAAAAAAATACTGAAGGACTGAACAGGTATTCAGCTCTCACACAAAGAGAGAAAAAAGACCCCAAAGTGAGAAACAGGACAGAAAGAAAATAATGGTGATTAATGGGAGCACATTTGAGTAAAACCTAGATTTCAACCATAGCTATTAGGTTATGTGAGCTTATCTGAATCTAAGACTGAGATAAAGCCCTTGAAAATTTAAGTCCTGTCACAAGTCTTGAAGGTTTCAATTTTTTCATTGGACTAATTGCTAGATGGCAGAACTTCTTTTGTGTGTTAATTTCAAACTGAGATGTAACAAAGTCACTTGGCTCAGTGGGAGGAGAATGGAAGTCTAATCAGAAAGGAAAAATGTTTCTCAGAGGAAATGCCAAAAAAGTGCCAAATTAGAAAATTAAAAATATTTCAGGAAGGATACACAAAAACATCTACCCTTTACTTGTACATGTGTTCAGTAGTTTAACCACAGTTACACACTGAGGTGGGATAATTTTCTAAGTATCTCATTCTAATAAATTCCAATGGTGCAGGGCACGGCCACCTCTGCTTTATGGATAGGCAATTACAGAACGGCTCTCCCAACCTGCACAGTGGGTCCAACACGCTAGGGATTGACCAAAATCACCCCACCTGCAGCTGGAGACAGCCCTGCCCAGGGACACATCCAGGATTTGGGTATAATTCTGGAAAATGCACCCAAGAAAAGCAGCAGGGCCCCACATTTCCTCTCCACATGCTGCCGCCCACAGAATTAAGTCAAGGCACCAAAACTCCCTCAAGCCTTAACAAAGACACCACTGGGCTCAGGATCTTCTCTTCACTAGAACATATATTTTGCTGGATCAGAATAGTGAAATTTAAGTCATCAGTTCATGGAACAACTTGGCTGAAAGCAACCGGCACTCCAGAAATGGCTGAAACACAGATTTTGAACTCACGTTGGTGGCATCTAACCCCTTATTCACCCTCACTTACAACAGGTGAGGGCTTCCCAGAGCAGCTCAAGTGCTTTGGGCACTGCAGGAACATCAGAGTCACCCAGGTCTTTCCATGACTGTATTTCCTCAGGAGGTATTAAGAATAAGTCACAACACAGCCTGCCTGGATTACTCACAGACACATTTTTAGCAAGGTAGCCAAATTCAGTTTGGTATCACTTGAAGGGAGATTGAGCTACTTGCTCAAAATGTCTGTCTGCTCACATCCACCAAGTGAACCCACCAGCAAGGGTGTCACAAACAACGGAGATCTTGAATCTAATACCTAAAATATTCTGCTTAATTCAATAAGTATTTGGTATTGTTTGATCCTGGAGTTTCTCCTTTGCTCACGTAAACTGAAGATTGTGAAAACCAGCTGTCAGTACAGGGCAACCAAATATTTCTGTAAGCTTTGGGGGTTTTCCTCCTTTTTTTGTGAATGATTTTATTGGGGGATTTTAAATAACCACAGTTCACTAATCTGTAATAGTTCTTATACTGTTAAACATTTAAATCTCGAATTCCCTCTGGTTTGTTTTTTGGTTTTTTTCCCCCCCCAGGGAAAGTCGGTTTTACCAAAAATTATTGCTACATATTTAAATTTGAGACAATTTCTGCAGGCAGCAGGAGCTCTTCTGTCACGTAAATTGTAATAATGAATATCTGCCTTCCAAGGCAAAGTTGGACAGGGCCTTTTGTTTCCCAAGAATGTGACAGAAGAGGAAATCTATCTGCTGGACCAAATGGCCTTCAGTAGAAGCACAATACCTTCAAAAAGATAGCAGTGAGCAGATCTGAGCTTATTAGATACTTGTCAGTAAGGGGGAGCTGCACCTGATGCAGCTGACAGCAGGAAAAAGCATGACTTTAATATTACTGCCATCCCAGCAGCAATCCAGTTAGGCAGGGAGCAGAGATATTGGAATACTGCGCATTCAGCTGGCCTTCAGCTGACTGCAGTTTTCCTACAGAGTGCAGAATTTTTCATATTTTGGCCACATAATTATTACATGATACAGAGGAGCTAGCCCTCCAACCCATACAAATGTACTCTTTGTGCATAAAGTTTCCTTAGTCTCCTAAAGACCTCCTAAAAAGAAGCTGTGCTAATTTTGTGTTGCTGTTTGTCAGAATAAGCAGTTAAAAAATATAGATGGTAGAAGCTATTTTAAGGCCCTTATCATTGTGTAATCCTTTGGCAGTTGTTCTACCCAACAATTCTATCCTGTGTCTTCAACTACTGGAGTTTTTCCACTCTTGTCTCTAAAAAGGCCCAAACCACACTTTTTTCCAGGAATTTGGGACAGAATTTGCTCCTCTATAAATGTTCATTCAGACCCAATCTCTCCAATATCTTTTTCACCTTTTCCAAACTTTTTGTGCTGTTCAATTAGTTTAACAGTGTTTACAAAAACCCACAAAACAACATCAGCCATTAGAGAACACTAATTTATGAGAAGAATTCATGTAGAATTGTTGAAGGGAAAAATAAAATACACAGAAGCAGCAGATTTCCTGGTTTTAATTTAAATAATTTTAAAATACAGATGTTTATAAATTTTATAACTGTTTATAAATATTAGTGATAAATGGGTAGATTATAAAGGGCAGATTACTAATAAAAATTAATATTTGAGTTGTTCATTTCCAGAAGCATAAAACAAAGGGTACCCAGACTGATGTTGCTGAGTTATTCAGTGCATTGCTCTGGTATTTACTGAAGGTAAAGACAGTGCAACCACCCAAAAAACAGGATAATATTCAAACAAACTAGAAACAGAGATTTTATATTTAATCCACACATCTAATTTTAATTTTTAGAGGCATTTCCAGCTCAAGCAACTTGAATGATTCATCTTTCACCTCTCAGCAATGCTGCTACTTTTGTTATCTTTTTCCATCAATAGCAAGATTTTACTATAAAGGAACTTGAGATTTTCTGAATGAGTTACACAGGAATGGCATTTAGAATTGATGCTTAGAAAAGGAAAAATGATGACAAATATTTCATTACACTTCATTAAATTTCTGCCTTTCATGTAAGTGAACTGCCTTTCTTTCTCATTGTCAGAAATCTACATTTGGAATTGTACAGCAACTACTTTCTTAATTATGATCTTGCTCAAACTCAATTGAGCTTCTCTCTGTCTCTATTTCTTCCTTTTCCTCCTGCTGCTGCTAATTAAGATAAATATATCAGAAGTGCTGTTGCTGAAGGAAAAGCTGGAGCAAGTGTCATTGGTCCCTGTGATATTTCCCATTTTGCCATGAGCTGTCACCAATGATTTAGGTCCAAGTGCCAAGGATTATATTAATCTTGATAAAATTAGCAAATGCTCTGTGATGTTGACATCCTTTGGTGCTAAATGACATTCCCCTGGCTGGATTGTTACCACAAAGGAAAAAATACTCTTTTTTCCTCTGAGGATAGCAAATGAGGGCATGAGAGTGAACACTTTCCCCAGAAAGGCTGAAGGATAAATTCAAGTGTTACTTGCTCTAAACATTTAGACTTTGTTTCAGCATCATTGGTGAAAATCGGTGACAGACTCTTAAAGGATATAGGAAACCCTTCTGTGGTCAAGGGATGAAAGAGGAAAATAATTCTATTATATTTCTGCTTGATAAAGGAAACTGTTACACAGGAAATAATGTGTGAGGAAGATTATCTTTGTACACAATGTACAAGAAATAAAAACTTTTTTTTCTTTAAAAGCACAGTGTATAGCCCTCCCTGTGAACAGACCTATGCAAATGTCCACCTCTTGTACATCTTCCTCAACACAGAATTTTCCTAAGACTTTCCAAGCCTGGCTCTGTACAGCAGTCACCGACAAAAATCACCTCCAGAACAAGTGACTGTGTCAGGCTGAGCAGGGCTGTCCCATTTCTTCCTTTCTTTTTCCACATCACTCAAGGCATCTGAACATCATTTTTCAGTCTGAGGGAGAAAGAGCTTCTTTTAATTCTCTGTGTACAATCTCTCCCAGCCCAGGAGACACAGCAAATAAAACAGAGCTTTGTTGTGCTTAGGTTCAAAGCTTCATTAACCAGCTATTAAAATCTGTTTTCTTTGCACCCCTGGGCAGACAGGAGGTCAGCTTGTGAGATTTTTTCATCTGTGTGATCATCCACACTCATTTTTATGCTCATTGTGGACATTTACACTCCTCACAAGGTCTTTTTTTGACCTTAGACATGACCAGAACTTCTTACAGGACCAGAGACACCAATGCTAAATAACTTATCCCACAATTCCAAAACTAACCCCAAACCTTTCAACATGGCTCATATCTGACCTGACAGCTGAATTAAGCTCCAATGAGCAGCAGATCTTTACTCTCTTTGAATAATTATGCTGATATTTTAGGAAGGGTAAAACTCAGGCTCTGGCCTCACAAGAACCTGGTCCCTGCTCCAGAGCTCCAGCCTGAGTGTGGCCTTGCAGGATCAGGGTTGCTAATGCACCTTAAAACAGAAGTGACCCTCAGTAAATTCTAGAGCTTATAGACTTGCTGGCACTGCAATTTAAAAGTAGACAGTTCTCAGAAAGGTTGAATTAACATGTGTCAGCACAGATTTACACAAGCATAGTTGATAACTTCCTGGCAGGAAAGGAGGAGAAAGTTATTTTTAAATGAAAGCCTAGAAGTTGTAAGGAAAATGCGGAATGAAGGGAGAGGTGTAGATACCTTCTCAAAGGGAACACAGCACCAAGTGTCATTTTTACACTTCTGATTTTCATCTGGAAGGATTCTTGTTGGGACTTTAGACTTATAAACATGCGTAAAATAATTACTATATAAATGCTACCAAATGTGATAATGAAAACATTAAAGAAGATACATTATGTTTGGTAAAAAGTATCAGACATGATTCCATATTCTCACTGAAACTGTTGAATTAGGCTACAGATGGTGTATGAAATCATCTGACAAGTTAAAAGCCCCATGATTTTGCCTATAAAGTTTATGTAGTCTATTGACTGGCTGTTCCTTAGTTTAATTTTCACTTTAAAAATAGGGAATGTGAAACAGAATATCTCTCACCCTATTTAAGGCTGGCTGCTATGACTGATGAAGGATACTACATTTGCTTCCTGAGTACATTAAAGCCAGGGATGATAATTCTTGCAATACTGACTTTTCAAAGCTTTGCATTAGCATAAAAGAGAAATCTGTTAAAAAACCCAAACCAACAAGTGTTCAGGGACATTCACATACAGGTGAAAATGTGCATCAGTATTTAAACTTGAAGTAAACTTATAGATGGCTTAATACATATACAGGGATGTTTAAAAAGATAATCATCCTATTGTCACAATTCTTATTTCCAGTGGAAAAACATGTGCATACAGATATCATAATCCCTGGCCAAATATGAATTAATGGATCATGTAAGATTCAGATTTTGAGAGCAAGGTGCTGTTGGAATAGAATTTCTGCCTAAGAAAAATATTCTCCATAGAAAAGCAAATATGATCTAAAAAGATCTTATCAGTGGGAGAGGGGATGTAGGAGCTGGCTGTTCATACAGAATCTCTCCACCAAATCCCATAAGATGATGATCCCTCACAGGATCTCCTATGATCCCAATCCACTGGATAAGGCCACACTCTACTAAATAAGATTCAGAAGAGAAACTGTCTCCAGTATTATGGTGGCACATTTAAAGACTGTAACCCATGGCCAGGGCTTTTAATGTTGACTCTTGAGAAACTCTTCTCTAGACCCACTTACACTCTAGGAACATCCCCCTAAGTTTTCTCAGCAGAGAACTTTGGGAATTGCAGCTCCAATCCTTAACCACTTCAGAAAAAATCTGCTATAAATTTGTCTTCTCTTCAAACTATTGCTGTTACTTATTTACTTCAATCCCAGACTATTCCTGCTCCAGTGCAGAGACTATAAGAGGTACTTACGGGACAAGTGACTCTTTTTTTCAAAATTTTTAAGCATAATAATTACTTTCTTGTTCTTGTGTAGGACTTAGAGGTGGCTACAGGTTTCTTACTAGAAAATTGTTTCAATCATCCAGCAAAATATTTTCAATAAATGGCACATTTTTATAAAAAGGACAATGGATTCTGAAGCAGGATGAGGGAATACTAAAGGAAAAAATTTCAATATAGGAAACTGCCCTAATGTCTATAAGTGACACTGCATGTCAGCTGTTATTCGAGAGGATTTTAAAGCCATTTAAAATGTGCTCAACTGTTTCTAGCAACATAACAAGAGCTAAATGCTTTTAAATTCTATGCTATTTCTTCTGAACTACAATTCCTGTTGTCAGTCCAGTCCTCAATGAGACATTCCATCAATCATTCTACTAGAAAGAAACTCTAAGCGAATTTGAAGACACTACTGAAATGAGTCTCATGTTTCATTCATAACATTAATATTTATACTAAAGCTCTCCTTTTAACCATGACAAGCAATTAAAGGAACTAAAAGCTATTAGGAAATTCAGTTATACGAGAAAGTTTGTCAACTTCTATTATCTGTTTTATTTGTGCAAGACTGCAGCTGTCATGGAGCAACCCAGCTCTCACTGCTCAGGTGCAAAAGTTGAAGAGCTCCCAGTCCTAACCTGGAGACTGCAAGTCCACAGGCGAGGCACAGGGAGAAAGAAATGGGATGGCTCCTGCATCACCTTTTCTCACCCATTACATTCTGTAATGCAGACACTACCATAAAAGCAACAAATAACGAATTTTAATGATGCTGGAACACTGATGAACTCATTGCTCACTACTATCAAGGGCAACTTGCATTGCTTGCCAATTAAGAACAGCAAAATTACCTCGTGTGTCTGCCTAGTCTGGATCCATTCACGGCAGGAGAGTGCAAAATCTTTCACACTTTTTGGGATCATCCAGCAGTCAACAAGAGCAAAGAAATATTTAAACAGTTCTCAACCACAGTCCAAACCCAAACTTTGCAAAACCAAGTGGGCTTGAACAGGAAATCTGGACTGTTCTACTGAAAAGAGGGACATTAGAAAAAAAGAATCACTGAGACAAGAAGAAAAATTCAAAGTCTTCAATTTGAGTTAAGTAGACTGTTTATTTCACCAAAGAGCAAAATGAAGTATTGAACTATTTTGATTAATATGGTTAGACTTTGTCATAAAATCAAATCTGTGTTCCACAGGTAATCCATTCATTTCAAAATTCAAATCTGTATGAAAAGCCTGAACCGGAATTAAGAAGTCATCTGTACAGTTTCTTGGTTATCTTAATAACAACAACAGGAAAGAAATTCTGAAGGTATTATTTTAACTTCACTCTGCTAAAAAATCAACTCAGACTTTCTGAAAACATTTTGTATTTGCTGAAATTTCTATTTGTGATCAAAAACAGTTGTTGAAATTTCCAGCCAGCTCCAACAAAGATGTTTTCAAATATGTTCTCTATATTAAGCTCATTACTTTGATTTTATAAAATGTCAGACAGTAAAATTTAGCACAGATAATTATTTAAATGAGAAAGCCTGTAAACCTTAAATTGACATACTATCTTGGACTTGGAAGAGTACTTTCAGCTTATTCTTTTGAACACCATCCACTTTTTCCCTCAGTTCAATGTAACTATCAAGCAATTAACAAACCAGTCAGAATATTCTGAATTTCCATTCACTCTACCAGATCTCCACTGAAATGTTCAATTCATTTAGTTTACAGATTACTATTAAAAAGTGTTGGGGCTTAGATTTGGGGGTTTTTTCCCTTATAGAATTTTTCCCCATAAGTTGCTAGGAGACTAACTACTGGGTACTTATGGGTGCTTGACAAAAAACAAAGTGGCCAGAGGAGAGTGTAATACCCAGCTACACCCTTTTTTGGTCTCTGAGAGTTTTTCTCTCCTAGGCAAAAGGATACTGCGAGTTTTGGGGCAGGTAAAGGACTGGTCTGGAGGCACCTTCGTGCTCTTGCTCTCGGCATCAGAGAGAGAACGGTCAGGCCGCTCTTGCTGCAGGAGGAGTTTTTCACTGTCACCACCAGGTCCAGTCCTGAGAAAACATACCATCATCTGCTCATGTGCCCAGGAATTCTGAGCTCACCTCCTCCTGCTCTGCTGGGCCAGCCCTGTCCCACTGCCGTAGTCCTTTTCCTTCAGGTCTGCTTTTGAGGCTTTTTGCTACTCTGTGGCCCCACACCCCCCTGCTCTGCCAGGACATCCCTGCTGCTCCAGTTACCACCGTGGAGCTTCTGGTACATCCCACCCACCAGGCTGGGATTTCACACCCTTCCAGCTTGGGGCTCTCAGAGCCCTTCACCGAGATCAGACTGCCCCAGGCTTTGTGAAACAAAAGCCCCCTCGAGGTTACTGGTTCTTTTATCTTTAATGCTGTAGTTGCTGTTGTTTGTTTGCCATGTACATACGAGTAAAGAGCTGTTATTCCTATCTCCATAGTGGGCCTGAGAGCCAACTTAATATACAAAATTTTAATAATTCAGAGCAAGGGGGTTTGAATTCTCCATTCCAAGGGAAGTCCTGTCCACCCTAGCGGACACCTGCCAGGACAAAAAGCCATTTAATTTACCATAGGAAAGACAGTAGAGACCAAGTCATATATTGAGAACACTATCAAAGTTCAACCAAATGCCAGAAACTACTCTATTTTAGAAAGAGTAATTACTATTTGCAACCAGTGTAATGAGTTTTATAAAATTTTTGATTTCTACTATTTTAAGAATAACTCTACTTCATCCATAAGACATCACACAAGGCCAGTGGGTCATTTAGCTCTTTCCCAGCTTTGTGTTCTTAGCAAAGTTCCAGTCTGTTTTCTTCCAATCATGCAATTCTCCAGTTTATATAGCTTGAATGACTGAAAGAAACACCAGCTTCTCTCCTACAACATCTTAGGTTTAGAACAAATGTAAATGCCCGAAGTGTGAAATTATGAGTTAATGAGAGGGGTTTGTACTTTACACACACAGACACCAAACCCTCAGTCGATACTAACGACAGGAATTCTTGGAGGAGATAGGGAGTAGGAACATTAGCCTTACAGATGAACCAGGAGATACCTGAAAGGCTCATTGATTTGACCCTCTCACCCTGTCCTATTTAAAATGTGATACAAACATTACCTTCAGAGAATGATCATGCCAGAGAGGCACTGCTGCCATCCAACAGCTTCCAGCACAGGATTCCTGGTGAGAATTTCAGAAGTAACAACACTCAGAGGGTGAATATTGCTTTTCAATCAATATTTCCTTGTGAACAGATGTGCTTCCCCTACATATGCACAGAGGAGAGACTTTTCACTGCAAAAATGTAATTATGAATGCACCCATAACATCTCTGGGGAAAGTAACTTCTTCCCCTCTTGTAGCAGTGTGGATT
>WBMY01003056.1:63653-76010 GCA_013397315.1 Donacobius atricapilla | reverse complement strand
TTTTATTATTATTATTCTTTCTTATTTATTTGTCTATCTTTTAAAATTTTGTTTTTGGGAGTAACTAGCAGCAATTAGTAAAGATCAGGAAACATAAGGTTATTATTATAACGAATATAAGTAATTAACAGTGTTATTAAATATATTAATGCCTGAATGTGATCTGTTGCCTTCCAAGAATAGGAATATATAACATTAAAAAATTACCTTTTGTTACTTAGAATTTTTAAGCTAACTTTGTTTTTCACAAAATTATAAATCAATCACTTCTGATCTGTGAGGAAATAGTGTTTCATGGTAGTTTACCTAAGCATGAAGTCGATACAGTTTTATTAAAGGAAGAAACTTTTCTGTGTTCTATATCCTCCAGGTTACTTTACAGTTTTAGTTGACAAATTTCAGATGTTATTTTCTGGTTTTTTTGTTATTTTCTACTAGATGTGATCAGAATCTTAGTATTACATGTGTAGACTTAAATTCTGGTGTTATAATTTTACTAATATATGAACATTTTAAAAGAGATAAATTTATTAAGTAACTGATTTCATTGGTCAGTCCATTATTTGTTTTTGGTGGGGTTTTTTTTGTTTGTTTTAATTGCCTGTATAAAAAGGTGAATATTGAAAAAACATCATTTAACATATTATGAGAGTTTAAAAATATATCTACAATTTTCATGCTGCTGATTTTAGGAAGCATTTTTATTTTCTTGTGATCAAAACCAAAAATTCCCAGGCAGAAAATAAAGTGACAAACTTGTTTTGGTTTCAGAATGAAGTATGTGACTGACATTGGAATCCTGCAGCGCCACGTGTCTCGCCACAACCACCGCAACGAGGATGAAGAGAATTCTCTGTCCATTGACTGCATGAGAATTGCATTTGAATATGAGTATCCTTAAAGAAGGCCNGATGCATCTGTGTTAATTAATTAAAAGCAACAGCAGATTTTGCATGGAAAAAGGGAGAATGGTGCTGTATGTGTATGTCTGCAAAAGAGGCAATAATGGTAGATAATTTTGTTATTAACTTCTCTGTACTGCTGGTAAACAATGTTTCTGATTTGTAACCCTCTAACATACTTAGAGGGTTAAATATAATGTACTCTGTTGGAATATTTCTTGGTTTAACCTTTTTTTTTCTATTTCTTTTTTTAAAAAAAAAAAATTTAGGTGGGCTATTGTTGGCCTAACAGATCAGTGGGTCCAAGATAAAATCACTCAGTAAGAATGTTTTTATTTTTATTTTTTTTATTATTATTATTCTTTCTTATTTATTTGTCTATCTTTTAAAATTTTGTTTTTGGGAGTAACTAGCAGCAATTAGTAAAGATCAGGAAACATAAGGTTATTATTATAACGAATATAAGTAATTAACAGTGTTATTAAATATATTAATGCCTGAATGTGATCTGTTGCCTTCCAAGAATAGGAATATATAACATTAAAAAATTACCTTTTGTTACTTAGAATTTTTAAGCTAACTTTGTTTTTCACAAAATTATAAATCAATCACTTCTGATCTGTGAGGAAATAGTGTTTCATGGTAGTTTACCTAAGCATGAAGTCGATACAGTTTTATTAAAGGAAGAAACTTTTCTGTGTTCTATATCCTCCAGGTTACTTTACAGTTTTAGTTGACAAATTTCAGATGTTATTTTCTGGTTTTTTTGTTATTTTCTACTAGATGTGATCAGAATCTTAGTATTACATGTGTAGACTTAAATTCTGGTGTTATAATTTTACTAATATATGAACATTTTAAAAGAGATAAATTTATTAAGTAACTGATTTCATTGGTCAGTCCATTATTTGTTTTTGGTGGGGTTTTTTTTGTTTGTTTTAATTGCCTGTATAAAAAGGTGAATATTGAAAAAACATCATTTAACATATTATGAGAGTTTAAAAATATATCTACAATTTTCATGCTGCTGATTTTAGGAAGCATTTTTATTTTCTTGTGATCAAAACCAAAAATTCCCAGGCAGAAAATAAAGTGACAAACTTGTTTTGGTTTCAGAATGAAGTATGTGACTGACATTGGAATCCTGCAGCGCCACGTGTCTCGCCACAACCACCGCAACGAGGATGAAGAGAATTCTCTGTCCATTGACTGCATGAGAATTGCATTTGAATATGAGTATCCTTAAAGAAGGCCTGGGGAAAACGCACACTTACCCCTCTGGTGAACCCCTCTGGAGTTTTTGCCTAGGGGAAAAAAAATCCCAGCACCATCTCTGCTGAGAATGGAAATAAAATAAAGGGAAACACAAATATTTTGTGCATGAATCCCTCATTCAGCAGCTTGTGGGGCTTCAGTTCAGCTTTACCTTTCAGAACAGCATAGCTACTCTTGAGGTCCATCACCTGAGCTTCTCACTGCATTTTATGCAGCACAGACACGCAATGTGTAAGGGCAGCTGAATGCTTTCCTACTTGTGGAGTTTGTAGGGTCAGAGGATATTTGTGTTTGCAGTTATTTGCTGTAACTCCTGCTCAGCCTGCGCCTGGCACTGTACCAGCACTGGTCTCTCTACGAAAGTCTCTGTAACACCTCCTACACCTCTGCCAGCCTCAAGCTTTGGTCTGTACAAGGGCAGAAGAGGCTCCAGGAATTTTTGGCTGACATGGGGTAAGTTATAAAAATCTCGATCTTTTTTTTTCAATGACTTACAGGAAAATATTCAGAATAGCGCTTGCAAGTACTCAAGCTGTTGGTTTTTAAATATGATTGTGCGGCTCTGAGTAGGCGGCAGTGACTCAGTGACTCTGAGTTACACAGCTTGTGTACTGGTTTACAAGGAACACTTGCTGTATGCCTTTATGGAATCGCAGCTCAGTGAAGTAACCCCTGCTTCCTTGCATCCACTTTTCATTGACTGAAAAAACTAATGCATGCAAGTTTAGTCAGACTTAACCTTGTTAAATTATCTAGTAAATTTAAAAGTCCTATGAGATAAAGGCTGGTGTACCTGTCAATTAATCTTTTCCTTTTGTTCTTAGTTTGCCCTTGAAGCAAGTGAAACAGAAGTTTAATTCCATGGACATGTCTTTGAAAGAAAATCTGCGGGAGATGATTGAAGAATCTGCAAACAAATTTGGGTAAATTGTTTTAAATACAAAAGCTTTCTTTGAAAATACTTTTTGATTAAGTACGAATATTTTTGTATGAAGATCTAATATGTTGTTTTTAAAAATATTATTCTTAGATTTACAAAATAATACTAGATATGTTGCAACTGTTAGGGTAAAGTTTTTCTTCATGTTCTTAAGATTAATATACTGGGAAGACAGCTGGTCAATGTTGATAATATTAATAAACTTTCCTGGGTTTATTTCATTTTGCAGAATGAAAGATTTACGAGTTCAGACTTTCAGCATTCACTTTGGCTTTAAGAACAAGTTCTCAGCAAGTGACATAGTTTATGCAACAACTTCTCTCATGGAGAACATAGAGAAAGAGGGGCCTGAAACAACTAATTTCATTAAGGCTTTGGACAGTCTCTCCAGGTACTGAAAATATGCCTCTTCAGTATTTTGCAATTTTTTTTAGGGGAATGTATTGGGATTATGGATTTAAAATATGAACTATTGCTTCATAAGCTGTTGAAAAAATAAAAATAACCGTGTGAACAGTGTTTAGATATAATTTTTTAATGAAAAACTTTATTTTACTAAGGAAGTATCTATTTTTATTCTTTTTGTTGCAGGGGTAACCTGGACAAGCTGCACCAAGGACTGGACCTGGCCAAAAAGCAGTTACGTGCCATTCAGCAGACAGTGGCCAGCTGTATTTGCACCAACCTTGTCATTTCTCAGGGACCATTTCTCTATTGCTCCCTCATGGAGGTCAGAATTGTGTGTTTGGGTTCTCATTTGACTCTCCTTTTTGACTATATCATCCTTGAATAACAGCTTCCCGATGTGCATGGCACAGCAAGAATTACTCTGTCAGAAAGAACCTATTTCTCTGTACTGTGCTGTCCTGTGATGGGTCAGTATTGACATTGCTCTGAACTTCCCAAAGGCAGAATCAGCCCTCACAGAGGGGAGAGAGCTTTGCTGCAAAGCTGGGTGTGTGCAACCTCCTGTGTTGTAATGGTTCTTGTTAGTGTTCTTTGAGCCACTCAAAGCTTCTAGGTTTGGCAGTAGAATAAAAGTAAGTGTAAGAATCTTCTTGGGTTGTAATTGAAGTAATTCTTCTTTTCCTAGGGCACCCCAGATGTGAAACTGTTTTCCAAACCAGTGTCTCTATGTCTGCTTAGTAAATACTTACTGAAATCATTCATTTGCTCTGTAAGTAAATCAAAGGCATTTGACTCACAAACTTCTAGCTGGTGTAGTACTTACTCTTCTGTCAGATACTTGCAGTTGATTATTAAAAGCATTATAGGAAACTATTAATAATGTTTTTCTGCTGATTGATTGGATGATTTTTAGCATATTTGTGAATGCTGCTCTAGGGAAGATACCTATTCAGACTTCATAGCATTGAGTTTTCATTACTAAGATAATTACAATCTAAACATTTGTGTAATTTTGTAAGTTTTGAGGGAGTTCATCACTGAAATTTCTATTAGCCCTTAAGTGACTTTTACTGTAAGGAACAGTAAGATTCAGAGATCTTGTAAAGAAATCACCTTCTGTTGAACTGCAGTATATCTGTATCCTTAGATGGCTGTTTGTAATGCTATCTCACTTGGGGAACTGATATAAGATTGCCTTCTGAGCCTTCTGTAACAAAGAAGCTTTCTGACTTCCAGACAAAAAACAAGCGTTGCAAGCTGCTGCCCCTGGTCATGGCTGCGCCCATGGATGTTGAACAGGGAACTGTGATCATGGTGGGGATTCCTCCAGAGACAGAAAGCTCGGACAAAAAAAAGTAAGCAAAGTGTTCACAAGTTCTAAACCAGTCTCTGAAGCAAATATATCTTTCCTGTACCTGTTTAACACTGATTATGTTGACTTTAATTGTAACCTTCTCAAAAACGCCTTCTGCGTACAGTATGCATGAGGTACTTTGAGAGAGGATACAGATCTTCAAGACCTTCCTTGCAAGGTTTTTTCTTTTCCTTCCCTCTTAAAAGAGGGACATAGCTCACTATATGGCCCATGACTTCATTTCTCAGAGCCTCCAATGTAAAGATTTTTGCATGTGAATAAGTGAGGCGTCGTCCGTTGAATACATGGCACCTGTAAAACCATCTGGAAGCCATTTCCACTTCTCAGCCAGGAAGAGGTTCCTTGCTTCTACCTTAGGAAGCATCCTTCCCTGTGATACTCATTGGTATTTCTTCTCCTGCCTCAGCTTTTTTGGAAGAGCCTTCGAGAAGGCTGCGGAGAGCACCAACTCCCGGACGCTGCACAACCACTTCGAGATGTCGAGTGAGTAGCGGGGCCCGCAGGGGGCGGTGCTGGCGCGGCTCCGCCGGCCGGGCCGGTCTCGGCCCCGGCTCCCCGCGCTGCTCCCGCTGCAGGAACCACAACCCACCCAGCTTCGCCTGTGGAGACAGCCTGAGTTTTGTATGCACTAACCGTTTGCACGCATGCACTTCGCTTTACAGTCCTTGATGTTGTGTGTGAAGGCTTTAAATTTAGCAGCCAAACCAAGCATGGTATTGATGAGACACTTAGGCAGTGAAATCAGCCTATCTTGCATATGCCTAAAACAGAGACAGGCTTTAAAAAAAATATCTATTTATCTATGCATGCTGAACATACACAGAAGTATTCTTAGATTTAAGAAGTGCCTGCTCTACTGTGGAGTGAGCACCTACGAATTAGTTTGCTAATATTTCGGACACAAAATAAACAATGTCCTTTTCATTTTGTCCAAATAGCTTCTCCTTCTTAAAAGTGAGTAAGAATATAACTTGATATACTCAGGCTTATTGTTCTTCAAGTGTGATATCTGGTATATCTTTCAGTTATTTGCATCCTGTAATAAAATATTTCATATTTTAGTAATTGAATTGAAAACAGAAGATCGAAGCAAGTTTCTGGATGCACTCATTTCTCTCTTGTCTTAAAGGTAAGACACTATAACGATTAATTTAAAAATTATTACAGATCAAGTAACTATCTGTACTGCTACTATCTGTAGAATATTTTTTTTTAAATGTGGCAACTTTTAGTGAAAATATAAATTGAAGCTAAGAGTTTCTTACAAAGACAATTATTTTCCTTTGGAGGAGGAGGCAGCAGACAATGTAGAAGCAAAATTTTTTCTTCATTAAGAAATTTTTTTAAGTTTCATCATCCAAGAGCTTCTCTTGCATTGTTCTTAACTTTTTGTGGTTTTTTAACTTAGTGTGGAAAGGGAACATCTGTTTGTGTTGTGAGAGAAATGGCAGTATTAGCTAATTGTAGCTGTTACTGACATTTAATTCTCATGGCTTGAGTTTGAGCTCAGGATGGAATTTTGGCCACAGCTGTGCCACTGGCTTTGATGTTAATGCAGAATTTGCATTTTCCTTCCCCAGAATTAGAATTGTAGTTTAGGTTGGTGTGTAGTTTTTACTTGGAACAGAGATGAGGATATAAGACTTTCTTTGTAGTTGAGACAAGTAGCTGCCCACTAGTCCAGAGCTGCTTGTTAGACAGCAGGGGCATGCGTGGCTTACAGGATTTCTACATCCATTTGTTGCCTTCCTTACACTGTGACTACTGATTGTTTTGTCTTCTGCTCTTGTTATGCAGTGGTGCCTTTTGGCTTCTTGTGCTGGAAGCTGAGGATGAGACCCTCTGAAAATATTTTGGCTGTTCCAAAGTTCATGGTGCTGCAGTTCTGGTGCATCTTAGGTACAGGCCTGGACTGGTGTTTTTATGCCTTTTGGGAAGTCAAAAGGATTTTGATCTCAGCACAGAGATATTGAACTCTTCTTTTTCTACACATCCCACCCTGGTAATGGCAAAAGCTGACACCTGGTATTTGTACATTGGATTTCTATACATGAAGCCTGCTTTTATTAGTAGACATATTCTTGTGATGTTGAGTTGTGGACTGATAACAAAAAATAGGTTTTGAAGTTCCGTATTTATATTACTATTCAAATGTGCTTTTAAATTTGTCTTGAATGCTTTTTATTTTTTTACTCAAACTATTTGAAACTCCTTGAAGTTCTAGAATGTTGAAAATGTTTGTTGGTATCATCAGATTGAAGTCTTGTAGTTTAATTAAAAGATTTGTTTTATGAGAGGAGTTTTAGGATTTTAGGGTTTTTAAAATCCAAGTACTGAATAACTGCCGAATACCAAATGAAAAATCCAGGAAATGCCAGTGTCAATAAGGGCTTTTTCGTCTTGCATTGTGATACTCTATTGTCACTTCTAGCTTGACTCTGGGGATAATTTTCCTGGAAGGAGGCTGAAGTACTATGATAATTCTGTGTAGACTGTAGCACTATAAATATTGTCAGAGTAGCTTTTCCTGTTCCATACCAGATTTCACTTTACTTTGGTCATATGAATTGGCTTGTTGGCCTTACCCTGCTGTGCACTGGTGCCTGTGTATATGTGTACATGTGGAATGCTCTTCTACTTGAAGTGTTTGTTTGAACTCACTGTGACTTCAATGTTTTCATGTATTATAATGAATACTTGGAGGTTATGTATCATTACATCATTTTTGTACATATTTTAATACAGATTATTTTAATATTAAATGTGATTTAAATGTAGCCAACAGAAACCTAATTAAACTATCTATTTTTATTCAAAAAACAGTTGATTTGGATTTTTAAAAACTTTTTTATACGTTGTCATCTTATCTGAGTAAAAATCCCTGTGCCAAGCTGAGATGGCCAAAAAATTGTGCTTTCTTAGATAAAGCAATGCTGCCTTTTGGTTTTTCATGCTTACTAGGTAGTATTGGCAATAAATTATATTGCCCATTACCAGCACATTTGGGGTTTTACACAGCATACAGAAATTTTATCACTTTTCTAAAATACCTTGCTGGGCTTTAGATCTCTGTAAATGGAAACACAGAAGTTTTTGTTGTCGTTCAAACAGGTAGTGCCAGGCCAATTAGTATGTAAAATATAGGAGTGTTTAGTGACACTGAAGTGCACTTATAAATATTTTCACTTTATCTTTCAGTTACAAACTTGTCTTGGTTTGAAAGACAGGTATCTGCTAGGGAGGGCAAGACCTCCCTTTGGAATGGAGAATTCAAACCCCCTCCCTTCGAATTATTAAAACTTTGATATTAAGTCGGCTCTCAGGAAAAGATATGGGGATAGGAATAACAGCTCTTTACTAGTATGTATAACAAGGCAAACAAACAACAACAACTACAGCATTAATGATAAACAAAACCCGGAACTTCGGGGGGCTTTTGCTTCATAAAAGCCCGGGGCAGTCTGATCTCGGTGCAGGGCTCCCTTGGTGCTTCAGCACTCAGCTGGAACGGTAGAAAATCCCTGGCTGGTGGATGGGATGTACCAAAGCTCCACGGTGGTAGCTGGAAGGGCAGGGATGTCCTGGCAGGGCCGGGCAGTGCGGGGATACAGCGTATCCAAAGCGGTGCTGAAGAAAAGCGGCCGCGGTGGGACAGGGTCGGCTTAGCCCAGCAGGGCAGGAGGAGGTGAGCTCAGAGTTCCTGGGCACACGAGGAGATGATGGGAGATTTGCTCAGGAACGGACCCGGTGATGGCAGTGAGAAACTCTTCCTGCAGCAGGAGTGGCCTGACCCTTCTCTCTCCGATGCCGAGAGCAAGACAGCGAAAACTGCCCCCACCCCTCTCCTTTACCTCCGAAAACCTCGTGGTATCAGGTATCACCTTTTTCCCCGCCCCCGGAGAGAAAAAAAACTCCCTGAAACCAAAGAAGGATGTAGCCCCCGTGGTACACTTTCCTAGCCGTTCCTATTGTTTTGGTCAAGCACCCCTAAGTACCCAGCAATTAGTCTCCTAGCGACTTTGTGGGAAAAAATTCTATAGGGAAAAAAGAAAACCAAATCTAACCCCCAACAAAACTGCTGAATGAGTTAAGTTTAAGATAAACGTAGGAAATTCATTTATCACAAAAGAATCACTGCCATTTCCACAACATTCAGTGACTATCCAGTTCAGCCCTATCACATATTTAAGACTTCTTCTATTAAGTGACTACCATGTTTTGAAAAATGGACAAATTTTCAGGCACAAGCACCCTTTAGCTTTCAGCATGTTGTTTCGTACTGGGAGGATGAGTGGGAGCTAGTTTTTTGCTGGGATGTATTGGTAATTGCTTTACTGCCATGTTCTTCAACCAAACATGTAACATAAAACATAAACTTTCTTTGTCCTTTCTTTATTGGGTTTTTTTGGTTGGTTGGTTTTTTGCTGGTTTTTAAGGTTCAATTTTTCCCAAGATCTGCTGGAAGTGCCAAGAATACTTTTGCAAATTTTGGAATTGATCAACTGTCAGACTGATTCCATGGCCATCCAAATGTGGGCATAAATCAGTCAGGGGTGTGGGATGCTGTGTAAGAAGAAAGTTATTAAATCTCTATGGACACCTGAAGAAGTCTCTGCCAATAGATAAAAATTTTGCATGTTAGCATTTTACAATGTGGGCAATAGAATCCAATGTTCCTTATGTAGTTTATGCTATAGAATTTCTAGATTAATATGTTAATACTACCTAGAGAATAATGGTATGAGGAAATCGTGGAGCAGTAACTTGGTGGTTTGAATGGCTCATGGAAATTTGTGTTGGTTGGGTAAAATGGTCACTTGACATCTCTGCCTGAAGAGATAATGATGTTTTTGATTGATTATCCCACACAGAAATTGTGGCTCTAATGAATAATTTTAAAATAAATAGAGCACCGAGAAATCAACTTAGCCTCTTGAATGTACAGTCATAGCCCACCTAGCCATGTCTGAATGCCAATAGAAACATTCCCTAAGGATTACACTGAAGCTGCAGTAACTCTTCCAATGTGTTTGCTTGCTGTAATAGCAGCCTCTTAATCAGTTCTTGAAATATTTCTGCTGCTGCTAATCTGAGAACAATAGAAGTATGAAGCAAATCCTTTAAAATGTTTTAGTTTTTCTTAACAAAATAAAATGATGAAAATCTTTAAATACCAAAGCACTGAAGCAGCTGAACAAGCTGATTTATGCCATTCCTGCTCAGTGATTCATGGCTGTTTTCTTTATGGGGAAATAAATTTAAACATAATTGAAATTGCGCAGTAAGGACCTGATTTGCTTGGAATTGAAGTAAATCCCCTTCCACAAAAGAATTGTGGTGACTTAACTGACTTTTACTTACCAATGTCAAGGTTGCATTGTGGGTAAGAATTAATTCTTACCTCTTTTCCTATTTCTCTTTAGGGGTGAAAAAAAAAGAAAAATTAAGGAATGTTACAACTTCTTTGTATGAAAGGCCTCCCCTGTCTGTGCCAGTTTGATTGTGGCAATAACAGCCACAGGGGGAGGCCAGTGGGCTTTGGTCAGTTCTTGGACTCTAATGTCAGAAGCAGATGCTAGGGAAGGGTAGAGAAACAAAGCAGTTGAATTTGATGCTTCCTTCCAGACACAAACAAGTGTAGTCCCAGTCCTTGTGCTCAAGGCCATCCTGAGCCAGGTGTGCTTTCTGTGTATTTGGTCACTGTCAGTCAGTATCTGGGAATCTGGATTCACTTCTTCCCAGATCCTTGCAAAATTCTAGCCTGTGCAGTATTTTGCGGTGAGTAGATCTGGAGCCTAGCTAGATACTGTATGAAAAACTGCAACGCTATGGAACAGTGTAATAGTGCTGGTTGTTCTTATTACTGGAAGTTAAAATCTCTACAATGATTTCTAAGAAAATTAATTTGCAAATATTCTTTTTTTTTTACTTGCTATTGTAAAACCTTTTATTATATAAGGAACAAAAAATATTCCTGGGTTGAATATTGGGAGATATTAGGGGGGTTTGCCTTGATCTACAGGAGTATGTATATTTGTCATCAGACTTCTATGCTTTGGCACTTAGATGAGAACACAGTTGGTCCTACAACAATAGGAGCTCTAGTTCATCAGCCATATCAAATTTAGTTACAGTATCTGCTATTTCTTCCCACTCTTCCATGTGACTACTCTCTTAGAACCTACTGCTCTGCTTTTATGGCAGAAGCAGTAAATCAGAGGTATTTCAGAATCTGATGGTTTTAGCTGCTCTATCAGCAATCTGAGCTTACAATAGTAAATAGCAATCATCCCTTGTAAACCTGACAGGATCTAAGAGAGCCACTGCAGTCTTAAAATGCTGAATGGTTTGCAGGAGAGCTGTTTGATTGTTTAGTTAAATACTTTAGAGAACTCAGAAAAGTAGGAAAAGTACCTTAAAATTGTCATGTTTGACCATCTTTTATGCTTCAGTTTCACTGTTTCCACTCCTGTTTTCAGGACATTTCCAATGTTCACCTGTCCAGAAATACAAGAGAAATAAAACTTTACATGACTCTAATCTGTAGTCTGGAGTACCCCAGTTGTAAAGTCCAGAAGAGGAAGTTTTAAAATCAGTCTCTTTTGTACAGGAGTTCTTTGAAGATGGTTTTGTTGCGTTGAATTTGCCTCTCAGGGTGTGCTAACTTGTATAGAGGGGAAGAGTGCTTATTAAAAGGGAAATGTAGTAATCACAAGTGAGGAGGAATCCAAACATAAAACACCAGGACTATTCTCACAGCAATAAACAGAATCATTTGTTGATTTTATGAGTACATCTGTCAATCAATGGGTTTGATAGTTTTGATTCCCTCATTGAAGGAATATTCTTGAAAACATTATTCTGCAAGTTCTTTTGTGAGTAAGTCTGGCTTGAGGGAAAGAAAGCAGTGAAATGTTTGTTTCTTTAAATGGAAAAACTGAAATCCCTCTTGGCACTCGTGTACTATTGTTGGCTTCAAGGTGGTACTAAAAGTTCCCTTGGAGCGGATTCAATAAGTGAAAAATATGCTGCCCAGGGTGGAGCTCAAAAATGCCACCTTTATGTACAAACATTTGGGTTATAAACACAACACTTCGCAGGAAATATTGCAGAGCATTCACTAGGGAATGAAAATTGTGGGAGCTTTTCATTTCAGTCTGGACACTGAAATGAATAAGCCTGAACCAGGCAATCATTAAAGCCTTTTGTTGGTTTGATGTTCCTTGTTAAGTATTCCCTCCCTGTTAGTCCTGTTGTAATCCCTGGTTATCACCCACCTTTTGTTTTGTTCCCTTTCCCCGGGGCTATCTTCGAGCCCTGCTGCTTCCCAACGCGGTGACCAGGAGGTGGAGGAGGAACATGGTGCACATGCAAATGGCGGAGGCCCAGTGCCAACGGGGAGGAAAAACTGCCTCAAAATAGGAGATTATTATCGGACTGGATCACCCAAGGGACAA
>WBMY01003056.1:50175-63571 GCA_013397315.1 Donacobius atricapilla | reverse complement strand
TCCTCTTCCTCCTCCTCCTCCTCCTCCTCGACCTCCTCCTTGCCCGATGGAGCAGCGGTGTTGTGCGACCTCGCGGACCCCCACCCCAGAGCTGATTTCAATAAAGGCCATATAAAATGGAGCTGGTCTCCTGGACCATTCATATCAGACACCATTCTTTTAAAGCATTTGAATTTGGATTTTGGTCATTCAGAAGGCAGCAGGATTAGAGAAGAAACACAAAGGTCAAACATATTGAAAATAGGCAAGGACACCCTAACTTCATGGTACCTAAACTCATGACATCCCTGGGTCTGACAGAGCAGAAAATGTGGGTTTCCCAGTCACTGCTGCTGTGTGATAGAAAAGTTTTGACTTCCTCTACCCCTTCAAGGCAGTTGTGGCTGCTGGGTTGTTACACTGTGTCTTGGTTTGAAAGGCAGGTGTCTGCTAGGGAGAGCAGGACCTCCCTTTGGAATGGAGAATTTAAACCCCCTCCCTCCAGAATATTAAAACTTTGATATTCAGTCGGCTCTCAGGCAAGGATATGGGGATAGGAATAACAGCTCTTTACTAGTATGTATAACAAGGCAAACAAACAACAACAACTACAGCATTAATGATAAACAAAACCCGGAACTTCGGGGGGGCTTTTGTTTCATAAAAGCCCGGGGCAGTCTGGTCTCGGTGCAGGGCTCCCTTGGTGCTTCAGCACCCAGCTGGAACGGTAGAAAATCCCGGGCTGGTGGATGGGATGTACCAAAGCTCCGCGGTGGTAGCTGGAAGGGCAGGGATGTCCTGGCAGGGCCGGGCAGTGCGGGAATACAGCGTATCCAAAGCGGTGCCGAAGAAAAGCAGCCGCGATGGGACAGGGCCGGCCCAGCCCAGCAGGGCAGGAGGAGGAGAGCTCAGAGTTCCTGGGCACACGAGGAGATGATGGGAGATTTGCTCAGGAGCGGACCCGGTGATGGCAGTGAGAAACTCTTCCTGCAGCAGGAGCGTCCTGACCCTTCTCTCTCCGATGCCGAGAGCAAGACAGTGAAACTGCCCCCACGCCAGCCCTTTTTCCTCCCAAAACCTCGCGGTATCACCTTTTTCTCAGGGAGAGAAAAACTGTCAGAGAACAAAAAAGGGTGTAGGCTGGTGCTATGCTTTCCTAGCCACTTGTATTGTTTTGGTCAAGCACCCCTAAGTACCCAGCAGTTAGTCTCCTAGCGACTTTGTGGGAAAAAATTCTATAGGGAAAAAAGAAAACCAAATCTAACCCCCAACACCCTGGCATGCGTTACCTTGACTTGCTGTCTGCTCCTGTGGTGTGTATCTGGACAATATACAAAGATCTCAATAAGCAGAGATAAAGATTTGTCTGGTAATTTGATATCACAACAAGCATTTAGCAGAGCTGCTGATATATGCTGTTCTCAATGAGCTGAAGGCTCTTAAGTCATTCTTAAATCAGAAGTAAAACCAATCCCATAGGAATTTATGGGCAAGCCTAATCATATCTCACGGACTAATCTAAGGTAAAATGTATATATAAGCTGTATCACAACATAGCTCCTTCCATTGGTGGATCTGGGTTTATTTTATTAAGAGATCTGGGGATTTTTTTATTCCTTGATTCAACAACATCCTTCTCTGAAGTCTGCCACTTGCTTAGAGAACTGTAGATGACTTCTCTGGGTATTCCTTCATGTTAATGACTAGGTTGCCTGATTCAGACAAGTACCATGACATTTTGGGTCCTTTCTTTTCTTTTCAAAACCAGTTTTAATTGAGATGATTCATTTCTGGCCCTTGCAAAAGAGATAATGCTCCCTTACAACAAAAAGGTGCTGTCTTTTGTAGCACTTAGAGTCACCTTTTCTCATTGCTGCAGTTTGTCTGCGTTTCCAGTCCCTGTGGTGTTGGTGTCTCTTTCACTGCTTAGCTCACTGGAATTTACTCTCATTTGATCCTTCGTTTGCAGCATGTCAGTGGAAAATCAGAGGTACCTTGCCATTGAATTGGAAAGAATTCACAGGGACAGTCAGCTCTTAGGATGTTTTTATTTTCTGAAAGGAGTCACCAAGGAGCTGTCTGATCTGAAAGTCTAACTGGATCAGTAGCCTAGAAGGAAGGGGTACGTTTGGTGTTTTCTTTAAACACTGGTGTGGCCAGTGTAGTAATTCAGGACTCAGATAGCAAGAATGCAGCAATGCCCTGGATCAAGCATGCTCTGAGGTCTGAGATTACCTTCTTGAGCCCTGGCTAAGTTCCTCCTCTGAGACCATGCATTGGCCAAAATGTCCCCTCTCCCATTGTACACGATGACATTCATCTTAAAAAAATCAGCATTATAAATTTTTTCCTGAGGTTGCTGTGCTTCCTTCAGGGAAGTCTCTTAACTGGAAATGGCTTTGTTACATCATATGGAAGCTGTTCAAATTAATAAATTAAAATAAAAAAAGAGATGCTCTCCAAACAGTTCTGGGCTTTTCCAGTGGTAACTGCCAAGTTCAAAGAAACTCAAAGAGTCTTTGGCTATGTCCAGCTAATTACTCGTGTGGGGGCAGACTGTCTTGGGAGCTTATTTTTACAGGATCTCGAATTTGAAAAGTTGTTGCCCTACAATGGAAACAAGATCTCAACAGCTGCAGAACTAATTAGTAACTGTAATATGATTCTGCAAACTGATACTCTAGCTGAGACCTGTGGTGTTTCATGGTGCCATCTGGTATGTGCCACACTGCTCAAATAATTGCTTTCCAAACAGAGCTGGAGCTTGTTTAGTGTTTAATTTACAGTGTCTATGTTTGCCTCAATTACACCGTCATTGCTTACTAGATTAAATCAATATCCAGTTTTCAGACATATCCAGATTTCTAGAAATCCACATTTGTCTGTAATTGAGAGTTCAGTTAACTATCTAGTGCCAGACCAGATTACCACTCAATACTAATTGTGGTATTTTCCTTGGGATGTTTAAGATGTTGTCTGTCATCTCAAGTTTTACTTTCTCACTTGCCAAAATCTTCATGGCTGAAAACATTTTCTACTTCAAAAATATAAAACCTGGTATGCTTTTCATTATTTATAGCTCTTGTCAGTAAAATGCATTACCCTCCAGGGTTAATGGCTCTGCAAGTGTGTGCTATCAGAACAGCACATTTCTGGACTGTGTAAAAGTTACATTTTGAAAAATTAAGCACAATCGTTTAAAGACCTGTATGCACATATTGTAAAGCACTTGTGGAATTTCCCAGACATGTCTGTTCTAGGTAGGGAAATACTGTCCCCCTAAAACATTCTGAGGAAAAGCCAAACCACCCTACAGTTTTTCCCTCTCTGCCTGCTTGTTTGCTCGTGAGATTTTTCTGCCTCTGTGTTATCTGCCTCTAACATTAAGCAAAACTGCCTCCCATTCTTCCTACCAAAGGACTGACTCTCCCTCCAGTGTTTAGGTTTCTTTATCCTGTTATTGGGCTGCAGTTTGTTCACACCCACAAAAACAGCACACATGGGTGTTGGATTTGGTTACCTGCTTTGCAAATCCAGTGTGTGCTGCTTCATGAAGAAGGGGAAGAGTATTGTTGTTTCAGCTGGTTCCACTTGCTGTGTAGCCATGTAAGTCGATTAGCTGATATCACTGTTAAGGACAGAGTAATTAAAACAATAACTTAATGAACATATCCATGAGGCTTTTTCCTTGCAAAAGCTACCAAATTCTGACTCATTTTTCTGACTCATACTGAATTGCTGGCTCCTGTTGTAGAATATCCCCTTAGAAAAGTCCCCGAGCATAGCATGCTGTGTCAAAGGGACAGAGCTTTCCAACTGTTGCATACAAAACTGAGAAGGGGACCTGAGAAGGACTGAAAATGACAGTGTGAAGTACAAAAATAGAAAATAAAGAACTAAGAGGAAAAGAGAGACTGAGTAACAATAGAGGGTAAGCAGTAAATCCGGTTTGCCTCTCTAGCTCAGGAAGGTGTCTTGGAGTCTGTGTTTCAGGGCGCCCACTGGGTGGTCACCGGAGCTCTTTGAGTGTGTGAAATGAAATGGAAAACAATAGCTCAGCAGCAATTGCTTTTTTCCCTCTGATGAGGTGTTCCTTGAATTGCCAGCACGACTCCTGCTTGATTTAGCAGTGAATACAGCCAGGCATTTCCTGAAACGACAGCACTACACGGTGCTATTAGAAATGCTAAGTGAAAGGTTCTGCTGTGAATAACAAGGGAAAGGGAGTAGGATATAGGAGTGTGGCCCACTAAACTGTCTGTGCAACAAAAGAGAGAATGAAATGTAGCACAGCTGCACAGAGGTCATCTACCCGGTCTGAAAACCCTCATCTCATTCCACAATAGGTGATAGGAGCCAACAAGATCTGTTTGGAAGAGATACACCTTTTTGGAATGGTTAGAAGCTAAAGCCAGCATTGGTGTCTTACTAACTTGTCTTCTTTTTATTTTAACTCATAATTATTAGTTAAACTCTCAGCTATCTCAATTCTCATGGGGAATTTTTGCCAGTAAATGTAGATATTGTTTGTGTTCTGGGTCGATATTCCATTCTGACAAGTCTGTGTGTATGTATATATCTGCTTACTCATCTGTTCCATTATCTCCAAATAACCAGTAAATGATTCCTTTCAGAAAGGGTATCTTCTCTGAGCCTTTCAAAGATACAAATACAGCATCAGGCTCCAAGAGTACTGAACTGATATGGCAGAAACTATTCAAGAATCACTGCTACCCCTCCTCCTCCCTGATTACAGCCCTTAGGAAAGAAATGTGATGACCCCTCATTTTTTTGTTATTCAGCACATTTTTGTGGTCTTTTCTTTTATTAAACTCTGTATTTCCTCTTTGCCTCATCTTCTTCCTTCATCAGGATGGATGTTAGAGAGTGCCTCATGCAAATGCACAGGGAGACCCAAAAGGACATTACTGTAACAGATTAATTAATTATTAGCTAACTGGTATCTAGTCTTGTCTCGTGCCTTTATATTTAGTCACTTGTGCTGTTTTTTATCCAGTGTCCAATCACTCATATTAGTTCTCTCCTTTTATTTTTAGAACAAAAAAACCTTATACATTGTTGAGATCAGTTTTAAACCATCTCACTGTCCAGGGCATTCATCAACCTTATCTACACAGGTGTTATGTGTCTTATTATCTAGTCTGTTAAAAAAATCCTTTCCTATTGTACTTTCAAATTGGGTACAATCTGAAACAAAGTTAATTGTAGTTCTCCATTTACATTTTAAGTTAATTGAGCTCTTTAGTTTTTGTTTCTGCCCTGGATATGTTCATTTCCATTTCTAGGCTCTCATTCCTGTTAACTGTTTATCAGTGTGCAGTGTCTGTGCTTTCACTGTCACCTCAGACACTCAATTTGGTGCCTACAGAAGTGTGGGGTCTTACCCTACATTGCTCATTATAAACCACTAACATTATGTCTTTCCTTTTTCTTCCTCTGAGTTAAGACCCATCTGTTTGATTCAAACTTCCTTGCAAGGTCACAGTGAAGTTCACAGCAGTTTAAGAGCCCCTGCATCCTGCCTGCCCATGTTATGAGGTCAGGACAGACCTAAGACATTTTGGTTCAGGAGAAGGATTTCAGTTTGCCCTTTCCTTCACAATCTGAATTCCTGTGTAGCAACAGGTGCTAAAACCGAAATTCTCAATTTCTTATTGTGACATGACTCAGATTTCAGTAACTCTATTAAGGGGAAAAAGCTTGGTCTTACAATTTAGCGCCCCCTCCCACCCTGTCTTGGAAGTGGGCTTATTTTCTACACACCAGTGGAGTTCAGTACTTGCACTGCAATCTGCCAGAGGCCATTTCTGCAAGGCTGTGAATACATTTTGCCAGAAAGCAAAAAAAAATCTCCAACCTTGTGAGAGAGGCAGGAGAAAAAGGGATTGCTCTTCCCACCACCAATGATCAGGCTTTAGGACGGATGTCTGTAACGGGTTCAGAGTGTGAAATGACCCCATACAGCATCCAGGTATGAAGTCAGGATTGCTGTACTGAGCTAAAAGTACAGGTTCAAAAGAATGTAATCAGTTCTGCCGGAATGTGGGCAGGATGCCATGGATAATAGCTTTCCTTTTAGGAGGGACACTATAATGATGATATGGATGTCTTAAATAGTTGTGGTCATTAATAACATCAGGTAGACAAGAAGTCTCTTTTAAAATTATCCAAACAACAGCATTTTACCCCTAGAGTCTCAGTATGATATTGGTTTCTGGGAATATCCACTGTCTATAGTTGCAGAATAACTGCTTTAATGATGTCTTTGTTTAGTTTCTTCCTAATGGAATTCCCACCCAACGGAACTCTCTCCAAACTGCAGCCCAATCCACATTGTTACAGTAGACAAAGATTATATTTATGAGGAAACTAGTTCCATGTGTCTGAAAAGGGACATTACTGTGTCTTCTACCTTTTTGAAAAACTGAAACTCTTCTATGGCACAAGTCGTGGGAGTTAAGATTTTATAAAATTGACAGGTATTTAGGTGCATAGATAGTCTCAGCTGGTCAAGACAAGAAAATTGGGAGAAAATGGGAAAGCCTAAAAATAATTTAAGGATTCAAGAACATAATGGAATTCAAGTAGATGACAAATTTTTAAAACTTGTCCTGTATGTCAACATTTTGAAATGTCAACAGTATAACAAAAATAAAGTAGATGTAAACAGTAAATGTATTATGTTGCTTGGATCTTGGCAGTCACTTCCAATGAAATAATAGCAGGAAAATATAGAGGAAAAAATGGTGAAATCATTCTGTAGTCATTGGGTATTCATGTGAGTCTTCTGTGTAGAGATAACACTTGGGTTTATTTGTATTATAAAATGAAAGATTGCTCTTATAATTGGAAACTGTTAAAGGTTTTGTAGCTCAGGCTAAGGGTTATCCAGGCTGCTGCAGCAGATATCCTAATTCTAACAAAAGATATACAATAAGGACAGAACATTATAACTGGAAGAGTAATCTAAAAATATACATAGTGCAAGAATTCTGCCTTGCTAGGCACTTGTTAGAGCTGATAAGAATTGGTGATTGTTGTTTTTTGTCCCAATCCTTCAAATATGTGAAGGTATATTGAAGCTTAATCCTACCATTTTGAGATTTCACATATGTTCTTGTCAAGCAGTGCCTATTTTTCTTTCCTGGGTGATCTTTTGTGCCCAAGCCTAAATTCTCTTAAGGTTTAACCTTCTGTGGAAGGGTTCTGATAACAAACACAGTTAATGCTAATGAGTTATGTATGAGTGCAACAGAGGGGAATCAATTCAGCTCAGAATGTGTTTGAGAGTGGGAACAGAGCCCAGAGGAACCCACATATGGTTAGATTAATTGTCAGAGTACCTGGCATGGGATCAAGAGGAATGTCACTCAGAGCTCTGTCAGCTAACCTGCTTCATTTGAGCTTTAGGAACATACACAGCTGAAACCCAACATGCATTTACCATTGCAAACTATTTTTGCTACCAGATTAAAATTGTTGTTGTGGGATCTGGTTTTGTGCATCTCATAGCTTTTAGTGCATATGTTCAACCAATAAGAATCTTCTGCTTATGTTAAAAAACCCAAAAATGTTCCACGGATGGCACAGCTGGTGCTAAAGACCTAAAATGTGCACATGTATAACTTATCTCTTTGAAGCCAGCAATGAGGATGATACAAGTGGCACAGAGCTCACAGCTTGCTCACAGGATCAGAGTCATTTTGGGAGGGTTATCTGTTGTTTGCCTGGAAAAATCAGCTATTTTAAACATTTACTTTTGTTCTCCACTGTAAATAAACATGAAAAGGCTTCATCTCATCCGTTTTGTTTGTGTACACCAGAGCACCTCCCTGGGCCATGCAAGCTCTCTGCCTGGCTGGTGCAGCCTGGAGGATCCACCAGAAGGGAACATCCCTGGATTTTGAGCTGAGGTGTAGTAAGGAATAGACCCACTGCAATTGCTGTACATAATAGCACTGAGGCACTTCATCATGCCTAAACTAAGGCTATGTTTTCCAAAAGGAGTAACTTGTGTGGATGACATATCAACTGGGCTTCAGGAACACCTTGTACCTGCTATGAGTACCCTGCCAGCTGCTGCCAGGGCTTTAGTCAATGTGAGTGCCTTTTGCCATTCAAGAGGGTCTAAGGAGGATCAGAGTAAAAGATGCAGCTTATTTTATTTTCTGCCTGGTTTTCTAAATGGTCAAAATCCTTCTGTACTGGGTATCAGAGGTGGCCTTGTTGGTTACTCTCCATTATTAATGTAATGAGATTTGTGTGCCTTGTTGAAAAGGCTGTGGCTTGTGGAGTAAGGTGTGTTTCCCTTTCTTTTTCCTTTTGTAGCCAGAGACCAAAACAGTTGGATGGTAGTCTCAAGGCTAATTCTTATTTTGCTTTAATCGGTGCTGTACGTACAGTATCCCATGCTGTATGATTCTATTGTTCTCAAATCAAAAATCTAAAGACAGTACTTCATTTAATGCACCAGTTAATTCTCATCAGGATGGCTGACATCCAGACTCATTAATTTATTCATTTTCCTGTGTCACTTTTAAAACAGACTCTGACGCTGATGAGTATTTTCACATTTGAAGTGGTAAAGGGTGTGATTTGATCCTCCATTATCCTGAGCTTATTTGGAAATGGTGACCAGCAACCCAAACCGTAGGTGCCAGTTTCAGAGAGACAAAGCTTTCCCTCAGGGCAGTAGATGAGTGGCCAGGATACAGCTGGGCTCAAGCACGAGGAGGAGATTGGCATGAGCCCTGGGCAGATGCCTTCAGCACACCACTTGTGTTTCCATGCTGAGTCCTACTACTCCTTGCCTTTCTTTGTCGGGTTCTGGGTTGAATCCACATGGTGAGCTTTGGAATGTAATGCCAAAGACAAGGGACACTACTACATTGATTCATGATGCCTCAATATGTGTTTAAGAAAAAGGTGAAGCAAGTCTTGTGTATCCAAGAAACTGTAAAGCCTTCACTGTTGCCGTGGGAGGTTTTGTCAGTAATGTAGTGGTTGAAGTTCTCCTTTTCTTCTGGATGAGGATTGTAATAGGTAGAAGAAGGAGGTTTCTAGACAGAGAGCTTATTGCTGCAGAGTCAGCAAGGAACAGTCTGGAGCAGTCACACACGGACACAAACAAAGGTCTGATCAAAATAAAAATGATAGAAGTCAGTCACGTCCAAAATATAAATATAAGAACCTCTTGAAGCTTTCTTTTTGGAATGATCTGTCTTATCACAATCAGGCTACAAGTAAAACAAATGCAGTATTTGACGTGAAAAGAGAATTCACCTGCTCTCACCCAATTAATCTACTACAGCAGGAATATTTGTTATGTCTTACCAAGCAGACTTATAAAAGCAAATCCTCAAACACGTGCACTTAATTAATGATTTTCTTCTTTGGTGCACACACAAAAAGGGGTGCATTGTGGGTACCAACTGATGCTGAATACTGCATTAGTGTATTGTTCAATATATGCATGAATATGGCAGTTATATGTGGCATATGGCTCCTGACAGGCAGGGCTATCTTTTAGCATTACAGATATATGAATGAGTTGGAGAAGACCTGCATTTGAGGTTTGAAAGATGGCCAAGGAAAAAGAACAAATTCCATGCATAATATTTGATCAGAGAATAGATTTTAAATAAAAGTCTGAAGTTACACTGCTTTCTCACTTCAAGAGTAAAATGTTTTATATGTTTCAAAGAGCAGATGCTCAACAAACATCTTTGTACAGGAAAAGGAAATATTTCCTTAAACATCCTGCAGCAAACGTGACTGATTGAGCTTCCTTTTCCCTCTGCCTGGTGCATTTCCCTTCTTTGCACAGACAGGATCTAACCAGATTTGCAGGGTATGAACTGCAGGTTACTTTCAAATTCATAACTATGAAATGGTTCGTTTAGCAGGACAAAGGCCAAGCCGACAGACACCCTTTTTCCAGCTCAGCATGTACATAGCAATGGGAGGGTGGCAAGGAGCATTTGTTAATCTCAACCGAGCTGGCAAGTATGCAAAATGAAGGCTTTGAAGATGTTTTTTCTTCATTTTTAAAGCAACAGTTTGTTAGAACAAAACTTGAAAATCTTGCAAAAAAAAAATCTGCAAAATATTGAATGTCCTCCCTGGCAGTTATATAACTTAGCCAAATTTCTCAGCTAGCAATTAGTCTGTATAATTTGCTTTACCAGTCTTTCTTGGTTTGGGGGGATTTTTTAACGGTCTGTTCTGCTGCATCTGTGAAAATGTTTTTCCCCAGCTTGAATGCACTTTTGAAAAAAAAGAAATGGTTGGCAGAAAGAATTAGGATATCAGGTCAGGTTGGGGCTGATCCAAGCAACGGGATTTTTTTCCTTTTAGTTTAAACGTGTAGAAATTGAAAGCCTTAAAAGCTTCATGCTTAGAGCTGTTCCCAAAATAGCTGGGACTCACTCTCTACTTCCTAATGTGCTCACATCACAAGACCAACTGCTGCTACTTGCTCTCTTTTGTCTGAGCCGTCAGTGGAGAGCCGAGATGCTGCCGGCTCTGCTCTGTTCTGCTCTGCTCTGCAAGGGATCAGCCCTTTCTTCTTCCCCAGAGGTGACCCAGCTCTCCTCCCCAGAGGTAGCCCAGGCAATTTCCCTCTGGGCACCCATGTCTCACCCCACCTTCCCGAGCCGAAACAATCCAGTGGCTTTCACAAAACACATTGACCCTCTTCAGGGATTGGTTTGCATGTTTTTATTTTTATGCGAAATCATAAATACAAAATAAAAATAGTAAACAAGTGCTACAGATTTATCTTTTCATGGGGATGAGGTTCAAGCCTGATCCTGAGAACTTCCAAGGTTTTAAGTTCAGGACTAGGTCTTTGTTCTTGGAAAACAAATCACAGCAAGAACCACCTTAGACTTTTACGCTGAAGTCAGTGACATCAGTAACAGCATTCTCTCTGGTTATCTTTTAAAGCACAGCAACAACTAAGGATACTGAAGGATGAGATTAAATATAAAAATATTTTTTTAAATGGGCCTTACTTCCTGCAACTATTGTTGGGTGCTGCCCCACTGATCTCAGCCACAAGTTACAGTTTTGGTAGGATGATGCTGCGTTTAGTAGCACATGCACAGTTAGCACGGGCTTCTTCCAAGAGGTGTTTCTGTGTAATTTTTTCGGATTTTGGTTATAAGAGAATCCAGCCCTGCCTTGATACAAGAAATTTGGCTTGTTAAAATTCCCTTCTAAGGCATGGGTTTCCCTCCCTCTTCCAAAGATACCAGTTCTGATTTGAGATGCTAGCAATGCATTGTCCAGAAAGATTTCATCTTTTGGTCAGACCCCAAATTCTGCAGCACTTCTGAAGGCTCTACTGTTCACAGACATGCAGACATTTTTTTCAGTGGGGTTTAGTTCTTTAACTTGAGACAAAAGAGAGTGAGGTCCAGGATTTGGGCTAATACCTGTGGACTCATTTGCTAGAAACCAGAGAGCTGATTGAGGGTGATTGACAAATACAGTTGAATGTTACAATTTAAAATAAAACAGTCATGAAACAAATAAAGGCACCAAACCATATAACAAGCCAACTTTGGTAGATTTCTTGCAAAATATATGCACTTAAATACATTTACAGTTTACAAGGTTACACTGTTTTTAAAAAGTTGCAATGATGAAATACAGAATATTTCACGTTTGTACCAAAACTACATATCACATGATAAAAACAATATTACAGCTTTTATTTAAATGGAGACAGTATTAGAACTGCACCTCTATAAAGAGCAGAAGTAGTTTTAGACATATTGCTCTGCTTTTGCATTCTCTGATGAGCTCAGACCCTGCTATTTATGTGTTTAAAAAACAAAAGCAGTTATCTTCAAAAGGGTAAATCATGTGCTAAATATTCAACATCAAAATTTGTAGGGGCAAGGCTTTAGTCTCTTGTTCCAGTTTTATGAATTGCTGGTATCTCCAGGGTTTTAAGTTTGCTAAGCAAGGCAAGAACAGAGTCAATGTAAATCTGTCAGGCCTACAGTTATGGTTTGTCTGTAAGTTTGGTGTTATCAGAAAGCTGTAAGAGTTAATGCTCAGGCCAGGTGTGCACTGTATTGCTATGTGATTGTGAGGACCTATGAGGTCATAGCGTTGTTCTCTGAGGAGTATAAACAGCACATTTCCTCCCTAACTCTTGGCAGAAATCTCCTTATGGCACTGCAGATGCTGCCACAGTCAGTATCATAATCCTGTGTGGATTTACAAGTAATTAGATTGGAGAAGTATCACACCATCCCCTTAAGTCCCTCCCTTAACAAAGTTTGTTTCTGCAGCACAAAATGAAAAAGTGTAAGCTAATATTTCAGACTGTGGTGAAGTTCAAGAGGTGTTGACCTCACAAAAATTACAGTTATGTTGCCCAAACATCTTCCTTCCAGTCTGCAGAGTGTTACCGGGGCAATGCAGAGGAGCTGAGAGCTGTGAGAGTCATGACTTCACAACTGATCACCTGGCATAAAGTCTCAGTAAAGATATTTTTGGTAAAATTCTTCTAGCAATTTTTTGCTTGATTTGGTAAATGAAGGAAAGCACGTGTTAACAAAAACCACAATGGGAGCCAACCAAGCCCATGTCCAACTGAATACACATTTCAAAACTGGCAGCAAGCAGACCTTGGCAAGACGGCCACAAAGACATCATTCCCCCCAGCCATCAGTATCTGGGGCAATTTTTATGTTTACAGTCTCCTGTAGTGCAGATGAGAGGAGCAGAGGCCCTGCTGGAGCCAGGACATACAGCAATCTCCTAGACTTCTTAACCTAGTTCTCAAATAATTCTGGCAATGAGTTCATATTCAAGTAAAAACAGAGCATAAGCTGAAGAAGAAGAGATGGAGAACCTCAAGAGACAACCTAGTGTTATCTGATTTGTACTCCACTAAAGGACAGCAACTACCTGAAATCTCTTTTAAGGTTTCAAATACATACAGACCAATACACTTCACTGAGGGACTGAAACAACCGAAGAAAGTCAAATAACTTTCTCCAAACAGTTACTGCCCGTGGGATTAAGGATCAAGGTTAGTGTCATGCTTTGGACAGGATCCCTATTTTAATTGCCCAAAAAGATCAAACCCCCCCCCCCCCGCCTTATCAGTCCGAGCAGGAACTGCCAGATGCAGCCCTCGGGAGAGATGAAGAAGATGGGAAGCTGCTCCTCAGCTACAGTGTGCATCGACGCCCGGTCCCAGCAGCCAGGCGGAGCCCCGAGGCACTGGCAGCGACTGCGGGCGGTAAAGTACTCACAAATGTCACGGTAACGCCGGGGAAGGGCCGGGGCCTGCGGCAGGAGCCGGGCGGGCAGGCAGCGGCGGCCAAGCCCGGACGGGGCGTCCCGGTAAACGCCGCCGAGACTCGCCAGGGCC
>WBMY01003056.1:31524-50145 GCA_013397315.1 Donacobius atricapilla | reverse complement strand
CGGCGCCGAGCGCGGCGCTGCCCGCAGCGGAGCGGCCGGACCCGCCGGGGAGCCGGGCTGGAGGGCAGCGGGGCCCTGCCCTGCCTAGGGCCGCCGCTTCACGGGGGTCCCCGTTAAGAAGAGCCTCCAGGCAGGGGAGCGCTGGAGCTCCCCGCAGACGCTCCCGGCCCGCAGCCGTCTGTCCGTGTCCCGCGGGGCCGCGGAGCGGGCCGGCCCCGCTCAGACGTAGTTCTTCTTGTCGTACTCGCCGTTGGACGTGGGCCGCCGCGGCGCCGAGTACTTGACGGGGAAGGAGCTCTCGTCGCGCTGGGAGCAGGAGCAGCAGCAGATGAGGCAGCCCCCGAAGAGCAGCAGGGCCGTGGCCGCCCAGCCGATGTAGAGCGCGGCCCCCATCTCCCGCTTCTTGGACGACGGCACGGTGGGGTCGTAGAAGTCGCTGATGACGATGTTGGCGAACCAGCAGAGCGGGATGAGGACCAGGACCCCGCAGAGGATGTAGATGGCCCCGCCGGCGATCACGATGCGGGACTTCATCTTGCCGGGCCGGATGCAGTTGGTGCACTGAGCCCCCACCACGGTCACCATCAGTGCCACCAGCCCCAGCAGTGCCACGATGACGGTGAGCGCCCGGCCCGCCTGCACCTCGGGCGGCAGCGCCAGGATGGAGTCGTACANCCCTGCCGGCAGCAGCACCGCCCGCCGCGGGCCGGGGCCGCGTGTCCGGCCCTCCCTCCTGCTCGGGGGTCCCTTCGCTCTGCTCTCCCCCGCACCCTGCTCCGGGAGGAGCTCGCAAGCAGGGACGTTGCCCGTTCCCAGTAAAGCGCGGGGCGGGGGGCATCTCGTCTCGGATTTCGGCTGCTCAAATTCCTTTCAGTGCTGTTATCTGTGTATTTCCTATCTACTGATAAAGTCCGCAGCCAGACTTTCGGAGAGGTCTTGCCAATACAGGCACCCAGCAGTGTGGAAGTCCTGGTTATCAGTCTAATTGATCATTTTTCAGAAGACTAAGCGCCGATGGACAGACACAACTCTCTCCTGCACACTGTGTCAGGCAAATGTTTAAAAAAAATCAGTGTCAAATGCTTAGGAACCACACAGAAAATAGAAGAGCCTTGGATGTGGGATCTGCATGTCACCTGTCAGTACCAGTAGACAGATTCTTGGATTGGTCCAGGAAGAATAACTGCTCTTAGCTTACACCAGGCATGAAACTCTGTTTGCTCTGATCCTGGAGCCAAGAGCAAGGCGTACAATTTAAGCATGTTTTCACAAAGATTCCAAACTTGACTTTACTGTTTTAATTGTCTGAGTACATTTTGAATCTTTATGGTTTGTTAAGGAGTTTAAATGCTCATGTCAAAAATGCTGTATTTACAAGAGGTTTTATCATCAGGCTGGGCAGACATTGTAATTGCTACAGTCTCTTTGTCGATCATTGATTGTTCTTGCAAAGTAGCCTTGGTTCAGCCCCTGCAGCCAGCAGCAGGTCTCAGCCCCCCAAGGCTGGCAGATGCAGGGAGTGTTTGTGCTGTGAATGCTGTAGTTACAGCAGCTGGAGAAAGAGAACAGGCCTCACCAGCTGCCTCACAGCACTCACAAGGAGCTGTGCCCCAGTGGCTTTGTCCTCACTGAGTGTCCTGAGAAAGGCTTGTTTTGCTTGCAATAGGTTTCAATGTTTTAGACAAAATTAAAAGTTATATTCACAGTGACATTTGAATGGTTTGACTAGACTTAGTGTCAGTTAGCCCAAAGTGTCCTTCCAGTGTAGATGAGATGGCAGACTTGAAAAGAACACATTTCCTGCCCCTATATAAGTGGTTTTCTCTGTTGTACAAAAATGCATAGCACGTACTGTGGCATGCAGAGGTTTGTGATCCAAATCTTAAGACTGATATGAATGCAGCATGAATGGAAAAGTGCACATGTGAAGCAGAAGCAGAAGAAAGAACAAGCAAAGCAAAGGTCAAAGGAATCACATGAATTGACAGCTGAGGATGTGACTGCTGAGGTAACAAGGAGCAATGGCCTGCGCACATCCTGACAGGTGACTTCAGCAGAGGANCCGGGCCCGCCTGCACCTCGGGCGGCAGCGCCAGGATGGAGTCGTACACCTTGCACTGCATCTGCCCCGTGCTCTGCACCACGCAGTTCATCCACAGCCCTTCCCAGATGGTCTGCGCCACCACGATGTTCACGTCGATGAAGGCCGACACCTGCCACATGGGCAACCCGCAGGCCAGGATCACCCCCACCCAGCCCAGGATGCCCAGTCCCAGCCCCAGAATTTCCACCGCCGCCGAAGTCATGCTGCTGCCGGTGCTGTCCCACGGGCTCCGCAGGAAGGAAGGCGCGGCGGGTCTCCTCCGCTGCCCCGGGCGGCTGCCGAGCCGGCTCAGAGCGCCGCGGCCGCGGGCAGGGCTATATGAGGAGNAGAATAACTGCTCTTAGCTTACACCAGGCATGAAACTCTGTTTGCTCTGATCCTGGAGCCAAGAGCAAGGCGTACAATTTAAGCATGTTTTCACAAAGATTCCAAACTTGACTTTACTGTTTTAATTGTCTGAGTACATTTTGAATCTTTATGGTTTGTTAAGGAGTTTAAATGCTCATGTCAAAAATGCTGTATTTACAAGAGGTTTTATCATCAGGCTGGGCAGACATTGTAATTGCTACAGTCTCTTTGTCGATCATTGATTGTTCTTGCAAAGTAGCCTTGGTTCAGCCCCTGCAGCCAGCAGCAGGTCTCAGCCCCCCAAGGCTGGCAGATGCAGGGAGTGTTTGTGCTGTGAATGCTGTAGTTACAGCAGCTGGAGAAAGAGAACAGGCCTCACCAGCTGCCTCACAGCACTCACAAGGAGCTGTGCCCCAGTGGCTTTGTCCTCACTGAGTGTCCTGAGAAAGGCTTGTTTTGCTTGCAATAGGTTTCAATGTTTTAGACAAAATTAAAAGTTATATTCACAGTGACATTTGAATGGTTTGACTAGACTTAGTGTCAGTTAGCCCAAAGTGTCCTTCCAGTGTAGATGAGATGGCAGACTTGAAAAGAACACATTTCCTGCCCCTATATAAGTGGTTTTCTCTGTTGTACAAAAATGCATAGCACGTACTGTGGCATGCAGAGGTTTGTGATCCAAATCTTAAGACTGATATGAATGCAGCATGAATGGAAAAGTGCACATGTGAAGCAGAAGCAGAAGAAAGAACAAGCAAAGCAAAGGTCAAAGGAATCACATGAATTGACAGCTGAGGATGTGACTGCTGAGGTAACAAGGAGCAATGGCCTGCGCACATCCTGACAGGTGACTTCAGCAGAGGACCCCGGTGTAGTAACAGGAGGATGACAACAGGGTCACAGCACACTGAATATGGCCTTTCACTTCCTTTTTTTAACAACCAGATGATGAACTTTAGCCACAAGACACCCAAAAAAAGAAATACAAGAACATCAGGAGCTTGTGGACCATCATGGAGTTGGACATGCTGACACATGAAGACTGCAGCCTTTTGATTATCTCTGCCCGAGAAGCTGTAAACAATTCTAGCATGGAAAATGTCTTCCTAACAAAGACTGCCTGTTAAACAGAGTTCAGAAGATTTATCTCTTCTTCCAGTTGTATATAAAATACATGGAGTTTACTTTAATTATTCAAAACTGCAAATTCCAGTGTGCAAGTCCAGGAGGAATGTGTGACTGGGGCTGTGCAGTTTGTCAAACTGGGGCTTGCTTACAATCACTCAGAAGAGTCCCTGGTGTCAGGGATAGGAGAATGTGCAGAAAAGCCATCCATAGACAGAGATGTCTCAGAGGTGAACAGGAAGAAACCCAGAACACAGGCTGAAACTGCATACATCTGTATTTATGATGATAATAATGATTATATAGAAAACAGCACAGAAGAACAATTAAGAAAGGGGGGAGAAGTGCCAGTTATCTTAGCCCATAAGCACAGGAAAGCCCCACCCTTGCCACTTGCCCGGGAGCACGGAACTCAGAGTTTCCTCCGATACACGGCCTGTGTGTGCTCCTGTGCTGGCGGGGAGGCACTCATGGGGCCGGTGCAGCTGCCTGGGTCTTTGAGCTGAGAAGGAAAACCAGCCCATGGCTTGTTTTACCTCTGCAACCCTCACCCCACCTTCCCTTGCTACCTGTAACCCAGCAAGAGAGTCCTACAAATCACTTAATCCAAGGCAATTATTTCTCTGGAGAAATACATGCTTAATAATCACTGGGCAACTGAACCTTTCTGCTTAGAGGCACTTCCATTCCTGGTATTTCTCTTTTGTCCATTTCTTTGCATTATCCCAGATATTAGCTTTTATCCTGGTTACTGGCAACAATCTCCGTTTTTAATTACTCTATTCCCTGATCCTACAAGTTTATTGCACAGACTACCTTAATGAGACCACGGGCGCAAGATGCTCAGAGTTTTGCTTGCTTGACTTACTGCTACCTTGGCTGACACAGCTGCTGGGGGGCCTGAGAACACCATCAGCTTCAGCATATTGTGGTTTCTTATGTGTTAATGTCAAAACACTGGAAATTAAACTCCCAGAAATGAAAAGGTTCTACTTTCTTAAAAGGAAATACAAATCAGCATGATGTTTTTTTTGGGATGTTAAGTAAAGAAAATCACTCCTTGTAAGTTAAACCCTTGCTGGAAAAGTCTGGCTTCCTTTAAACTCAAAGGCATGATGTTCTTACAGCAAAGTAGCTCTTTAACAAATGACCATTCCTGTCATTACATCTGTTTCTGCTTCAACTATGTATTAATCAAATCATTCTAAGGGGACACATAAGAGGGCTTTACATCTTGTGAAAATGGGCGGAAGTGGTATTCAAGCTGAGAACAATTGCACAGAAACCATACTATAGCAAGAGGGGCTCTGGGATTAGAGGTGATTGTGGGTTTGCTCCTTTCCTGACAATCAGGACAAACACCAGGCACAGAGTTACTGGGAGGGCTGTTAATGGGGGGTCCAGGCTCTCACCAACACTTCTTGTCCTGGTGTAGGAACCCTGTCCCATGGGTCAGACCTGCTGTGCCCAGCCCTCCAGCCTTGCCAAGGCTTTGCTCAGCCCCGAGGCATCCCACCAGCAATGTTTGGATAGATTTGCCTTTGGGGACCTGAGGTGTAGTGTGCAGAGCACACTTGGTTTATCATTTGTGGAGTGTCCCTTACCTAAGTGCTTCTGCTCTTTCTAATCCCTAAAATATTAAGCACCTGGAAGACAGAGGGGAAAATTACATTTGAGATCAATCTTATGCACAAACCTCATATTGTTTGTGTGTATAAGACGGAGAATGAGTCAAAAGATTAATTAAATCTCAATGATCTCAAGGCAGGTTACCATAACTTTCGGATCAGACATAAGCAAAGGTGAAGAATTAGGAATCCTATTAGAGATAGATTTTGTGCCATATTTTGTATTCTAATTAGTGCAGAAATAAAGGCAGGGAGATTTACAAACACAGAGGGGTTAGGCAAAGGCTGTTCTTTATTTAGAAAGCCTGAGATTTCTCAGTGAAGGTTACTTCTTTCTGAATTTTCCATTAAAATGCATTTTTTTTTCCCAACAGAAGAGATTCCATATTAGGATAGGGCTCCAGAAGTTCTTGTGTGTCAGCAGTGCCAATGTGTCTTCAGTGTGACACATCAGAAGACTGGCACGTAGGAAATGAGTTCTTGTCAAATGAGGAGGTGTTGGGGGTTAGATTTGTTTGTTTGATTGTTTGTTTGTTTTTCCTTATAGATTTTTTCCCAAAAAGTCGCTAGGAGACTACTGGGTGCTTATGGGTGCTTGACCAAAACAGTACAAGTGGCCAAAGGAGAATGTAGCACCCGGGCTACACCTTTTTGTGGTCTCTGAGAGTATTTCTCTCCAAGGGAAAAAAAGAGATACCGTGAGGTTTGGGGCAGGTAAAGGGCAGGGGTTGGGGCAGCTTCGCTCTCTTGCTCTCGGCATCAGAGAGAGAACGGTCAGGCCGCTCCTGCTGCAGGAAGAGAACACTGTCATCACTGGGTTCATTCCTGAGGAAATCTCCCATCATCTCCTCCTGTACCCAGGAACTCTGAGCTCACCTCCTCTTGTCCTGCTGGACTGGGCTGGCCCCGTCCCACTACCGCTGCTTTTCTTCGGCACCACTTTGGATACGCTGTATTCCCGCACTGCCCGGCTCTGCCAGGACATCCCTGCCCTTCCAGCTACCACCGCGGAGCTTTGGTACATCCCACCCACCAGCCCGGGATTCTCCACCGTTCTAGCTTGGCGCTCTCAGAGCCCTGCACTGAGACCAGACTGCCCCGGGCTTTGTGAAACAAAAGTCCCCTGGAGGTTCCTGGTTTTGTTTATCATTAATGCTGTAGTTGTTGTTTGTTTATCTTGTTATACATACTAGTAAAGAGCTGTTATTTCCTATCTCCATATCTTGGGCTGAGAGCCGACTGAATATCAAAGTTTTAATATTCTGGAGGGAGGGGGTTTGAATTCTCCATTCCAGAGGGAGGTCCTGCCCTCCCTAGCAGACACATGTCTTTTCTAACCAAGACAGCAGGTTATTACAAAATTTAAGTGCTCAATTTCACCATAGGATTTGTTTCACAATCATTTATTTTGGAAACAATCTGAAGTGGTTAACATGAAATTGTAATTTCTTCTCTTAAGATCATCTTTTGAGCAAAGAGAAAACCAGAATTGTGCAAGAACAAGTAGTGTTCTCAGTGACTGGTGCTAATGTAGAATCCAACACTTTTTTTAGTACAAGTCTTGCTTCTGCCCCTCAGGATTGAGAAATGGATGCCCTGTTCCCTCTCAGTGGTGATGTGACTAGACTCAGGTAAAAGGAAGGAAGGAAACGGATATATGTAGCTGGAAAAACACTGAAAGAAGTTATAAATATATTTGCTGCTGTAGATCCCTTTCCAGACAGAGTGGCCCTAGCCCTGTATCAGTCTCTGCTCTTTACACTCACCCTCTACCTGGGTGCAGCCAGGGCTACACACGGTGGGAATGTTGAGACAGTGTTACAGGTGCTTTCCTCGCTGAATGGGGAAACCATCATTACAACTAAGCTCCACATGCCCTCTCTTGAATTTCTTTGCACAGGAACTTCTGGAGCAGCACTTGAAACTTCCCTGGAATTGATCTTCATGTCTCTGTAAAAGCATGCCCCGCTGAGAACATTTCCAGTCACCATAGTCAGGACCAGCTGGGCTGCACTGTCAGCTGCTGTGCACCCAACCCTTCAGCACCTTGTTTTCTGGATTTAGCTTTGCAGAGAACACTGTGGTGTCACTGGACAGTCATAACCCTGTGCTAATGGTGTTCCAGGGCAGTTAATATGGGCAATGAAGGCCTTTTCCCAAAGCTTAGAATGTCATGTAGATGAGTTTGATCATCCCACGCATCAGAAGATCACACTGCATATATACTTAGTCCATGCCACTTCAAATACTTCTCTTTAATGCTATGGACAGATCTTTAGAACATAGCATATTAAAGCTTGGATAGGCAGGATGGGGAGGGGGGAAGCTATAGGAAATACACATTGTTTCAGGCCTAATGGTCCATTCTATATTATGTTTCCTTCACGACAACTATAGTTTAATTTTGTCCTCTTCCAGAGTTAGCCTCCTTCCACAGATTGTGGGGTACAAGGATCCTGGTAGATCTCTTTTCCGTGTAGTTCTTGGGAAATCACATGAGATGTCAGTTTGTAAAGAGCAGCGTCACCAAGGAGAAAGGCCATTGTTTTAAATATATATTGCAGATGTTGAAAGTAATTAGTAAAGACATGACCATGAAATTACTGAAAACTATTCAGGGTTAGTGCTGAGAAATATACTACATTTATCTTGTTTCTCAACAAATGTGCATTGCTGAGAAGATGGAGGTGGTTTGGGACACCTCTTCTTGGCAGTGCAGCCCCTACATGTCTCAGACAAGCTCTGCTTTTGGGAATAACACATATCTGTTTGGTCAATCCTGATTTCCTTCTTAAAAGGGAACTTTGTTTCCAGTAAGAGGAAAGGATGGCTGTTATTGGTGAAAAGATGCAAAATGTCTCTTATACTGGAGAATATTTGTATGCTTCTCTTATTGCTTCTTCATTGACATAAGTAGCAGCTTGAAAAGGAGGGCTTGTATGTGCTTGTAAATGCAAAAGAAACACTTCTGTTCCTCTGAGACTACTATAAATCAAATATAATCTTCATTTCCTGTAGCGTGTCACTGAAAATGAGGCTTGGGTGTATTTTGCAGCAAGGGAAAATACTTATCTCTTGCAGATTTTCTTGTAAAGTAGCTTGTGTTGGTAAATCTGGTGCATGCACACATAGTGGCTTCCTGTTTGTACCCTGCCCGGGCTGCAGCCCTGAGCTACAGGTCTCAGAAGGGCTCATCAGTGAGACCAGCTTTCCCTGGACCTGACATCTCTGATTCCTGATGCAGCATGTCTGCAAAAATGAGGACATCTGACATGTTAGAATGGTTCTCCCTGTTGGTGATTCCATAGATAAAGCCCTACACAAAAGAGTATTTTGACTAAATCAATGGGAACTTCACCCTTAATTTTCTGTCTTTCAGCACACCCAAATCCTACAAATTAACCCAGGAAATATCTGAAATACTTTATCTGACTACTACATTCCTACTAGCTACATTCAAAGTACTTTTTTCTCTGGTAATCCTTTAAAAGAGGATGTCACCCACAGTGTGCAACAGATTTATTTCTAAAAGGTTTGGTCCTGGAGCCATGTACTGTAACTTGGCAAAGCATACACAAATACTTTGAATCCAACACAAACTGAAATCTCATAGAAATGAAAAGGATTTATGTATATGTTTAAGTTGTTTAATCAGCCCTTGGGCAATTTTATCTCCAGAGGGGATTGGGAGAGTTCAAGATGCTCAGTGTCTTACAGTCGTGAGACAATATCTCCATGAACTGCTTTCAAAACCAAACATTCATTTATGTGAGGAAAAGACTGCACTGAAAGAAAATCGAGTTAAAAGGATCTCACAACTGAAAAAAAGGTCAGTTTTAAGCAGCATATCTTAAGGAAAGTAATGCCAAGGAATGTGGAGTTAGATTATCTATTAAAACTCAATTTGGGTTTTAGTTCATGGCTGTATTTATTTCATTATAATCAGTATCACCATTTTCTCTGGTAAGAACAGGAATAAAAGACACATACTGTCTTCTCTGAATGTATGAGGTATTTCTCACTAAGATGTGATGCTACACAAAGTTGAGACTTGAATTCAAGGAAGGACTTTTGTGGTTTTGATAATGGAAGCCCTGATGTACCAGGAACTTTAAGAAAAAGCATTGGAACTTCCAAAGGAAAAATGAAACAAAATTCTTTCAAAAATAATAATTCTGGGAATGAGTGACTCACAGTCAGACTGCTGTTCACACCACAAACATTTCTAGACTATTTAACCTGTGTTCTTCAGTACTTCTGTTTGCACCTCTGCTAATACTGGTGTGAGAAATATATATGCAGCATGTGTTTGGGGGGGCCTGCATTTGCTGTAGGTGTCTGCAGTTCAGCATTGCTCAGTTACACACCCCAAACCGTTCGAGTTCTGCTGCCTGACATTCCTGTGAACTGCAGTTTCATAACGAGCCTCATGACAGGTTTCAAAAGTAACAAAAGTACATTTTCATCAAGTGAGTAACACACTGTAACACTCATTGTCACAGGATGCTCTTCAATGCCAGAAGCTGGGATGGGTTCAAAAAGCAAGAAGAAAAATTCATGGAAGAGAGAGCTATCAAGATAAAACTTCTGGCTCAGGAAGCCGCTGAGCTCCAGATTGCCGGAAGCCGGGAGGATACACAGGCACCATGCTACTTTTATCTTTTCCAAAGCATCTGCTCCTGGGCACTGCAGAGGCAGGGCACTGGCTAGGACTGACCTCTGCTCTTACCCCAAGTGCCCTCCCTTACATCATTTTCTGGCCTAATGGCACTTCTTTGGAAGGGTTGTTGCTTCCTGAACATTTTGTGTAACAATTGGTCAGTGATCTGATTCAGCCATGACTTGGGAAAATTACTGGTATGCCTCAAGTGGGAAGGATTTGAAATTTCTGGAGATTCTTTCACCCCCTGCGCTAAATTCTGCCAAAGGAAAGGAGTGACAGTCATGGGAAAGCACTACCTTCCACCCATCTCCGTGTTGATGGCAGTCTGTAGTTCGGCATTGTCTGTGCCAATCTCTTATAGTTTCTTCAAATACCAAGCAGTTGTTTGCAATAACAGTGCATGTGTGCAAAATCTTGTGTCCATCACAGTGTTCTAATTTAGTGAAAGAAAAACTGCCACAGTTGCTCCTCTGGTGATAGTACAAAACACCTATGCGAAAATCCATGGAATTTAAAATAAAACTTTAATTTCTAAGGAAGATTGAAATGCCATCTTTTAACTCCTCCAGGAAGGAAGTGTGTACCAGAACTCTGAGTTATAACATTACATTTTGTCCTAGGAAATAGAACGTGCTTGTGCTTTCACTGGCTTTTATCTTGTTCTTACTCAGATCCCATCAATGCTCAGTTGATAATATGAGCACAGTGTGAATTGCAAATAACGGCAGTCTGCCTTCAGCAGCATTTGTTTCACTTCCACATTTTCCTGTTGTGAGCTGCAGCCCTGTTTGTTTAATGGATAGGAATACAGACTTAAGAGAAATGTGTTTCTTGGTATTCAGAATTTCAAGTCAAAAGATTTGCTGCTAGGTCACACATACAAACTGCCCTCTCAAAATACGTGGATGGATGTCTGGGAACCTTCCCGAACACAGTTCTTGCGGCTGGGAGGTTCGGACCTTTCCAGTACTTCTGCTAATATGTAGTTTAGTTTTGACAGTGTTGCATTTAGAGTTTGGTCTATGTAACACTGTTTCATATGAGAAAGCGATCTGTTTCTGTAATCTAAGTGTAGGTATCATTTACACTCCAGGTGTGGCTGCTGGAGTACCTGACACCTCAGAGACCTGGCAGGTGAGAACCCCACTCGGCCCTTCAGCGACCTCACAGAACCAGAGGGAAGCCGTGAGGGCAGAGAACAGCGTTAAGTACAAGTACCTTGGATCTTTTGTACGATGTTCGGGAGAGGAATTTGCTTCATGTGTGAATGAGCACCTGCAAACCAACCGGGCGGGTGTTACATACTGCATCTCAGTCAAACACCACGAAGNGGCCGCGGCCTCAGGTGAGCGCCGGGAAGGGGCAGCGTCCCCCGCGGCGGAGGCGCCTCCGCCCCCACCGCGCTCCAGGGGCTCCCGCGCAGGGTATGGCCGTGACCCTGCCGCCCGCCGCCGCTTGCGGGGAGGTTTGTGCAGCCGGTGTGTGGGGACGGGAGAAGTGCACCGGGGGCAGGAGCCCCGCGACGCCGAGCTCGGGCCGTTTCGCGCACACCTTGATTTGTTTGTAAAGCAAGGCGAGGATTAATTAGAGATGTGGACAAGGCTGGGGTAGCCGGAGACGCGAGGAGAGGACGGAGCCGGAAGTGCCGTCTGCACTAGGCATTCCTCGGATGCTTTTAAAATTGCAGCGCCCACCATGGGATTGCGGCTGCCGGGAGCCAGGGATGCGGCGGGGGGATGCACAGAGCGACGTGTACCTGCTTGGGCAACAGACCGAACCCGTGCTTTACTTGTCTTTTTTTCTTTAATTATTGTTCACGTGCAGGTCAGAGACTTCATGGTATCGTGAGACTTAAGCATGACTTGGAAATGATTTAAATACAAACGTACCAGTTTGTTGTGCGTTGGCAGTCTGTACACAATTATACTTAAGCTCTGTGGGTGTGAGACAGAGCTGCCTGTTTCCTGATGAGGGATCGTGGCTAATATGCTTATCTTTTAAATTTAAAATCCCCTGTTTTTCACAATTATATGTCCGTTTAACAGTGCTTTTTGACGCTAACTCGACAAAAATACTGTCAAAAGCTGCTTGCATAGAAACAACATCATCCCTAAAACTGATCATTTCCACGAATGGTATCACTGCCTCCTTTGTGCGTTTCAAGTAACTGTATTCATTGAAAAAACCAGTATGAAAGGAAGTTGTTCAGAGTCATATGTTAGCGCTGAAATGGAACTTTAAATAAAATATTTAGGATTAGAGCTTTAGGTTCGTGTGTTGCTTTTTCTTGACCTTTTTAAGAGTAGTGCTTATACAGGTGGTTGAATTCTTGCTTAGTCCTTGTTCCTTTTGCTGTGCATATGTGTGCTGTTGAGTCACAGGCATGTTCCAAATTTTGATGCATTCCCAGTAGTAATCCCTGTACGGTTTCCTTGGTTCAAATACAATACCAGAAGGAAATCTGTAGAACTTATGAGCTCTGAACATCAGTTTCAGGCCAGGGCAGTGGCTCACACTTAGCGTAAGTCACAGGTCACAACTAGGTTGTTGAATTTTCTGAAAATTCCATGTTTGCTGGAAGTGATACAGTCATTTTCCTGAATAAGAGTAAAGCAGAATTGTTAGTGTGTAAAAGAGCATTCCTTCAATTGATAATATCTATTTCTAATGAGGAGAAATGAAATCACCTGGGATTGTTGATCTAGAGGGAGTGAGGGGAGGGGTTTTCCCACAATGTAGGTGAGGACATGGCACACAAAACAGGCTGTGCTGAACACACGGGTTAGAACTCTTGATTCACAGAATCATGCAATTTTTTTTCTAGTATTATTGATGTGACTCAGTTTTTGACATTTCTTCCTTGGGTTTTTTAGTTCTTTTAGTGAGAAACCACATATACTGCTGTTTTACTGACATATCTTGGTGTTTCTGTCTGCTTTAATTCTGAAAAGTTCAGAATGCTGATGTTGTTGAGACCATTTCCAGCACTGGAAAACCTGTTTAAGTCTTTACTCCTGTCTGTGGCTATTGAATACAGCCAAAAAATTTATCTGAGTTCTGTAGCGTCTGATGGAAAGAAAGAAGCCTCATTTGAGATATCAGGAGGACTGTCCTGCTTGTTGAGATGGTTGTAAGGTCACTCTGGAGTGATTATTTGAAAATGTTGTTTGATATCCTTATATGGACACGCTCTTTGTACATGTTCAGTAGTGCTTTCTTTGTGCTGGTTCCTATTAAGAGGCTCCCAGTCTGTCTGTTCCTCACAGTTTGCTTCTTGCATCCTGACAGGAACAAAGGAAATGACCCATTTTCCTTCCCCTCTCTTTCTCTCTCAGCAGAATGCTGCTCTTAGCAGAGGACGGTGGGATGGCACGTTCCAGCTGCAGCTGAACTTGGTGGCACTTTGCTCCTTTACGTTGCCAACATCATATTGTTCAGGATAGGAATTTGTTGGAATCCAAAATGAAACTTCGTTACGTTATCCACTGTTCAAAACCTGATTTGGACATTCCTGTGCTGTAGCAGAGTGTCCCTTTTTTTCTGCTAGGCCTGCTAATTCGGGCCCAGCATTATTTACAGTTAAAGTTTCACTGCTTTTTGCAAGTTGTTGCAAATGTATCTTATCTATTCCTTTCTCCTGGAACCGTTTTGTATGTGCTGTTTTGCTTATACTGATTGAAAGAGTACTTTAAAAATCTAAAAAAATCAGAACAGATACAGCTCTTGCTCTGGTTTGCCTTAGTTGTGGGGCTTTTTTAATACATTTTGTTCTGGACAATTGATAAGAAGTTAGATGTTAAAATTTCCAGGTGTGGGAATTACCTAGAGTGTTGTCAGAGACTCAGCTTCATGTTGTTTTGTTGTTTGAGTCAGCTGTGTGCAGACAGAGCTGTGTGTGTCTGTGGCCACTGATGCGCAGCAGGGACTGGTCCAGTGCCAAGCTCTCACTTGTGAGCAGTGCTGAGAGTACTGTGGTTGTTTGGTGCTCTAAGAAGACTTAAGGTTTCGTTAATGCCGAGGTTTTGATTTGTACTGCATGGTAGAACTTCGGGAAGGCAGCACATGGTCATCTGGGGAAGTTGTTTGATGGAATGATTTTCGAGGAAACCTCATGAGGGCAGTATTAGGAATTGCAAAATGTCAAGGCTGAGCAACAGCTCCCAAATGAATGCCAATGCCTTAAGTGTTGTAGAACAGCAGGTGTTTCTGTGGGTTTGTTGTTGTTGTTGTTGAGGTAACTTTTAGCTAGCACATTTCCATTATAACAAAAGACATTGGGAAATTACTAAGTGGAAGTGTGAACTGCAGTCATGAGGTGATCAGAGCAGCTGGGCTGCTGCTTTGGCTACAGCAACTTTTCAGTCAGAGTAAGACACGAGGTGATGTGGTTTGCCTTGTAGGAAACAGGTTTTGTTTTGTATTTATGGAACAGATGATTTTATGAAAAAATGTTCTTTATGAGATGACAGACTAATTCTGAAGCTGAGTGTGTCATAATCAGTNCGATTCCCCCCCCCCCGGTTATCACACCAGCCAGGTTTTCCACTGAGGAGTACCGCTAAAACCCGCTGCAACTGGAGCAATCCCAAAACTAAACGGCGTTTGGGTAGAAAACAGACACCACACCATGCCGTGTAGATGTGGCACTCCGGAACATGGCTTGGCAGCCACGCTGGCCCACGGAGCGCCACGGCCGGGCCCGGCGGGGCGGGCGGGAGCCGCGCTGTCCCTCCTCTCGCTGCTCCCGGGGCCGCCTCTCGCTGCCGCCTGCGGAGGGCCGGCACCATAGAGCGGCGAGGGGTAGGCGGGCGCTGTGCCGNTTGTTGTTGTTGTTGTTGAGGTAACTTTTAGCTAGCACATTTCCATTATAACAAAAGACATTGGGAAATTACTAAGTGGAAGTGTGAACTGCAGTCATGAGGTGATCAGAGCAGCTGGGCTGCTGCTTTGGCTACAGCAACTTTTCAGTCAGAGTAAGACACGAGGTGATGTGGTTTGCCTTGTAGGAAACAGGTTTTGTTTTGTATTTATGGAACAGATGATTTTATGAAAAAATGTTCTTTATGAGATGACAGACTAATTCTGAAGCTGAGTGTGTCATAATCAGTTGACAACAATTTTGTCTCTTCTGCTTTTTAATCAAGTAACTTGAGTAATGCTACAATGGATGTGACTATACTGTCAGTTTAAAATAGAAGTAGGGAATTTGCCACACAAATTGAAATCTGAATCATTCCCCTGTCTCTCCTTTATCTATGGCCAGTGGGCCTGGGCGACTTCTCCTCTGGCATTACTGTGAGAAATGGGTCAGGTATATCTACAGCACCCAGTAACTAGGAGCTTTTCCAAACTCTTGAAATATGTTACTAATTCTATTGACAAGGTGTCAATAGAGGTTTCCAAACTTAGAAACAAGATATCAACAGATCAATGAGTTACTTCTGTCAGTGGGATTGTGAATGTCTTTAAGGATCTGTGACAGTGGTTGGCTGAAGGCTGGAATGAGGCTTTGCATACTGGTGAAAGGAAAATAAGCTCTGGTTTTCAAAACCATTCTTAAGGGACGTTTTCCAGAATGTTATGAGGCATACACTATTAGAGGCTGACAGAAGATGATTAGAATCAGAACCTCCCTATTTTCCAGGCAATGGATGCCTTGGGCTTTCATTAGTAAGCAAATGAGCTGTGTATGGGGGAAAAGTAGTTGGAGGAGGAAAAAAACAACTTTCCTTGCTCATAGGGTAGCTGGTACCTGCACAGCTGCCAGCATTTTAAATGCCGGCTGCAAGGCAAATGAAATACCATGGGAGCTGAAGATCTGTTTTCTTTAAAACTCCAAGTGGCAATTACGCTAACTTTGACTTTTGCTTCAGTCCAGAGCTTGGTGTATCTCTGCCAGGATTTGACTGTCAAACTGCCAGTGTCAGAAATTGGACTGTATCCTGCTAAAATGACTCCTGCTACCCAACAGGAAAGTCTGAACACACAGGTGCCTGCATAGGTCACTTCCCTGCTTTCCCAGGCCAAGAGCTGCCTTGTCAACAAAGCAAGCTGTGAAGAGCTCCTGCCGCTTCTGCGTTTCCTGTCCCTACTCTGGGGCTGCTCTAAATGAAAGGGCCTTGCTATTGCCCTGATAACTAATCTATAGCACAGCTAACATCCTTGAGTAAAGAGATAAGGGCTTGCCAAAGTCCAGCTGTTCTGGGTGTCTGAAACTGAAGAACAAATCTCTTTTGACAGTCCTTCACACTGGCATAAATTTTTGTGTCCAGCATGGGTTAGCCAAGTGTAGTGTCCTATCCAGCTACAGCACTTTGAAGTCACTGAAAATAATGTTATGTTCTGACCTTTACCTGGGAATCACGTAGGTGTCCCATTCTCATGAGAAATTTTGGACGTGGTAATAATACTCAAATGTAATGTTTGGACAACATTTGCATTACATTCACCTATCTGTGAACCATCCTTCTATACAGACAGGATGGGTGAAAGTTTGTTATGATACTAAATGTTAATATTTTGCACTTTAAAGAAATATTTCTGGTTTGAATTTTTTAAGTATTTAAATTAAGTACTCCTGTGATTCATTTCAGAAGGAAGACATTTTGATTATGGCTTGTTTGTTCTGCTAATCCTTAAGTATGTGACATTTCATCCTACTAGAATAAAATGTGATTATTACAGGCAATTGATCAGTTCAAAATTAAAAGTAATATAAGCTTCAAGTCAGCTAACATGCACTATGGCTTTTTTTCTTCCAGTGTCTGAAACTTGAAGTGAAGAAACATGTCTCAGTCAGGTGAAAAAGTAAAGGTAAAGAGATGGATGTGCAGCCAAAATTTTGTCTAGAATCTGTTCAACTTCTGAAAACATTTGTAGTTTCACTGAAGTGCTAAAATTGTGGATGAATGATACCTTATTGCTTCAAATGTGTTTCTTAAAAGGAACTGCTTAGTAGAAACAGAGATTGTATGTGATCCTAGTGACAGGCTTTCTGGTGTTCACCAGACATTCAGTCTCTGCTTATGAAGTTAAAATGGTACCTTCAGCTAAGGAAATTTCATATGACCTTCATTCGTATTGTTTTTGCCCACATGGATGGGCTTTAAAAGGATTGTTGGCAAATAAATGATTACCTTTTTAAGTGATTTCCCTTGTATCCCCCTATGCCACTGGAAGTGTATGGCATTGTAAAAAACCTGTTCTCATCATAAACTCATCTGTGAGGAAGACATCTGGTTCCAGGTAGCTTATAGGTCCCTAAATCAGGTGGCTGCAGTTTTTATTTAGGCTCCTATTAGGTTTTCAGTCAATGGGTAACAGATGGTGGAACAGACTGCCCTGTTTATAGCCCTATCTCTTTGATAGGTTTTTCAGGCATGCTTCTTTTTCCTGCTTTTGTGTTGAAAGTTAAAGATTGTGAAGATAGGTGAACAACTTAACCAGCAAAAGATACATCTCTGTGTGATTGTATCTCAGTAATCCCCCCATTAGTACAATGTTCTTGTTTTTAACCTGTAAGCATATGCATTATTTTTATAGAAGATTGTAGCAGCAGACATCAAATTTGAACAGGATTTTTTATTTTGAGCTGTATTTATTTCTTAAGATTAATAGTAGTGTCTTCTTGCAAGCTTGCAGATTTTGATTTTTATTTTATCCAAGGGGAAATTTTTGTTAGTGTCGCTCAAGGTACTTATCTGATTTCTATTTATATCAGCCCACTTGGTAAATGGGCCTTTTCAAGGTCTGCCTTGCTATTGCTTCAAAAATTCTTTCATTCTTTATTCTTCCTTGTGCTTTATATACCCCTGCACTTTATTGTGTAGAAACAAGTAAACTCTTTTCAGCTTTTTAGGGGGAAAGGCATCTCATTTATATTCAACCTTTGTTTTCTTGTCAGTTTTCCGACTCAGCAGGCTATGTGGGATTTGCTAATCTGCCCAACCAGGTTCACAGGAAATCTGTGAAGAAGGGCTTTGAATTCACACTCATGGTGGTTGGTAAGTAAGTTCTTTAAGTATTTTTGACAGTTATATAACAACAGGATTTCTTTCCCATAGATGCATACATCCTCCTGCTTAGCAATTGACTTACACAGTAGAAAAAGCTTTGCACCTCCATACACTTTGTAATTACATCTGGTACTATTTTGTCATGTTTAGTAGGAGGGAGTATTTATAGTGAATAAAGATAATGAGTTGGAGCCAACAAGACATTTTTGCTTTCCTAATTCATGGTTAGATGACAGGTGTAGTTGTTTAATCTTCCTTTCACTCTTGTTTCCCCATTGAAGGCATGAATGCACATGGTGAGTATCTTGCTGTTGAAATGGTGATGCTGGTGTTGTATTTTCTGCTGTTATGTACTGAATCACACTGGTGTCAGAAATAAACCTGTAATTTGCTTGTTCTGTCAATGAGCACCACTGAGTCTCTTTGATGGAGGGTCCTTTAGGCACAAAGCTCTTCCAAGTGTTGAATTACGTTTACATTAAATCAGTTTAGTGGTGTGCATGTACAAAGGGAGTCCACAGTACTGTCACCCTTTTGTAGCAGTTAGTGAAAAATGAAAATGTGCTCTGTAGTACCATTTGGGATTACTTGATGACAGTATTCAGCAGTGTTTGTAAGATAATGTATTGGTTTAGCATAAATGGTAAAAAAAACCCAATTGTTAATCCATTTTGGAACTAACAGCTAAGCTGGCCAATCAGGTAAAAGGGGTACACCCTCTGGGACACCGCTTAAAAA